>SRMA01025483.1:173669-498233 GCA_007224835.1 Danionella cerebrum | reverse complement strand
ACCAACATAATAAGTTTAAGTGCAATATCAATATGTTGGCTTTGCAAGCAAGCCAACATAACTAGATTTTAAAGTTTGCACGCAAACTTCAATGTTGGCTTGCGTTGGTACCGTTAATACCTTTTTTTTTTAAATGTTGTCAATTCCGCAACTATAACATAATCCAACTCTCATGTCTCTATGATTCTCATAAGCTGAGATAGGTACATGCAAAATTGGTTGCTATGATAACCAGTCTGGTTGTTATGGAGGGGTCAGTGACCTAACATATTGTTCCCCATGTCAACACGAGTAAAATACACCAACCCCGATGTCTCTATGACTTTCGTAAGCTGAGATAGAGATACGCCATATTGGTTGCTATGGTAACAGTGTGGTTGCTATGGAGGGGTCGCTGACCTAATATATTGTTCCCCATATGCATACGAGTAAATTACAGCAACCCCCATGTCTCTATGATTTTCCTGAGCTGAGATAGGTACATGCAAAATTGGTTGCTATGGTAACCAGTCTGGTTGCTATGGAGGGGTCAGTGACCTAACACATTGTTCCCCATGTCAATACCTCAACCCCCATGTCTCTATGACTTTCCAAAGCTGAGATAGAGCTGCGCCATATTAGTTGCTATGGTAACCAGTTTGGTTGCTATGGAGGGGTCGCTGACCTAATATATTGCTCCCCATATCTATACGGGTAAAATACAGCAGCCCCCATCTCTCTATGATTTTCCTAAGCTGAGATAGACATGCCATATTGGTTGCTATGGTAACCAGTCTGGTTGCTATGGAGGAGTCAGTGACATCATGTTGTAATCTACTTTCCATTTAGAATAATATAAAGCAACCCCCATGTCTCTACTGTGTTCCGTTCAGAAGATATTTGACATCGATAGTTTTGTAAAAAAAAGTGGGTGTGGCTTAATTATTTTATGTTAAATCACAAGGAATGATTGGCTGGATAAGTGATTTGCTTCTTTATTTCTAGTATGACTTTCCAGTGTCAATCAATTACAGAAGCTCTTTTACAATAGGATCTATGGGATTCATTCTCCATTCATTTCAATGGGCCATTGAAAGTCAATGAGACACCTTTGACCTACTTATTAGTAATCAAGTGCAGCTGCTGCAAAGGGCCAGCTGTTGAAACTGCCAGTTTCAACTGTCAGATTTTGAAATGATGGCAAATCTGCTGGAGAAAATCCAATTTTCATGCCTCAAACAAATAAAGATTATAGAAGAACCGTAAGACATCTCGAAATGATTCTTTCTTTGTCAGAAGCAGAAGACCCTAACGAAGAGAATGCTGTAAATTTTGTGAAGGTTTGATTAAAAAAAAAAAAATTATGGCGAGCTAGAAAAAGCCTTCATTTGATTCTGTGCAACTGCTCATTTCTGAGAAATCCATACCTCCAAACAAATAAGGATTACGAAAGAAGGACAAGACACATTAAAATATTTCCTTTACTATTAGAATCACAAGATTTTAAGGAAGAAAATGGTGTAAGTTTTGTGAAGCTGTGATAAAGTTTGAATGATTTATGGCGAGTTATAAATAGCCTGCGATTGAGATTTTAAACATCCTCTGGCAGAATTTTTGAATGGAGGTGAATGGAGCAATTATGTGCACTCCTTGTGGTTTAGGCCACCTGGAGTAAAAACCGTGTGTTTTTTAAAAATGAAAACGGCACCAACTGAAAGAGGACAAAAATCTCTACCATTTAGGTATAAAATGTGTGTGTAAAGGTTAATTTTTAGTTGAGAAAACAGTGCAAGTATCAACAAGACTGAGCTTGCTCAAAGTTAGAGTGGGCGATGACATCACCACTCTAGGGCCCCCATAGGGAATGACTTGGGCGATTTTTGGGCCGAAATTCGCGATTTTTACGGAAACCGCTGGTCAAATCGGTTCGAAAAGACATAGCAACTCGAGTGGGAACAGCTTGGACGACCGTGGAAAGTTTCGTGGCTGTAGCTCGAACGGGCTAGGAGGAGAAGCGTCGTAAAATTTTGACGTAGGAAAAGAGAAGAAGAAGAAGAATAATAACTAGAATATGCATTTCCTAGCGGAAAATGCGTGTGAATGCAGAGAGCTGAAAATGAAAGCAGGCTGAAAGTATCTGAAAAAAATCTAAAGTTGAAGATTGAAGCTGAAAGTTGAAAGATTTGAAAGTTGGAAGTGACAAAAGTTCAAAGTGGAAGCTGAAAGATTAAACATTAGAAAGTTGAAAGTGTCAAAAGTTGAAAGTGGAAGCTGAAAGGTGAAACAATGTAAAGTTGAAAATATCAAAAGTTGAAAGTGGAAGATGAAAGGTGAAACATTAAAGTTGAAAATGTATAAATTTGAAAGTGGAAGAAGAAAAGTGAAACAGAAAGTTGAAAGTGTCAAAAGTTGAAAGGTGAAGCATTGTAAAGTTGAAAGCATCAATAGTAGAAAGTGGAAGCTGAAAGGTGAAACATTTGGAAAGTTGAAAGTGTACAACAGTTGAAAGTGGGAGCTGAAAGGTAAAATTTTAGTAAGATGAAATTCTGTTTTGGACAGGTCAAATACATAATAGAATGTTCCCAGTGTCACTCTGAGGGAAATGAATCAACCCCCATGTCTCTAGCATTTCCCTGAGCTGAGTTGGGGATATGCCAATTTGGTTGCTATGGTAACCAATATGGTTGCTATGGAGGATCATTGACATTATATATTGATCTCTGTGTGACTACAAGAAAATTACACCAACCCCCATGTCTTTAGCATTTTCCTAAGCTGAGATAGAGATGTCAATTTGGTTGCCATGGTAACCAGTATGGTTGCTAAGGAGGGGTCAGTGACATTATATAATGTTCCCTGTGTGACTACAAGTCATTTACACCAACTCCTGTGTCTCTAGCATTTTCCTAAGCTGAGATAGAGATGTGTCAATTGGGTTGCTATGGTAACCAGCCTGGTTGCCATGGAGGAGTCCGCTACCTCAAGGAATGTTTCCAGGGTCACTATTAGTGTAACAAACTCACCCCCATGTCTCTAGCATTTTCCAAAGTTGAGATAGGGATGTGTAAATTGGGTTGCTATGCTAACCAGTATGGTTGCTATGGAGGGGTCATTGACTTTATATATTTTTCCCTGTGTGACTACAAGTAAATTAGACCAACTCCCGTGTCTCTCACACTTTCCTAAGCTGAGATAAATATGTGTCAATTGGGTTGCTATGGTAGCCAGTATGGTTGCTATGAAGGAGTCATTGACACAATATATTGATCCCTGTGTGACTACAAGTAAATTACACCAACCCCCATGTCTCTAGCATTTTCCAAAGCTGAGATAGAGATGTGTAAATTGGGTTGCTATGGTAACCAGTATGGTTGCTATGGAGGGGTCATTGACAGTATATAATGTTCCCTGTGTGACTACAAGTCATTTAGACCAACTCCCGTGTCTCTCTCATTTTCCTAAACCTAGATAGAGATGTGTCAATTGGGTTGCTATGGTAACCAGTATGGTTGCTATGGAGGGTTCATTGATATTATATAAGGTTCCCCGTTTGACAACAAGTCAATTAGACAAACTCCTGTGTCTCTAGCATTTTCCTAAGCTGAGATAGAGATGTGCCAAATGGGTTGCTATGGTAACCAGTATGGTTGCTATGGAGGGGTCCGCTACCTCAATGAATGTTCCCGGGGTCGCTATTAGTGAAACAAACTCACCCCCAGGTCTCTAGCATTTTCCTAAGCTGAGATAGATATGTGTCAATATGGTTGCTATGGTAACCAGTTTGGTTGCTATGGAGGGGTCAGTGACAATATATAATGTTCCCTGTGTGACTACAAGTGATTTAGACCAACTCCTGTGTCTCTCGCATTTCCCTAAGCTGAGATGTGTCAATTTGTTTGCTATGGTAAATAATCTGGTTGCTATGGATGAGTTAGTGACATCATGTTGTAATCTACATTCAACTTAGATCAATATAAAACAACTCCCATGTTTCTACGATGTTCCACTTAGAAGATATTTGACATTCAAAAATGATGTTGAAAAGTGGGCGTGGCTTGATGAATTTTTGTTAAATCATAAGCAATGATTGGCTGGTATACTTGTATGCATCCTTAATGTTGCTTTGAATCTCCATTGTGAACCAATTACAAAAGATCTTTTACAATAGGATCGTATTGGAATCAATTGCCCCAGTGAAATGAATGGCAGCAATGCATCTCTATTGCCCATTGTGAGTCTATGGAAAGGCTAAGCCAATCAAATTTCGTTATTCAAATTAGTTGATTAACAGCTGCCTCCAACTGCCACTTTTCGAATGGAGGAGACATTTCTCAGATGTTGACCATGCCTCAAACAAATAAACATTACAGAAGAACCGTAAGACATATCGAGATGATTCTTTCTTTGTGAGAAGCAGAAGGCCTCAATAAAGATTATGGTGTAAAGTTTTTCAAGATATGTGGAAAATTCTATTAGTTATGGCGAGTTAGAAAAAGCCTAAATTTAAAACTTTCAAGCATCATTTTCTGGGTGAAATGCATTGATCTTAATGGAGCAATTTGCTTCCCTCGTTAAGGTTTAGCCCTCCTAGTTTAAAAACCGTAGGTCCTATGAAAGAAACAACTGCATTTTCAAAAAGAGGACAAATTTCTATACTACTTTAATATAAATTTTGTGCATAAAGGTTAAAATTTAGTTTAAGAAAGAAGAATAGATGATGAAGTTTGAGATGTGAAGAATTAGAGTGGAAGCTAGAGTGGAGCAGAATTAGTTTCAAATTGGAAATCTTCATGAAACTTAAACTGCGATTAATAAAAATGTATAAAAGATATAAAAAAGTTGAAATATACATCTAAAAGATGAAAGTTTGTAGATTTATTCAAAGTTTGAATGGTTTCTCTAGTGGAAAGTATGCTGAAGTTATAAAGGTTGAAAGAAGTGAAAGTTTAAAGGAAGGTTGAAGAATATCCCCATTCATTTCAATGGGAAGAATAATTTGAATAAAGTTAAATATTATAAAAAGTATAAAAGTTTGAAAAGTGAAACGTAATAGCAACCTAGTCGGAAAAAAGCTGAACGTTTTGACGTTTGAATGGTGTTTCTAGGCCAAAGTATGCGGGAGTAGTTAGGGTTGGAAAAAGGGGGGGGAATAATAAAAAGAAGAAGAAGCGGAATAATAAATACGTAGGATAACATTAGTGTGAATGCCTCTGCATTCACACTAATAACTAGAAAGTGCATTTCCTAGCGGAAAATGCGTGTGAATGCAGAGAGCTGAAAGAGAATGCTTAAAATTGCTGAATTCCTTGGCTGAACGGTGAAACATTAGAAAGTTAAAAGTGTCAAAAGTTGAAAGTTGAAGCTAAAAAGTGAAACATTGTAATTTGAAAAGTGTCAAAATTTGAAAGCTGAAGCTGAAACATTGTAAAGTTGAAATATGTAAAGTTGAAAGTGGAAGCTGAATGTTAAAATATTAGAAAGTTGAAAGTGTCAAAAGTTGAAAGTGGAAGCTGAAAGGTGAAACACAGTAAAGTTGAAAATATCAAAAGTTGAAAGTGGAGGCTGAAAGGTGAAACATTTTAAAGTTAAAAACATATAAAGTTGAAAGGTGAAGCTGAAACATTGTAAAGTAGAAATATGTAAAGTTGAAAGTGGAAGTTGAAAGGTAAAACATTAGACAGTTAAAATTGTCAAATTTGAAAGTGTAAGCTGAAAGTTGAAACATAAAAATAAATGTGGCACATTGTAAAGTTGAAAATGTCAATCAATTGAGTTGCTATGGTAATAAGTATGGTTGCTATGGAGGGGTCACAGACATAATATATTGTTATCTGTGTGACTACGAGTAAATTAAACCTACCCCCATTTCTCTAGCATTTCGCTAAGCTGAGTTAGAGAAATGCCAATTGGGTTGTTATGGTAACACGTCTGGTTGCTAGGGAGGGGTCACTAACATCATATAATGTTCCTTGAGTGACTACAGGTAAATTACACCAACCCCTGTGTCTCTAGCATTTTCCTAAGCTGAGATAGAGAAATGCCAATTTGGTTGCTATGGTAACCATATGGTTGCTATGGATGGTTTAGTTACCTCGGTGATTGTTACGGGGGTCATAATTATTGAAACAAACTCACCCCCATGTCTCTAGCACTTTCCTAAGCTGAGGGAGAGATGTGTCAATTTGGTTGCTATAGTAACCAGTATGGTTGCTATGGAGGGGTCAGTGACATTATATAATGTTCCCTGTGTGACAACAAGTCATTTAGACCAACTCCTGTGTCCCTCTCATTTTCCGAAGCTGAGATAGAGATGTGTCAATTTGGTTGCTATGGTAACCAGTATGGTTGCTATGGAGGGGTCAGTGACATTATATAATGTTCCCTGTGTGACTTCAAGTCATTTAGACCAACTCCCGTGTCTCTCACATTTTCCTAAGCTGAGATAGAGATGTGTCAATTGGGTTGCTATGGTAACCAGTATGGTTGCTATGGAGGGGCCAGTGACATTATATAATGTTCCCTGTGTTACCACAAGTCATTTAGACCAACTCCTGTGTCTCTCTCATTTTCCTAAGCTGAGATAGAGATGTGTCAATTTGGTTGCTATGGTAACCAGAATGGTTGCTATGGAGGGGTATGTGACATTATATAATGCTCCCTGTGTGACTACAAGTCATTTAGACCAACTCCCGTGTCTCTCTCGTTTCCCTAAGCTGAGATAGAAATGTGTCAATTTGGTTGCTATGGTAACCAGTATGGTTGCTATGGAGGGGTCAGTGACATTATATAATGTTCCCTGTGTGACTACAAGTCATTTAGACCAACTCCTGTGTCTCTATCATTTTCCAAAGCTGAGATAGAGATGTGTCATTTGGGTTGCTATGGTTACCAGTATGGTTGCTATGGAGGGGTCATTGACATTATATAATGTTCCCTGTGTGACTACCAGTCAATTAGACCAACTCCTGTGTCTCTGGCATTTTCCTAGGCTGAGATAGAGAAGTGTCAATTTGGTTGCTATGGGAAATAATTTGGTTGCTATGGATGAGTTGGTGACATCATGTTTAATCTACATTCAACCTAGATCAATATAAAACAACTCCCATGTCTCTACGATGTTCCACTTAGAAGATATTTGACATTCAAAAATGATGTTGAAAAGTGGGCGTGGCTTGATGAATTTATGTTAAATCAAAAGCAATGATTGGCTGGATTAGTTATATGCATCCTCAATGTTGCTTTGAATCTCCATTGTGAACCAATTACAAAAGATCTTTTACAATAGGATCATATGGGAATCAATTGCCCCATTGAAATAAATGGCAGCAATGCATCTCTATGGCCCATTGTGAGTCTATGAGAAGGCTAAGCCAATCAAAATTCGTTATTCAAATTAGTTGATTAACAGCTGCCTCCAACTGCCACTTTTTGAATCAAGGAGACATTTCTCAGATGTTGACCATGCCTCAAACTAATAAACATTACAGAGGAACCGTAAGACATATCGAGATGATTCTTTCTTTGTGAGAAGCAGAAGGCCTCAATGAAGATTATGGTGTAAAAAAATTTAAGATATGTGGAAAATTCTATTAGTTATGGCGAGTTAGAAAAAGCCTTAATTTAAAACCTTCAAGCATTATTTTCTGGGTGAAATGCATTGATCTTAATGGAGCAATTTGCTTCCCTCGTTAAGGTTTAGCCCTCCTAGTTTAAAAACCGTAGGTCATATGAAAGAAACAACTGCATCTTTGAAAAGAGGACAAATTTCTCTACTACTTTAATATAAATTTTGTGCATAAAGGGTAAAGTTTAGTTTAGGAGAGAGCAATAGATGAAGAAGTTTGAGATGTGGAAAATTAGAGTGGAAGCTAGAGTGGAGCAGAGTTAGGTCAAAATCCAAATTCTTCATTAAACTTAAACTGTGATTTATAAAAATCTGTAAAAGATATGAAAAAGCTGAAAACATTTTTTAAAAGCTGAAAATGTGTTGAATTGTTTAAAAGTTGAATGATTGCTCTAGCTGAAAGTATGCTGAAGTTATGAAGGTTGAAAAAAGCTGAAGATTTTAAAGAGATTTGAAGTGTTTCCCATTCATTTCAATGGGAAAAATATTTTAAATAAAGTTAAATTTTATAAAAAGTAAAAAACATTTTAATAAGAAAAATACGAGCAATCGATTCCAAAAGAAGCTGAACATTTTGATGTTTGAATGGTGTTTTTAGCTTAAAGTATGCGGAAGTAGTTAGCCGTCGAAAAGTGGGAGAATAATAATAATAATAAATACGTAGGATAACAATAGTGTGAATGCCTCTGCATTCACACTAATAACTAGATTTTAAAGTTTGCACGCAAACTTCGATGTTGGCTTGCGTTGGTGCCGTTAATACCTATTTTTTTTTAAATGTTGGCAATTCTGCAACAATAACATAATCCAACCCCCATGTCTCTATGATTCTCATAAGCCGAGATAGGTACATGCAATATTGGTTGCTATGGTAACCAGTCTGGTTGCTATGGAGGTGTCAGTGACCTAACATATTGTTCCCCATGTCAACACGAGTAAAATACACCAACCCCATGTCTCTATGACTTTCGTAAGCTGAGATAGAGATACGCCATATTGGTTGCTATGGCAACAGTGTGGTTGCTATGGAGGGGTCGCTGACCTAATATATTGTTCCCCATATGAATACGAGTAAATTACAGCAAACCCCATGTCTCTATGATTTTCCTGAGCTGAGATAGGTACATGCAAAATTGGTTGCTATGGTAACCAGTCTGGTTGCTATGGAGGGGTCAGTGACCTAACACATTGTTCCCCATGTCAATACATCAACCCCCATGTCTCTATGACTTTCCAAAGCTGAGATAGAGCTGCGCCATATTGGTTGCTATGGTAACCAGTTTGGTTGCTATGGAGGGGTCGCTGACTTAATATATTGCTCCCCATATCTATACGGGTAAAATACAGCAACCCCCATCTCTATGATTTTCCTAAGCTGAGATAGAGACATGCCATATTGGTTGCTATGGTAACCAGTCTGGTCGCTGTGGAGGTGTCATTAACATAATATGTTTCAGCTGTCAGTATGGGTGAAGCTTACCAGCCCCCAAGTCTCTAGCATTTTCCTAAGCTAAGATAGAGATGTGGCTATATAGTTGCTATGGTAAACAATTTGGTTGCTATGGAGGAGTTAGTGACATCAGGTTGTAATCTACTTTTCATTTAGAATAATATAAAGCAACCCCCATGTCTCTACTGTGTTCCGTTTAGAAGATATTTGACATTGAAAGTTATGTCAAAAAGTGGGTGTGGCTTAATTAATTTATGTTAATTCACAAGCAATGATGGGCTGGATAAGTAATTTGCTTCCTTAATGCTAGTATGACTTTCCAGTGTCAATCAATTACAGAAGCTCTTTTACATTAGGATCTATGGGGTTCATGCTCCATTCATTTCAATGGGCCATTGAAAGTCAATGAGACACTTTTGACCTACTTATTAGTAATCAGCTTGCACCTGGAGTTATCAACTGCCAGATTTTCAAACGAGTCAGCTGACTCAACTGTCAGTTTTTTTAAACGATGGCAAATCTGCTGGAGAAAATCCGATTTCCATGCCTCAAACAAATAAAGATTATAGAAGAACCGAAAGACATATCGAAATGATTCTTTCTTTGTCAGAAGCAGAAGACCCTAACGAAGAGAATGCTGTAATTTTTTGTGAAGGTGTGATTAGAAATAAAAAAATTATGGCGAGCTACAAATAGCCTTCATTTGATTCTGTGCAACTGCTCATTTTAGAGAAATCCATACCCTCAAACAAATAAACATTACGAAAGAATGAAGAGAGGTATTGAAATATTTCTTTTACTGTTAGAATCCCAAGATTTTAAGGAAGAGAATGGTGTAAATTTTGTGAAGCTGCGATAAAGTGTGAATGATTTATGGCGAGTTAAAAATAGCCTGCGATTGAGATTTTAAACAGAATCCACCCGAATTTTTAAATGGAGGTGAATGGAGCAATTAAGTGCACTCCTTGTGGTTTAGGCCACCTGGAGTAAAAACCGTGTGTTTTTTAAAAATGAAAACAGTACCAACTGAAAGAGGACAAAAATCTCTACCATTTAGATATAAAATGTGTGTGTAAAGGTTACTTTTTAGTTGAGAAAACAGTGCAAGTATCAACAAGACTGGGCTTGCTCAAAGTTAGAGTGGGCGATGACATCACCACTCTAGGGCTCCCATAGGGAATGACTTTGGCGATTTTTGCGCCGAATTTCGCGATTTTTACGGAAACCGCTGGTCCAATCGGTCCGAAGAGATATAGCAACTCGAGTGGGAACAGCTTGGACGACCGTGGAAAGTTTCGTGGCTGTAGCTCGAACGGGATAGGAGGAGTAGTGTTAAGAATTTTTGGAAGAAGAAAAGAGAAGAATAATAATAAGTTTAAGAGAGATAACAATATGTTGGCTCTGCAAGCCAACATAATAAGCTTAAGTGCAATATCAATATGTTGGCTTTGCAAGCAAGCCAACATCGATGTTGGCTTGCGTTGGTGCCGTTAATACCTATTTTTTAAAATGTTGTCAATTCCGCAACAATAACATAATCCAACCCCCATGTCTCTATGATTCTCATAAGCTGAGATAGGTACATGCAAAATTGGTTGCTATGGTAACCAGTCTGGTTGCTATGGAGGTGTCAGTGACCTAACATATTGTTCCCCATGTCAACACGAGTAAAATACACCAAACCCCATGTCTCTATGACTTTCGTAAGCTGAGATAGAGATACGCCATATTGGTTGCTATGGTAGCAGTGTGGTTGCTATGGAGGGGTCGCTGACCTAATATATTGTTCCCCATATGAATACGAGTAAATTACAGCAACCCCCATGTCTCTATGATTTTCCTGAGCTGAGATAGGTGCATGCAAAATTGGTTGCTATGGTAACCAGTCTGGTTGCTATGGAGGGGTCAGTGACCTAATACATTGTTCCCCATGTCAATACATCAACCCCCATGTCTCTATGACTTTCCAAAGCTGAGATAAAGCTGCACCATATTGGTTGCTATGGTAACCAGTTTGGTTGCTATGGAGGGGTCGCTGCCCTAATATATTGCTCCCCATATCTATACGGGTAAAATACAGCAACCCCCATCTCTTTATGATTTTCCTAAGCTGAGATAGAGACATGCCATATTGGTTGCTATAGTAACCAGTCTGGTTGCTATGGAGGTGTCATTAACATAATATGTTTCAGCTGTCAGTATGGGTGAAGCTTACCAGCCCCCAAGTCTCTAGCATTTTCCTAAGCTAAGATAGAGATGTGGCAATATAGTTGCTATGGTAAACAATTTGGTTGCTATGGAGGAGTTAGTGACATCATGTTGTAATCTACTTTCCATTTAGACTAATATAAAGCAACCCCCATGTCTCTACTGTGTTCCGTTTAGAAGATATTTGACATTGAAAGTTATGTCAAAAAGTGGGTGTGGCTTAATTAATTTATGTTAATTCACAAGCAATGATGGGCTGGATAAGTAATTTGCTTCCTTAATGCTGGCATGACTTTCCAGTGTCAATCAATTACAGAAGTTCTTTCACATTAGGATCTATGGGATTCATGCTCCATTCATTTCAATGGGCCATTGAAAGTCAATGAGACACCTTTGACCTACTTATTTGAAATCAGCTTGCACCTGGAGTTATCAACTGTCAGATTTTCAAACGAGTCAGCTGCAGTTGGAAATTCAACTGTCAGATTTTTAAACGATGGCAAATCTGCTGGAGAAAATCTGATTTCCATGCCTCAAACAAATAAAGATTATAGAAAAACCGTAAGACATATCGAAATGATTCTTTCTTAGTCAGAAGCAGAAGACCCTAACGAAGAGAATGCTGTAATTTTTGTGAAGGTGTGATTAGAAATAAAAGAATTATGGCGAGCTACAAATAGCCTTCATTTGATTCTGTGCAACTGCTCATTTTCAGAGAAATCCATACCCTCAAACAAATAAGGATTACGAAAGAATGACCAGAGTTATTGAAATATTTCTTTTACTGTTAGAATCCCAAGATTTTAAGGAAGAGAATGGTGTAAATTTTTTGAAGCTGTGATAAAGTGTGAATGATTTATGGCGAGTTAAAAATAGCCTGCGATTGAGATTTTAAACAAAGTCCACCAGAATTTTTGAATGGAGGTGAATGGAGCAATTATGTGCACTCGTTGTGGTTTAGGCCACCTGGAGTAAAAGCCGTGTGTTTTTTAAAAATGAAAACAGCACCAACTGAAAGAGGACAAAAATCTCTACCATTTAGGTATAAAATGTGTGTGTAAAGGTTAATTTTAGTTGAGAAAACAGTGCAAGTAGCAACAAGACTGAGCTTGCTCGAAGTTAGAGTGGGCGATGACATCACCACTCTAGGGCCCCCATAGGGAATGACTTGAGCGATTTTTGGGCCGAAATTCGCGATTTTTACGGAAACCGCTGGTCAAATCGTTCCGAAAAGACATAGCAACAAACTACATAACAGCTTTGAGGTGTGTGGAAAGTTTCGTGACTGTAGCTCGAACGGGCTAGGAGGAGTTGACGGTAGTTTTTTTGTTCTAAGAAGAAGAAGAAGAAGAAGAAGAAGAAGAAGAAGAACTAGATTTTAAAGTTTGCACGCAAACTTCGATGTTGGCTTGCGTTGGTACCGTTAATACCTTTTTTTTTTAAATGTTGTCAATTCCGCAACAATAACATAATCCAACCCTCATGTCTCTATGATTCTCATAAGCTGAGAAAGGTACATGCAAAATTGGTTGCTATGGTAACCAGTCTGGTTGCTATGGAGGGGTCAGTGACCTAACATATTGTTCCCCATGTCAACACGAGTAAAATACACCAACCCCCATGTCTCTATGACTTTCGTAAGCTGAGATAGAGATACGCCATATTGGTTGCTATGGTAACAGTGTGGTTGCTATGGAGGGTCGCTGACCTAATATATTGTTCCCCATATGAATACGAGTAAATTACAGCAACCCCCATGTCTCTATGATTTTCCTGAGCTGAGATAGGTACATGCAAAATTGGTTGCTATGGTAACCAGTCTGGTTGCTATGGAGGGGTCAGTGACCTACCACATTGTTCCCTATGTCAATACATCAACCCCCATATCTCTATGACTTTCCTAAGCTGAGATAGAGCTGCGCCATATTGGTTGCTATGGTAACCAGTTTGGTTGCTATGGAGGGGTCGCTGACCTAATATATTGCTCCTCATATCTATACGGGTAAAATACAGCAACCCCCATGTCTCTATGATTTTCCTAAGCTGAGAGAGAGGCATGCCATATTGGTTGCTATGGTAACCAGTCTGGTTGCTATGGAGGCGTCATTGACATGATATAATGTTTCAGCTGTCAGTATGGGTGAAGCTTACCAACCCCCAAGTCTCTAGCATTTTCCTAACCGAAGATAGAGATATGCCAATTTAGTTGCTATGGTAAACAATTTGGTTGCTATGGAGAAGTCAGTGACATCATGTTGTAATCTACTTTACATTTAGAATAATATAAAGCAACCCCCATGTCTGTACTGTGTTCTGTTTAGAAGATATTTGACATTGAAAGTTATGTCAAAAAGTGGGTGTGGCTTAATTATTTTATGTTAAATCACAAGCAATGATTGGCTGGATAAGTGATTTGCTTCTTTAATACTAGTATGACTTTCCAGTGTCAATCAATTACAGAAGCTCTTTTACAATAGGATTCATGGGATTCATGCTCCATTCATTTCAATGGGCCATTGAAAGTCAATGAGACACCTTTGACCTACTTATTTGAAATCAGCTTGCACCTGGAGTTATCAACTGCCAGATTTTCAAACGAGTCAGCTGCAGCTGGAAATTCAACTGTCAGATTTCAAACGATGGCAAATCTGCTGGAGAAAATCCGATTTCCATGCCTCAAACAAATAAAGATTATAGAAGAACCGTAAGACATATCGAAATGATTCTTTCTTTGTCAGAAGCAGAAGACCCTAACGAAGAGAATGCTGTAATTTTTGTGAAGGTGTGATTAGAAATAAAAAAATTATGGCGAGCTACAAATAGCCTTCATTTGATTCTGTGCAACTGCTCATTTCAGAGAAATCCATACCCTCAAACAAATAAGGATTACGAAAGAATGACCAGAGGTATTGAAATATTTCTTTTACTGTTAGAATCCCAAGATTTTAAGGAAGAGAATGGTGTAAATTTTGTGAAGCTGTGATAAAGTGTGAATGATTTATGGCGAGTTAAAAATAGCCTGCGATTGAGATTTTAAACAGAGTCCACCAGAATTTTTGAATGGAGGTGAATGGAGCAATTATGTGCACTCGTTGTGGTTTAGGCCACCTGGAGTAAAAACCGTGTGTTTTTTAAAAATGAAAACAGCACCAACTGAAAGAGGACAAAAATCTCTACCATTTAGATATAAAATGTGTGTGTAAAGGTTAATTTTTAGTTGAGAAAACAGTGCAAGTAGCAACAAGACTGAGCTTGCTCAAAGTTAGAGTGTGCGATGACATCACCACTCTAGGGCCCCCATAGGGAATGACTTGGGCGATTTTTGGGCCGAAATTCGCGATTTTTACGGAAACCGCTGGTCGAATCGGTCCGATGAGATATAGCAACTCGAGTGGGAACAGCATGGACGACCGTGGAAAGTTTCGTGGCTGTAGCTCGAACGGGCTAGGAGGAGTAGGGTTAAGAATTTTCGTCAGAAGAAAAGAGAAGAAGAATAATAAGTTTACGAGAGATAACAATATGTTGGCTTTGCAAGCCAACATAATAATAAGTTTAAACACAATAACAATATGTTGGCTTTGCAAGCAAGCCAACATAATAAGTTTAAACACAATATCAATATGTTGGCTTTGCAAGCAAGCCAACATAATAAGTAAAAAAAATCATTGAGCCAACATTTATTGATGTAAAGTATAAGCTACATACTTCTGAATGTATACATTTTTCTAAAATGAAATAAAAACAGTATTAACATGTTCAATGTTTTTAAATGTCTCAGTTTAAGCAAGTCTGTTGTTTGGTGCTAAATTTGATGATCTGGCAACACAGCTATCTGTGAGCGCGTGACTGTTGTTGCCATAGCAATGACAACTGAACTCAGTGAGGGAAGTCAGTAGCAACAATGACTGTTTGAATAGTTTCAGTCACAAAACAAGCTTTATTATATTAATATTCTCATTTGAACAACAGTGAGAATGGCTCATAATGACCCTCGAGTGGAGTGGATTAAAAACGTCGTGAGTCTGATGTTTAATCTGCCGGATTCGGGCTGCTTCGATGACTTAATTAGCCGCGGGGATGGAGTTGAAGGACAGAAAATCCTTAATTTTTTAAAAACAGTTACAGAGGATGAGGCACCTTCTGCGCTCTTTTTCTTCAAGAATATAAGAGAAGAAGAGATTGAAGTGGAAACTGTTTTTGGTAAGTCCTGAGAACTAATGATATTTGTTTATAAAGTATGCGTTTTTTATATGTTTCACCACTAGAGGTCGCTTCTACTGACGCTATCAGTGGTCAAAACGTGAAGCGATTTGATTGTGATGACCAAAAAATGTTTATGTTCGCAAGATGAATAAAGTGGCATTTGTTAATTTATCATTATATGTAACTGTGTTAAAAACGCCATGTTACTCATAAATAAAGTTAAATAAATACATTTTATAATATTTTTTTATTCATTATATGTATGAATGTGGGTGTTTGTCTTAATAAAATTGAGCTATATTATAGCAGATTTGTGCCAGTGAAATTGCTATGTTGGGTAGATCTAGTGAAACAAGATCTTGTTGACTGTTTTTAAAAAAAGTAAAAATGTAATTGTCTTTTTCTGTTCAGATCAGTACGATCCTGTTCGAAGTGAGGAGACTGAGCCTGAAAGAAGTCCTTCTGCTTCGTCTGCAGGCACGCTCGCCTCAAAAAAAGGAAAAAGTCCTCCTGAAAGTGAGTGTTTTTCCTTGAAGTACATCATAACATGTATGATTATCTCAAATTTAATATAATATAAATATCTTCTCTTGTTGCCCTCGTTTGACTAAAGAGAAAAGAAAAGGTAACAAGAGAAAAGGCCAGAAGTCCTCACACTCTGAAGAAGAACCTTCAAGTCAAGATCTTGGTGACCTGACAGAGCACATAAGAAATGCGGACCAACAAACGCAGAATGTAAATAACTGTTGAAATAATTAGTTCAATAAACAAGTTACTGGCTCAACAAATCAGAACTCACTTAAGACTGGAACCCAAGCTGTAGTTCAAGCATAAGCGCATAACCTACGCGTGTAGCCTGCTTGCGATATCACGTTATAAACACTACTGTGCAGTGTTTCCCTGGTTGCACTGCTTTGATGACCTCTTTGCTTGTTTTATTTCTGCTCTTCTTCATTCAGTGATTCAGGCTCGTGTTGAGCTTATGACACACTCTTATATGTATGACATCGTTCCTTAGAGGCTCTACTACCAAACCGACCAATCACAGAGCTTAAAGTCTAGATTTAGCCTCGAAAATATTACAATTTTGGACGGCTCTTGCTTACAGGTCTATGGCGTAGGTTGTGCGTGGGCTTGAAGCAGAAGTATAAAGTGTTGATGTCTTCACATGACATGAGTTGTCTCTCTCCAGTTTGAGATCCAGGTTGTGTATCATGTAGAGATTTATGTGGATTTGAACCATATCCCTGAACGTTTCGAGAAGCACAATCTTCTTTATTTCTTAAGGAACACTGAAGGTTGGTGATATCTATGTTCTTTACTCTTCTGTGACTTCCTTGTCCAAAGATCTGTCATACGTCCTCTGTCCAGAAACGATTCCAGAGCCACTGAACATAGATGAGGCTAATATGCTGATGCCTAAAATGGTTGAGTTTGGCATGATAGGCGATCACCCCTTGAAGACCCTGAGTGGAGTACTCAACCATGTAAGTTCCTAATACGCTACAATTACTAAGGTGGTGAGACTCCTAATGAATCTAACCCCCCACCCCCACACACTTTTTCTTGGCAGGTGTATCTTCCACTTCTTTCAGTAAATCAGCTCATGGTCAGTGATGGTGGCTATCATGAGGCCACTGGTTCTGAAGACAAGGAGGCAGGATGTAAAGCAAATTTTGACGAAACACAGCAGTCTGTGGAACCTCGTGGAGCTTTTGAAGTCCGAGATGATCTTCTCCACAGCACACATAAGTTTTTGCAGGTCATAGACCAAACACTACAGCAGCTGGAAGGTATGTTTGTATCACGTATGCAACCTTAACTTCCTGGTGGTGAACTGGATTTTAAATGATTTTAAATCAAAATATAGATTTAATTTTTTTTATGTTATTTGAGGCTCATGATCTATTACCATTTGAAATAGAAACAAATTGTCCTGCAAACCCTTTCTTGGGGAAGAAAACTCTCCTTTTTCAATGAAATATTTGTAACTCTTCATTTGTTTTCCCTGGGTTCAACCCATTGCATTGGCACACTATTGTACACCTGAGCCACAGGTGAAGAAGAGTTTATGTTGAAACACATCCAAGGTCAAAAATAACTTTTTTTTAATCTTTTAATACACGTTTATTTTTACCAGATTTCAAGAATTGTTTGTACGAAATCAGCGATCAGTGGCAGTTCAAACCGTCTGCTCTGGTTGAATACTGTGTGTCACATGCATCTCCGAAATGGACCTTTAACAACAAATATTTCACTACCGTTATTACTCATATATTGTGTAAAAAGTGCATTAAAGGTCAACAATACCATGACACTGCCTTATCAGTATGAATCACGATGCGGGGAATTGAGAATTCAAACATGGGAGCTGAGGATAAAGTTTTTCCAACACAGTTGACACGCCGAAGAAAGCATGGCGCACACTAATACATAAAAAAAATGTCCTGCAAGTGTAATAGAACCTGTACCCAAGGAGGAAGAGGGCTTAGGGGCTGTCAGCACTCCATATCATTCCTCTCAGTGGTAAATTATGTTTTGCCAAATCAACAATTTTTACTTGAACTGCACGATACTTGAACTGCAGGATACCAGGGCGTTATGCGCTGGTGGTAGGATGGGTTTAGTATTGGGTGATGTCACAGTTTGAGTTGAATATTTGGTTAGAAAAGGAACTTGTTTCAGCGTTTCATAGTCGACTCTTTAGTATTAAAGACTAGAACTCGATACACGTAGCACATTCCCGCTATTTGTTTTAAATTATGGACATTTTAATGTTTGGTTGCAGCTACTCATCACAATGTTATAATATCTACAACAGGTGAGTTTAAATTGGACATACCAGAAATAGATGTGGATGGAGACCTTCAGGTGCTCTTGTCTAGTCCTGGAATGGTGGATAAACTTGAGCAGTGTGGGATGAATTGGCACACACAGATCACCATTGTCATCGAAGAGCAGAAAAGAAAGAAACCCCAGGTTTTTCAAATACTCAATGTTGAAATCATAAAAAAAATTTGCAATTTAATTGGCAATTTCTCATCTAAGAACATCAACGATGATTAAAAGATTTGTTTTTCTCTTGTTACCGCAGGGACCTGGGCCATTGGCAGAGATTGAGTTTTGGCGTGAAAGTGTCGCTGTCTTCAGCGGTTTATGTGAGCAGCTGAACATGCCAGTGGTGAAAAAAATTCTAGCTGTGATGACACGTGCAGACTCTTTCATAATGCAGGAACTGGAAAAGACTACTGCTGACCTGAGAAAATACCAAGATGAGGCTGTCAATAATGCACAATTCCTCAGCACGGTGGAGAGGCACTTCAGGGTGACCCTTTTTAGTTTGATAAAAACATCAAAATATAGATAGATACAATTTTGTAAGGCACATTACAGAGCCATCCTTATACCAATCAGACATATTATAAAAAAAAATCTTTCAGAATCTTGTCACTGGAGTGGATTTCAAAGTGGTCTTAGACACTATTCCCGAACTAATGAAGGGGCTGCGCATGATCTGGATTTTATCGAGACATTACAACACAGATGAACGAATGGCATCATTGATGGAGCGCATTGCCTGGGAACTCTCGGAACGGGTTGCAAGAGTAGTGGATGTCCGTGTCCTGTTTAAGTGAGTTATCAAAGTAAAAGATGGTTTAAAAATTGATTATCAGTTTTGTTCACAACGCATTTACAGTGACATTTGTGCAATATCACAGTTGTTCACACCAAGAGCTACTTTCATTTATTTTTTTTTTTATTCATTTAGGGTTAAATAACACATTGGATAATCACATTCATACATGATATTTATATTCCTTCAAAAGATTCTTTTTCACTTGCTCTATTATATCCAGGATAATGATTGTAGTAACAAAGTTAATTTATTATAATGCAGAGAGAAGAGGACGATGGCAAAAGCCAAGACTCATGATGCAAAGCAAGTTCTGGATAAGTGGAAATCCAGTTATTTTGCGGTTCGTGCAGAGCTACAGAAATCAGAACGAGATTCGCGCTGGGAATTTGACCGTAAAAAACTGTTTGAAAAGACTGACTACATGGCTATTATTTGTCAGGACCTATATAACATCTTGCAGGTACTCTGAGATGTTTTCAAAGCTTTATGTTTTACGCGAAAATAATCTTCCTGAAATCTCTAACCAATTTTTTTGTCTGATAGACTCTGGATGAGTTTTACATCATCTTTGGCCCAGAGTTAAAAGCAGTAACAGGGGAGTCCAAGCGAATAGATGATGTTTTACGCTGTGTGAATGCCCTCGTTGAACCCATTGAGGAGCTTTCGTTTGATATTTTTGACATCCGTAAAATGAGCAGTTGGAAACTGGTCATACAAGACTTTACAAATGAAGTCCAGGTAACAATCTGAAAATATTTTATTCATAGTGTTATTTCTATATGTGAACCATTAGGTATTCTCTTCTGATTTAGGCCATTGAAAGAGAAGCGATCACTTTCATCGATCACTCTTTCAAGACACTGCGCTCTTCATCTGCAGCCTTTGACCTGTTGCTAAAATTCCAGCACATTCGCTGCAGGGATGCCATCAACAATCAGCTGATGAAGAAGTTCAGTGATATTCTTGCTCAGTACTGCAAAGAGGTTCGTTCATAGAGATTGAGGAATGGATGAGTGGAATGGATGAGTTTGTGTTCACCAAGGTGTTGAAGGTGGTTCTTTATAGAAAGGGAAATGATTGAGATCAGGAAGGGTTGTGTTGATGTGATGGGGGTTTTCATATTTCAGGGGCTATTTAAGCTGAACTTAGAGTTAATTGGTTGGCTTGAGAGCCAGTACATTGTTATTCGTCTTTTGTTTTGGACATAAACATATTTCCTCATAGAGTGTGCGAGCTACCACCACCAAACTTTTCCAAACTTTTCCAAACTTTTATCTAAACTGGTCTGACTTGGACTGCTTTCTTTTCATACTGATGGCACTAAAGGAATGTTGGGAAATCACTGAGAATACTGTAATAATTGGTTTCACATGAGTTCAAACTTCATAAATCTGTCACTTCACACTGAGTTGGAGGTTATCCGCGAGTGTGGAAAACATACCAATGACTGTGCAAAAATATTTAAACCCCCGGCTCTAGAAGGAAATAAAATGTACACCATGACTTATAATGGATATTGAAAATAAATGGGAAAATTCAATGAAAATAGCTTAAAGAATGAAATGGCGGTTTGTTTATGTTAATGATAGTAACAGTTTAAACATTTTATGACACCACTGATAGCTCCTTAGCAACCAAACTATTTACCATAGCAACCACATTTATTTGAACTTAATCTCAGCTTTGGTAGGTAGTAAAAAACATTGGGTTGGTTAAACATAAACAATTGACCCTTAACATAGCAACCAATTTGGCATATCTCTATTTCAGGAAAATCATCGAGTCGTGGGGTTGGTTTATGTTACTCATTGTGATATTGGGAATATTTTACAAATGCTTTTAAATAGCACTTTTACAAAGCCACATCAACATTTGTGTAGTTATATTGTTTGTTTGACCATTTTTTAACGCATACGCATAACCAGTTGAATTTACACATACTACTTGTAAACCTCTACTTTGAACATGTACGAACCCTGACAAACTGTTGGAAATAATGCTTATACCGATACAGCGATTGCATCTTTAGTTGTTCTGTGATGGGAATTTTTGTATGTAATACTTCCATCTAGTGGTCATATTGAGTAATGTAGTTTGAGAAACTTTTAAGAGCACACGTCATACTTTAAGTACCGCCCCTTGAAGATATAACTTGTGGTGAGATCTGAGAACTTTTGGCTTCTCACTCTTCCGGCACTCTCTCTGGCCTGACTCTTGGCTTTCTCTCTCTCTTTTTCTTTCTCTCTCTTTCTTTCTTTCTTTCTTTCTTTCTTTCTTTCTTTCTTTTTCTCTCTCTCTCTCTATACTCTTTTTCTTTCCCTATCTCTTTTCTCTCTCGTTTTCTTCCCCAGCTTGCTTTAGAAATATGCGAAAAACCACGTTCTTCTTCCACGCGGATATCACGTGTGTAGGAAATGCATTGAGACTGTTAAATCTTTACAATAAATAGCCGCATTTGCTGTGTTCTCTCTCAGATGGTCTCCAGTGTTTATTATCAATTGAGAAGGTATTTTTTTTACCATAACAGTTCTAATCTTTTTGGGTTGTTGTATAGATGGACCTCATCAATGACATCTTTATCAAGCTCAAAGATGATCCACCGCTAAATAAAAATCATCCTCCAGTGGCAGGAACTACTATTTGGACACGTTTCTTGGTGGAACGCATGTGGGCTCCCATTAAACGTTTCAAAGAAGTTCATGAATTGATGAACTTTGATGAAGGCAAAGCAGTAAGTTTTCACTTATTTGGGTTAATTGGCCAGATTTGTGTTTGAATATCATGGTCTTCAAAGAAATTGACATTCTATTTGTTATTCTTGAAATTAATGGTATTTAAATACTTTTTTATGAATTTCAGTATAGTTGAATCACGGTTCACAGATTTACTAAAATCATTAGTTCCTACATGGATATTTTTTTTAAACAAAGCAAAAATATACAATATTTATTGGTTTTTACTCTTGCTATAACTTTATTTACCCAATGCAGGTTGAAGCCAGATTTTTAGAAATGGGTACACATATAAAGCAATATGAGGCAGACCTCTTTGTCAACTGGACAGCCAAGATTAATGCATCCCTACCTCTACTCATGACAAAAGGCTTGCTGCGCATGGTGAACAGTGCTGGGACTGCCCTTTCAGACTCAGCAAATCCAAATAATGTACGTGAACATTGCATGGAAGTCAACCCCCTGGTATTCCTAATGTAGATTCAGTTCAATCAGTGTGGTACAATGTTTTGAAATGGTCTTTTTTATATTCTTGGCTTCAGACTGCTCAAGGCTCAGTGGTGGCTTTGGAAAAGGATGTTCGCTATGTTGTAAATTTCCCCCCTGAACTGCAGGAGATCATTTCTGAGAGCAAATATCTGGACAGGATAGGGATTCAGTTGCCAGATGAGGTTAAAAATGCTGCACTGAAGGAGGAAAAGTTCATGAGGTCCGTTTGTTTTTTAAATAACCATGAACTGGCTGTGAACTGCTTGAACAGTAATATTGTGGATAGAATGTTTTTGTTACTACTTACATCAATATGTTTTGCATACAGGTATATTAATGGACTGCAGAAGTTGGTGAACCGTTACCATTCTTTAATGGATAATCTAAATGATCCTGAGTTTTTACTAATGAGTGATCAGGTACAGGAATTGAGACAGGTTCTGCGTTTTGGGTGCAGAAGAGCCAACTGGATTACTCTGGGTAAGTTACATCACTCTAAAATCTGTTGCAATGGCTTTTAAAGTTTTGATGGCTCACATTTTCTCAAAATCTTTTTTTCAAAAATGTAAGTTGGACCTAAAAACTCCAAAAAGTAGGTTTGTAGTCTTGAAATGTTGTGTTTTTGAAATTTCTGAACAGCTCTAAACTTGATTCTTTGGGATTTTTGGTTTTTAAAATGTGAACCATTTGTGAACCAATTTCTAAATTGGAAAATTTCTTGAATTTAGATGAACATTTATTTATTACACAGGCATACCACAGTTCATCCAACGTGGAAACCAGGCCGCTTCCAAATTTGAGTCTCTTATGAACCAGATTCAGAAGAATGAACTTGACATTGAAGACAAACTCAACTGTATCGAATCTGCAAATCTTCTCAATTTCCCACTGGTGGATCAAGTTGGGCACCTTCCAGGTCTAGATTTCCATTGATTCCATTATATGTTAGCAAACGTATCATTTTCGTAGCAGGAGTGTATAAGTGTAATCTTCCTGATGGTCTAGGGATAAAGGAGTTCTGTGACCTCGTTGAGTCTGAGAGGACAAAGGTTGTGAATCTCTTGGTGAGAAAGTATGCAGCTATCAGTCCTCTACTTACCAAGATGGAAAGTCTGGTTATGGGAACCAGTACTGGTAAAGCCAAAGGCATGGCTCAGTTCTATGCTCACTGGGAGCGCAAGGTATTCGACTCACTTACAAAGATGGTTCTTCGGTAGGTTTAATATTTCTACTATTTAATGCTATTTTCAAATTTATTAGCTTAATACTTGTATTATTCTTCAGGAATATTCAGTCTTTTAATGCTGCATTGATGGGCCCAACTCCACTCTTTCAAATTGATACAATCCTAGCAGCTCCAGAGATCTCTTTGCATCCAAAGAGTACTGAGGTGTACAAGCTCATAAAGCAGTGTGTGGGTGACTGTGTGGAGACCACCAAGGTATGCTGAATCATACACATTATGTACATTGTTTGGTTTTGTTTTACACCTAAAATGGTAATGTTTTAAATTGAACTTATTGATACATCACAAACACTAGCACCAGTTTACTACTCTATACAGTAAAAATTATGTTATTATCCATACTTTATGAGAAAATCAGTACTCTACATGACTAAATTGTGTAAATTATTGTTAAAACTATTAACTTTTTACATATAATACTATATTTTGGAATGTTTGATTTAACATGGTTCAGGAGGAGCTCTTCATTTCTAGAGTATATGAGCACAATAAAATCACAAGAAGTTCTTTCAAGCTATCCCACCTCCATTCCTGTATTCCAATCCTTTATTTTTGAAGCATACTGTTTATTTTGCAAAAAAATATTTATTTAAACATATTTTAAAATATAGATGAATTGCAATTAATTTTTGTGTTGCAGCATTTTCTTTTGTATGAGTTCCAGAAGTTGTGAAACAGGTCTTGATTACTTGTTTCTTAATGGTTTTTAAAAGGTCTTTAAAAGTCTTAAATGTAACATTTCGAAATCCTGTGTTTGTTGCAAATTAAACGGTTAACCCACAGAAGTCTGTAATGTTTTCAATACATTACACAACACAACAATCCTAAAATTGTACAAAAAGTACAATTCAGGGTATTACATTTTGTAATTTATTACTGCAAAATCTAAAATTGACCAATGAACAGTTTTTATGTAAAAAAAAAATCCAAAACGTTCAAATTCATAAATCCCCTCAAAAAACAAAAACAAGGTTAAAACAATGTGAAAATTCAATAAAAAAAAACAGACGAACCTTTCCTAAACCTTAGACACTGTTCCAAGCTCTTTTCGTTCCATTGTGCTTTTTGTGCCAGAACTTTGAAAAACACAATCTATATCACAGGTATTGTTCCAGGTTTATCTCTTATTTCACCACTAGATGTCATGGATGGCACTGATTTAGGATCTGTCAAATGAAACTGAAAGACGATCACCAATTTTCACTAATTTTAAGTTGAATTACTTGCAGATAATGTGTCATAGCTGTAATTTCAATTTGATAATAAACAAGTTTCAACTATGCATTTATTTTTAAATGTCAAACACTTCTCCACAGAGTTTCTGATTTTAGCGCATTATAAAAATTATCTCACGTGAGTCTCATTTTATCTTTTTTAGCGGTTTGTTCGCTGGATGCATGGCAGTTGCATTCAATGCCCCCCGCAGCCAGTGGATGGAGAAAGCAAACCATTCGTCTACTCTTTTCACACTGATATTTCCCAGCTTCCACAGATTCTGGAGCAAGTCGCAGCCACCTCCCAGACAGTACAGCGTCTCTTGAATGGAATCAGTGTCTACCTCAAGACCTGGATGAACTACCGCTCTCTGTGGAAATTGGACAAGGCTATTGTCATGGAGAAGTTTGCAGCTAAGAAGCCTTCCTGTGTGATGTATGATGAGAAGTTTCAGTTCTATTTCAAGGTCAGCAATGAGGTGGCAAAGCAGCCTTTGTTGAAGAACGAACACATAATCAGATTGAATCTGGAGCCTCTGGCGCGCACCATCCAGGAAAATATCCAAGCATGGGTCTCTTCTCTTGGCAAACTCCTCAATGACTCTGCTCGAGAGGAGCTTTATAATGTTCGAAATGAGCTGTTGGTGAGGACTATATTTGTCCTGTAAGTTAATATATAGCTTGAAAATCAAATTACGAGCATAATTCAATGTTTTTATTGTGAGCAGAAATTGTTAGAGGATTTGAAGAGAAACCCCGATACCCTGGAGGACCTCAAATTTGTTCTAGGCACCATCAGAGACATTAAAGATATGTCTCTCTCTGTAGAAATGAGAATCAGTGATGCTCAAGAGCGATACAGAACACTACATATGTATAATATGGAGGTGAGTAAACCAGACGCAAAATATCTTTCAGCTCCTTGAAATAAGCAAGCTCTGTTCTTTCCATTTGCAATAACATTGTTCTATGTAAACACAAATAAGTAAACTTATGTATTTTCTTTCAGAAATAGTACTGATGCCTGCAATATTACTCAAAGTGTCATTCTTAGATTTAACGTAAACATCTTCAAAGTGTCTACTCCAAAATGGTCCCCTATTTCTCAGCCCTTCCTCTTCTTTCATGCCCCGTGCACACCAATAGAGAAAACGTTGTTTGTCAAGCAAACGTGGTTGTCAAGCAGTGTGATATAATATCAACAAATCCGCTATTTTATTACGAGGGAAATTATGAGGGAAAATTACATCCGTATCTAAATACTCCTGACATTATCAGTTATAAACGAGGAACAGCATGTGTAAAGTGTAAACACAAAGCTCAATGGGTTCACGAAATAAACATTTGTAACAAAACATTTTTAACATAGCTTGCCACGCCCACAAGCTATGACCAGCAGTCGCCTGTCTTTATGGAAAAATAATGGGATAGCCTTGTTGCTGCTCGTCTCTTGGTCTGCAAGCAGCTCTAGATCTTCCACTTCACCACCTCTGAAGGATCAGCAAATGCATCAATCCTGGATGAAAATGTAAAGTCTGCATTATTCCTATTATACTAGCAGAAACAAAAACATCTGGTATATAATACAGTGCTACATCTATTGTGCTTGAAATCTAACATAAAATCATGGTTTTTGGAATTTTATAAAGGACTAAATTTCTTTTTGGGCCTCTGTGGTTGTAGCTCTTTGGTTCAGATAAGCCTTAGCGCTTCACCTTTGTCCAAAAGAGAATTGGGACACCCCTTCAGGTCACAGATGAGGAGTACAAATGCAATACAAACACTCCCAATAAGGTCACCGGGATGCTACCCACAACAGTTTGTCAGATTGTAGTAAATGTACTAATTTATTCTCCATCCAGACTAAAACGAACTTCACCTTTGGTTAAATTTGACAAACACCAGAAATCAGCTCTTTTCAAGAACCCTGCGTGTTTCTGTATGAATGAAAATATATTACCTTTTACGTTTGGTTATTTAGACAACAGAGGAGGAGGAGCAGCTCTCCGTGACCATCTTCAGTCTATGGAAAGATGTTTTCAAAGAGGCTAGATGGGTTGATTGGAGTCTGGTGAAAGTAAAGAAGACCTTTGCTGAGGTATAACCAATTATATGTTTACCATTTATCTTATTTACTCCAGAAAAGAAAGGTAGCACCAAATGAGTTGTTAATTAAATGTTAGGCACCTGTCCTCCTGTTCTTTTTATTTTTTCCTGCTCCTTATATTTTGGCCAGTTTCATAGTGTGCTTCTCCCTGGGCTCGTTGGCTTGGTTATCCACTCCCCTCCTTCTATACTCTCACTTATTTAGACTCATCTGTTCTTTCACTGGGTGCAGGTTCATTGTTGAAAGTTACTGCTGTTAGTATAGTATTACCTTGCTGATGATCTGTATCCTCGGTTACTGCAATAAATATAGCACTTCTACCCTTCCTCCATAAACAATGGGGCTTGCCCCCAATACTAAGAAACACTTTGCTCAATCCTTTCCCTTTAATGGGCTGTTTGAACAATTAAAAACCTTTTTTTTGGGGAAAAATTGCCTTTATTGCTTTTAATGGAGTAAGCTACAGAAGTTCAGAGTTTGATGTAAGGCCATGCTTTAAACCCCACCCCCAAACTGAATGAACAGGCACAATTCAGCTTCTAATGATGGTTGCAAGGACAAATTAAACAAACTTGGAAATTTCAGAAACTGGGATTTGCTTGCTAAAATACACAGTTGGCATTGACAACCTTTTGGAAGAGATCTTGACACATTACTGCAAAGAAGAAGCGTATTGTTGTTCTTGTGGTTGTAACTGGGCAGCTGAGAACACTTAGTTTACTTTCCACCTGCCAAAAAAAATTAAATTTCCCACAATTTGTAATCAATGTAGCTCAAATTTGTACTCTAGCCACTAATCTTATCGTGTCTCTCATCAGATGATTTCTCCTTTAGCAGACCCATGAATGTAAAAAACTATTGGCCATTCAGAGCAGTGAACAATTCATGCTAAAAATGAACTAGCTTAAAACCAATTTCCAGTCCGTTTAATTTGGTCTTTTTTATATTTAAGAATTCTGCAATGCTTATGGATCACAAAGCTGCAGATGTTATTTTATTTCCCCCTCTCTTTCTTTGTAGATCACTCTGAATCAGATTGAAGAGTACAAACAGGAACTCTCCATATTTGCAGAAAGCTTCAACATGCATGGACCTGGAGCAGTAGGAGACAATCTAGAGAAAGGCAAAAGCACTAGTTACTTAAGTGTTTGGACCTTTACCTGATAACCAGCAGGTTAAATGTAGCTTAAATGTGTCCTTGTCTAGGTTTGGAGATCATGGGCACCTATGAACAAGAACTGGCTAAGGTGGAGTCAAGCCGTCAAGAACTGGCTAAAGCAGAGAAACTGTTTAACTTGCCCATCACCACATACCCAGAGCTTCTAAACGTCCAGAAGGAGATGAGGGGCCTGAGGCAGATCTATGAGATTTATAAGAACCAGAAGGTTAGAGTGAACAAACATTAGCTCAGTTGTATTTTTTGGACACTAACCCTTGGATGTTCCCCAGACTGCGAAGACAGAGTGGTCACAGACTCTTTGGGTAAATCTAGACATTCAGGTCCTGCAAGATGGAATAGAGGGATTTATCAAGAGGTTGCGGAAGCTGCCAAAAGATGTGAGGGCTCTTCCTGTGGCCTTTTTTCTGGATGGTCGCATGAAGGAATTCAAAGAGTCTCTTCCACTCTTCTTGGACCTGAAAAATAAAGCTCTCAGAGAAAGGTAAGAGCTTTTGACTATTTGTTTTGTTCAGTTTCTTCATAGCTAAATGGTGCTTTTCATGCACTGTGTTTCTGTAGGCACTGGAAGAACCTCATGGAAAGGACGGGTGCTAGCTTTGAGATGAATCTGAACACCTTCACCCTGGAGAACATGTTCTCCATGGAACTGCACAAACACGGCAGCGTCATCAACGACATCGTTACCTCAGCTGTTAAAGAGCTTGGCATTGAAAGGGTAACTCATATTTGAATTTCTTCTCAACAAGACCAATCTGCAGTTACTAACATTCATAGAATCCTTCTTTTTAATCTAGATAAAAGCATAAATAAGTGGTTGAAGTTTAAATGAGTTCCTAAAGAAATACTGAACGCTCCAATGTGTTCTTGCAGGGAGTGAAGGAAGTTGAAGAAACATGGGAGAGTATGAAGTTCTCTGTTCAGCGGTACCTAAAAGGAACCCAGGAGCATGGTTTTATTCTTGGGGCTGTGGAAGAAATTGTTCTTCACTTAGACGATGATGCAATGAATCTGCAGAGCATGGCAGGCAGTCACTATGTGGGTCCTTTCTTGCCCACCGTTCAGCAGTGGGAGAAGAACTTGTCTCTCATCAGTGAGACTATTGAGGTCAGTGCAGTAATTCATATATGTTTAATTGAATTAAAATGAATCGCAGTGCGATCAATTTGTTGGGTTTAATATGAACGCAGTTAGTGCAAGAGAATCGTAGAGACTGCTAAAATGATGGCTTCTAAACGAACTGGTTGTAATATGAATGTAACTCGAATCAAAACACACATATTCAAACCAAAAGAGGGATGTGATGTCCTTCTCTGTAATGCAGCTCTTTGTTTGAGGAAATAATCTAGAAATCGATTTCGTTTCTCTTCATGAGCTCTGAGAACGTAAAATTGGTACAGATAAAACCATTTCGAAATGCATAGGGTAAGTTCGACTACACCGATTGTTCTCGGTACAAAAATATGACTAATCAGGATGCGATTCAGTGCCTTGGCAGAAATTGCACTTCTGAACGCTAACCGAACCAAGACCCAATGTATTCTTATCAAGGTTATATTCAATTAGACACTCAACATCTCCAGGGCACGGGAGGGGGACCTGCCTCCTGGAGCGGTCAGAGGACCAATAACATCTGGCACTGACCCGCTTCGGGAGCCGGTCTCCCCCCTGGTGCCCCAAATATCACTTGCAAAGACACACCACATTTAGGATTGGAGGGCTAGTCTCTCCGTCCACATCTGATGGGTGGGGCTGCAGATTTGTGGCCCCCCCCAAAATTCTAGGGCGGAGTTGACTGCCCTCCTATTTTACATACATATTAGACACACAGGGAATGGGGGGTGGTGCCTGGACGTCAGCTGTCAACCAACGGTGACGCTCCAGGACATCACTCCCCAGTTTTAATGCAATTTATCTCTTCAACATATACACAAACACATACACTACACTCCAACTGGGGGCAGATGATGGGCAGTGGGTGGGCGGCCGTCTCTGTCTCTGTCAAAATATAAAGTGACGCTTTCACACCAAACCATATGACAACTTAAGATATTGGTGAAAAAATGTAAAGATAAATGCATATTTTCAACTCAACATCTAATAGAACATAGATATATTTGGAAATATAAGAGTCAGAACCACACAAATAATGTCAACCGCACAAATATGCTTTTTAAACTTGGGGTCACTTTTGTCTTTTTTTTCAACCTAAAGGTGTGGATGTTAGTGCAGCAAAAATGGATGTACTTGGAAAGCATCTTCATTGGAGGTGATATTCGCTCGCAACTTCCAGAGGAAGCTAAAAAATTTGACAATATTGACAAAATGTTTAAAAAGGTGAGTTTGGTGATTGGTCCTCAGACATTTTCCTAGTTCTCTCATTATCCTGTGGGTCTGTGTTTTCTGTTTCGTTTAGCTCAGTTTTCTGTTGTAATTTTATCATTGGGGGCTGGTGCATTTTTTTGCAAGGGGCTACAATAATATTTAAAAAATGACAACAAATATGTACTATTTCCATCCCATTTGTTTTTTTTTGTTCTTAACATGTGGTGTTTTACATCTTGCTGAGCTGATGTTTTTCTAAACATTTCCCGCAGCAATGCATTTTGAAAATAAGAATACATCAATCAAAAACCATTATTGAGCAATCTGCCGAGTCTTTCTTTTTAGTTTGTTGTCCAAGTTTTCTTGAGGTTTGTTCTCCCAGTCTGAGCCTCCTGCTCTGCTCTTACATGACTAGACTGGGCAACAGATTTCCAAGCTTTTTCAGAAATTGCATACTGCATCTTTTTAACTGTAATAACAATTTTAAGATTTCAACATACCACTCACATTTATTACAAAGATCAGATTTGTTTGTAACAATAAGGCCAGAGCTCACGTCAAGCATTATGCATATTTAATTACACTAGGTTGTGTTTTTGAATATGTGGAGTCTATGGGATCCACTACCTTTAACAGACAGCTGCAAATGATCAGCTAATAAATAGCAGTTTATCAGTTTATCTAGATACTTCTGAATTGAATTCTTTTGGGAATCAGGAAGTGTGTAACTTGATCCGATTTTTTTAAATGTCTTATTTTTGGTTTGATGTCTCTAGATAATGTCAGACACAGTGAAGGACCCTGGCATTAAGAGATGCTGCCTAGTTCCAAATCGCCTGACTGACCTTCAGAACCTGAGCGATGGTTTGGAGAGGTGTCAGAAGAGTCTGAACGATTACCTCGATTCTAAACGCAATGCTTTCCCCCGCTTTTTCTTCATTTCTGATGATGAGCTGCTCAGTATTTTGGGCAGCAGTGAGCCTACGTGTGTCCAGGAGCACATGATTAAGGTACTGCCTGAAAAGCTTGGGTGTTCTGTTTTCTGTGCATGGTTCAGTTTCACTTCAGAACCTGCTACATTATGTTTCCCCACTGACAGATGTATGACAACATAGCAGCTTTGCGTTTCGATATGGGAATGAATGGAGAAATGGTGGCCAATGCTCTGGTGTCAGCTGAAGGGGAGCTGATGGAGCTCAAGCAGCCTGTTCCTGCAGAGGGACGTGTGGAGGATTGGATGACTGGGGTGCTGCTGGAGATGAGGAGAACCAACAGACTCATCACCAAAGAAGCTATCTACTTCTATAATCACAAAAAGACCAGGTTTTGGACATTATTCCTGACCCAGTGGTATCAACCAAAGCGTCACAATCACAATGTTGCCTATTTTCTTAGGGTGGACTGGATGCTTGATTACCAGGGTATGGTGGTGCTGGCAGCAAACCAGGTTTGGTGGACCTATGAGGTGGAAGATGTTTTTAAAAGGATGACTCTAGGAGAAAAGCAGGCTCTGAAACAGTATGCAAAGCAAATGCACCAGCAGATCGATGACCTGGTGCGGCGCATCACACAGCCGTTGAAGAAGAACGATAGACGTAAAATCAATACTGTCCTTATCATTGATGTCCACGCACGGGACATTGTGGACACTTTTGTCAGAGATAGGTGAGACAGTTTTGTTATGCTAGTAAGTTTTTTAACTTTATGGTTTAGAAATAAAATTCCACCTCTGATTCGCTGGATCATTTGAATGGGTCAACACCCAAATTGGGTTATGGGTAAATACATCAAATTGTATGACTTCCTGTTTATGCCAGAACTTTTCAACTTTTGATGGCCACTGTACGCACATTGTTTAGCGTAGTCAAAATGCGTTAATTAATGTAAACTGGTCCGTGGGTAAAATAACTAATGAATAACTACATAAATTCACTGCTTCAGTCCAGAGGAGGAAACACTACACCAGGTGTTCATTCCCCTGGAGATAACAAAACTCTCCAACTCAAACGTTGCATCTACTTCCCCATGTGATGGCTTTTAAGCAGGACAGGACCAGGTAAAAAAAAAAAAAGATATGTAATTTAACATTCCATATCCCTTAAGAAAAGACTGGTGGAATTTGGACATGAACATATACAAACTCTAAGAGGAGCTTGTTAAAGTATGACAGGAAATGGCCACTTTTGCTCCTGTCTATTTTTGAAACGTAATTCATTTGACTTATATTTAAGTCGCGGTATCCTACTTATTTGTGCCAAATTTTGTTAGTGTACAACAAACTGAGACATGGCAGGTGGTGCTATAGAGCTGTTTTTCCAAAACCAACTTTTCAAACCACAATTAGATGAACATTTTTACCTGTTCGGATCTGTGTCAAATTGGTGACTTTTCGAGCACCATTAGGCCCTGAAATAGCTCTGAGCTATTATATTAGGGATCTACGCACTTTCTGTGGCCAAGCCCTAAAGTTGAATGAGATTAGGGTTATTCCAAAAATATTTGGTGACTTGTGTTTGTATTCATGTTGGCAGTATTACAGATGCCCGTGAGTTTGAATGGGAAAGTCAGCTGAGATTCTACTGGGTAAAGGAACCCGATGAGCTGTTTGTACGACAATGTAGTGCCCAGTTCTCTTATGGCTACGAGTATATGGGGCTGAATGGCCGGCTAGTCATTACTCCCCTGACTGACCGCATCTATCTGACACTCACACAGGTACATAATTAACATAGATGTTCTGTCTTAAACATTCTATGTTTGTTTGTGTTACTAATGCATGCAAGGATGTTCTCAGGCCTTGTCTATGTTTCTGGGTGGAGCACCAGCTGGGCCGGCAGGAACAGGGAAAACTGAATCCACCAAAGATCTGGCCAAAGCTCTGGGACTTTTGTGTGTGGTCACCAATTGTGGAGAGGGCATGGACTACATGGTAAAAGACCTCAGGGGAAAAATTATAATGTATTAAAATGTTTCAGCTCGATGCATCTTTTTATTCAGAAATGTTTGTTAAAATGTTTAAAAGTGATTTGAATGCTTTGATCATCTTTTGAAGTAAAATATTCAAATGACTTAGAAATAGACTTTAGGTTTTTAACTCAAATTTCTTTCCTTAGGCTGTGGGCAAGATTCTCTCTGGTTTAGCTCAGTGTGGAGCTTGGGGCTGTTTCGATGAGTTCAATCGGATTGATGCCTCAGTGCTCTCTGTCATCTCATCCCAAATCCAGACGATCAGAAACGCTCTCATGATGCATCTCAAGAGGTTTCATGTGAGTTTTCATTATTTATTGACTTTCACTTTGGAATTACTGTCAGCAAAAATCTGAATGACCGTTGTTTTTGTCTGAGCATCTTGTGATTTTATCCTTTTTAGTTTGAAGGGCAAGAAATCAGCCTTGATAGCCGCATTGGGATCTTCATCACCATGAATCCTGGTTATGCTGGTCGAACAGAACTTCCTGAGTCAGTAAAAGCTTTATTCCGGCCAGTGGTGGTCATCGTGCCGGACCTGCAGCAGATTTGTGAGATCATGCTGTTCTCTGAAGGCTTCCTCATGGCCAAGGTAACAGAGTGCCAGGGGTTTTCATTAAGTGAATGCTTGAAATGGAATTCTTCAATTTGATAACACTTTGCGTCATATCACACAGCGTATTGTGGAAAGGTGTGTCATTACATTTGGTACAGCTTGAATATTTTTGTGATTGTCGTATCTCATTTTGTGACATGTCTCAAATTTTTCATTTCTCAAAGCTGATTCCTGCAACAGATTCCGTTTTCCCAAACGTCTAGCAATAATGTCCTTGTAGATTGACTGAACTCTAAAATATTAAGGCATCTTCAATTTCTTACATTTGTATAAATTACTGACTGTATATGTATTTTTGACATAACTTATATTACAGTAGTCTTAATGGAGGCCTGTTGAAGCATTTGTACTAAGCTTACAGCTAACACCTAAGTTAATAAAGCATTCAAGTTAATATTTTTATCAGAAAAAAAACCTACCAGACCTTTTCAAAAGCCTTTTATCCAGTTTAGTGATAACAAATGATTCAAAGGATTTGTTCGTTTTTGGAGAAGAAACTAAATCTCTGGTACAAAAACTCTGGGAAAGTGACAGAAATATTGAGATTTTCAACAGTGTACACTTCACTGTTAATCCGCAGAGAGCTTAAAAATTAAACATTGAAATAATGTCAGCCATTAAATGAGCCGGACTGGGATTTATCCTTGAAAATCACTTCACAAATCAGTATGTTTGAGCTGTATGTGAGTTTCAAACACATTGAACTTAGCAAACTCAAAGTCTTTGTTCTGTTGCACAACAAAAAAATCATTCTTATATTCAGAAAAACATGAAAACACAACCAGAAGTAATAATAATCATATGAACATTGCACAGAAACATGCACAACATTGATCCAATGTTTATTAGATAGGTTGCAAAATTGAACAGGTCCATAGGGGGCCTTAGGGGAGTAGTTGAATATATTTCATTTTTATTCATATTATCAGCACATTTACCTCAGGAAATTGAATCCTTTTTCTTGTTGAAAAATATACTTTACAACACATCCAAATGTAGAAAACATATCTAATCCGAGTGAATGGGGTACATGGTTGCCATGCAGGTTTTGGCTAAGAAGATGACAGTACTATACAAACTGGCCCGGGAGCAGCTGTCTAAACAGTCACACTATGACTTTGGTCTGAGGGCACTGAAATCTGTGCTAGTGATGGCAGGGGAGCTGAAGAGAGGGTCACCTGACCTCAGCGAGGTACTCATCTCCCAGGAACATACAAACGGCATTAATAAATCACAGCTAGAATTGCACCCCTGTTTCCTTCCTCTCTGTGTTGTCTTTCTTTATCCCTGCTAGGACGTGGTTTTGATGAGAGCTCTTCGAGACATGAACCTCCCAAAATTTGTATTTGAGGACGTTCCTTTGTTTTTGGGCCTAATCTCAGATCTGTTCCCTGGGCTCGATTGTCCACGTGTCAGATACCCCAGCTTTAATGATGCTGTAGAGTCCACTCTGGAGGAACAGATGTATATAGTGCTTCCTAACCAGGTGACTAAAGACGAGTTGTTTGTAAAGCATTAAGATTCATTAAGTAATAAGATTCATAATTCATCATCCACCTTTCTCAGGTGGATAAAGTGGTGCAAATGTATGAGACAATGATGACCAGACACACAACCATGGTGGTTGGACCCACCGGAGGAGGGAAATCTGTGGTGATCAACACACTCTGCCAATCACAGACCAGGTTATGTTTATGTTATATTATATACAGGATTTAAATTGCCCTATTACAAATTTATTTAAGAAATACACTTTATATTTCGCTAAAGTGTTAAATTGTTTCTATAGGTTGGGGCTGGTGACCAAAATGTACAGCCTGAACCCAAAAGCAATGAGCGTAATTGAGTTGTATGGAATTCTGGATCCGATCACACGAGACTGGACTGATGGGATACTGTCAAACATATTTCGTGACATCAATAAGCCCACAGACAAAAAAGAAAGAAGGTATAATGTGGTATAATAAGGCATCAAATTGTAGTCTACATCCCCCTAGGCAAAAGAAATCTGCCATCTCAGTCATTGTAACTTATTTCTACATATGATAATTCCACTGAAATGCATTATATCAACAAGCTTGAACTGGCTTCACAGATACATTCTTTTTGATGGAGATGTGGATGCTCTTTGGGTGGAAAACATGAACTCTGTTATGGACGATAATAAACTTCTTACTCTGGCTAACGGAGAACGAATTCGTCTGCAGGGTCACTGCGCACTGCTGTTTGAGGTAGAATCATTAGAGGCCTTCAGTTGGATCACATAAGAAGATTTTAAGCATGCTAATGTACTATTGTTTTAGGTTGGAGATCTGCAGTATGCTTCACCTGCTACAGTTTCTCGCTGTGGTATGGTTTTTGTTGACCCCAAGAACCTTCGCTATTCTCCATACTGGGAGAAATGGGTTAATGGCAGAAACCAAAAAGTAAGAGATGAATCTTATCTTATCGTTTTAGAGGCTGAGCTTGACTTGACTTAACTGAGAAATGTTACTAAATTACTTAACCCAACCTAACAATTAACTTACAGTAACTTAACCATTAACTTACATAAACCTAACCCTTAACTTACAGTAACTTAACCATTACCCTACATTAACTTAATCTAAAACTTAACTTACAGTAACTTAGTAATTTAACCTTACACTTAACTTACAGTAACTTAACCATTAACTTACATAAACCTAACCCTTAACTTACAGTAATTTAACCATTACCCTACATTAACTTAATCTAAAACTTAACTTACAGTAACTTAGTAATTTAACCTTACACTAAACTTACAGTAACTTAACCATTAACATACATTAACTTAACCGAACCATTAACTTACAGTAACTTAACCATTAACTTACAATAACTTAACCCTACACTTAACTTACAGTAACTTAACCATTAACGTACATTAACTTAACCTTACATTTACCCTTACAGTAACTTAACCTTACACTTAACTTACAGTAACTTAACCTTACACGTAACTTAACCATTAACTTACATTAACTTAACCTTACATTTACCCTTACAGTAACTTAACCTTACACTTAACTTACAGTAACTTAACCATTATCTTACTGTAACTTAATGTAACTTTTTTCTACAGTAACTTACCATAACTTTTAACTTACAGTAACATAACCCAATCTAACCTTGAACGTACATTAACTTAACCTAACACTTAACTTATAGTAACTAACCATTAAATTACATAAAATTAACCTTACTCTTAATTACAGTAATTTAACCCTTAACTTACTGTAACTTAATGTAACTTTTTTCTACAGTAACTTACCATAACTTTTAACTTACAGTAATGTAACCAAACCTAACCTTTAACGTACAGTAACTTAACATAACTTTTATCGTACAATAGCTTAACATAACTTTTAACTTACAGTAGCTTAACCATTAACTTAACTTAACACTTAACTTATAGTAACCTAACCATTAACCTACGTAAACTTAACCTAACCCCTTAACTTACAGTAATTTAACCCTTAACTTACTGTAACTTAATGTAACTTTTTTCTACAGTAACTTACCATAACTTTTAACTAACAGTAACGTAACTCAACCTAACCTTTAACGTACAGTAACTTAACATAACTTTTATCGTACAATAGCTTAACATAACTTTTAACTTACAGTAGCTTAACCATTAACTTAACTTAACACTTAACTTATAGTAACCTAACCATTAACCTACGTAAACTTAACCTAACCCCTTAACTTACAGTAATTTAACCCTTAACTTACTGTAACTTAATGTAACTTTTTTCTACAGTAACTTACCATAACTTTTAACTTACAGTAATGTAACCAAACCTAACCTTTAACGTACAGTAACTTAACATAACTTTTATCGTACAATAGCTTAACATAACTTTTAACTTACAGTAGCTTAACCATTAACTTAACTTAACACTTAACTTATAGTAACCTAACCATTAACCTACGTAAACTTAACCTAACCCCTTAACTTACAGTAATTTAACCCTTAACTTACTGTAACTTAATGTAACTTTTTTCTACAGTAACTTACCATAACTTTTAACTAACAGTAACGTAACTTAACCTAACCTTTAACGTACAGTAACTTAACAAAACTTTTATCTTACAATAACTTAACATAACTTTTAACTTAAAGTAACTTAATCAAACCCAACCCTTAAATTTACTTCACCTTCACCTAAACTTTAACATAAAGTAGCTTAAACCAACCTCACCTTATCTTTATAGTAGCTTAACCTAACCCTTAACTTTACATTGTAAGACATTTTCATGTTTTTATTATCCAGTGTTATATTCCACTTAAAACCATCTCTTAAACTGTAGTGATATTATTTGACTGGATTTTAACAAGTTATTCTCTTTACAGGAGAAAGGAGATCTTCACAAACTGTTTGAGAAGTATGTACCCAGTGCTATTGATTTGATAGTGGACGGTGTGGTTGATGGTAAACAGACGGAGAAACTAAGGACAGTAATTCCACAGACAGATTTAAATATGGTGAATATGTTGGCAGAGACCTGAACAGGAATTTGGTACAGTGTTCATGATCTTCGCTTAGCTCTTATCTCTTATTTACTTTTATATCTACAGGTTATGCAGTTGACTGTGATGCTGGACTCTCTGCTGGAGAATGAGGAAGTCCTTTCTGAGGAGCTGGAATGTTATTTTCTGGAGGCTCTCTACTGTTCACTGGGGGCTTCTCTTCTTGAAAAAGGGAGGCAGAGGTTTGATGAGTTTATCAAAAGCATATCCTCTCTTAACACTGTCCATGATGAAAAGACACTTGCTGGTCCAGGACAGATTCCAGGTGAGGAGATCCAACGATTGGTTAATTTCCCAATTTACTATAAACCTCAGGTAGTTTCAGAATATGTTTACTTCATATCCTCAAATTGTTGTATTACATTTTTTTCCACAGTGTACTTACCAACTCTGTATGATTTTCATTATGATGGGGGCCAAAAGAAGTGGGTTCCTTGGAGATCCATGGTGTCTCAATACATTCACAACCCTGAGATTAAATTTATTGACATTCTTGGTAAAGTACCAACTCTTTTTCTCACTTTTACCTTTAACTTGCCATTTCCTTTCCTTCAAACTAGGAAATTGAATACTTTAATGGTTGATGAGAATATTGAAAAACATGTTTGATTTACATTTTCTTGGTCATCTAAGGTCAACAAAGGAATGTTGAGAGTGTGTTTTCTTACATTACCTTGAACTTTCAGCAAATGTGTGATTGGTTGAGATTAGAAAAATGTGCATGTTTCCACAGCAACAGAACTTTCTTAAATAGAGGATTTTTGTGAGAAAGCGGGAGAAAGGAAAGAGCAGCGATAGAGGGCTGATTACAGAGGCTCTAGGCCCTGATTTAATGCCTTCAGGGCTTTGATCTTAAGTCTAGGAGCCTAGTAAGGCTTGGATTTATTGCAACATTTTGGAACTTTTAATTATTATTACATTTTGTTTTTATAGAAGCTTCATTCAATGAAGATATTTCAACGTTTCAAATTCCACCACACGTTGTCCTGTAGTATCCACCTTTGACTAAATCAATTCCTTCTGTTTGTACTGTTCAGTCCCGACCGTGGACACCACTCGTGCTAACTGGCTGCTGGAGCAGATGGTGAAGGTGAAAAGGCCTGTTGTGCTGGTTGGAGAGTCTGGCACCTCTAAAACAGCCACCATTCAGAACTTCCTGAGTAATCTCAACACAGATAAAACTGTAAGCTCAGTGCGGAACTGCTTCCATAAAACATTCCGATTCTTATGTTCTTCACTTTGAAATCTAAAACATATTTCCACAGATAATGATGATGGTTAATTTTTCATCAAGAACAACATCTATGGACCTTCAGAGGACTCTGGAGGCTAGTGTTGAGAAGAGAACTAAGGACACATATGGTCCTCCAATGGGTAAAAGGCTACTTGTGTTTATGGATGACCTCAACATGCCAAGGGTAATTATCATAGAGCGTTTAAATTGGATTATACAACATTTTTGATTCAAATGCCCAGATTAAATGAATTCTTGTTATTGTAATCATTGTACAATGAAGACAATGAATGTTTACAGGCACAATAGAGGGTATTTGTACAATCAGCAATCAGATTTGTGTAGAAATCTTTGTATTATCTTTTTGTAATTATTTATCTCTTTGTAAATGTAATCTCTTTGTAATTACTTATCTGTAATTAGTTTTGGGGATCACCATTTTTTTTACTTAAGCGTAAGTTGTTTTGCCACTCAATCACAGTGAAGGGGGCATGGCTCCATGGCAATGTCAATTCATGCCCCAAAGTAAGCTTATAAGGAAGTTTTTATTAATGTTTAACAATACAATATGTTGTATTTGATCTCTAAGGTTTGCACTTTAAATATAAAAACAATCCCTGTCTAATTGATGTTAGCTGGAGGAACCCTTAATTATTAACCAATGGTCGGTAAGATTTATATATCACATGACATACCGAAGCTGCTCATTCTCATAGGTGCATCATATTAATCCTTTCAAGATAAAAGCTCACAAGTTCTACCTTGAAAATGTAACCAAACCCATTGAGAGCAGCCCTCTTTTACAAAAGTTACTTTTTTTCTATAATGTTCGATGTCATTCTCACATTTATGTGATCTAAGGTGGATGAATATGGCACCCAGCAACCCATTGCTCTCCTGAAGCTGCTGCTAGACAGAGGTGGCATGTATGACAGAGGAAAGGAACTCAACTATAAACTCATTAAAGACCTGGGCTTCATTGCAGCCATGGGGAAGGCAGGTGGTGGGAGAAATGAGGTGGACCCCCGATTTATCTCTCTTTTCAGTGTGTTCAACATCCCCTTCCCTCAGGAGGATTCGCTGCACCTCATATACTCCTCCATTCTGAAAGGACACACTAAGGTGTGAATCTGCGCCATTCTACAAATTTTCTGTCAAAAAACATCTTTGATATTGTTGATATTTGACAGTGTTGATATTTTTGATTGGTAATAATTACACTTTTCCATCATTACAAGTCATTTGAGGAGTGCATTCAAAATATCTGTGGCACACTGACCTCTTGTACTCTGGAGTTGTACAAAACGATCATCAAGGACCTGCCTCCAACACCATCAAAGTTTCACTACATCTTTAACCTCCGAGATCTGTCCAGAGTTTACCATGGCCTTACGCTGACCAATCCTGAAAGGTTTGCTGTCTCATTAATGTCTACTTTATTTATAATTCTGTCTACTCTGTTGGGTTTTTCCAAATTGGACTAACATTAAGACAATAATAGCAAATCCTTCTGTTGACAGAATGTGCGCTAATTTGCTGTCACCCATCTCTGATAAATATCAACAAATGAATTTTTTTTTAAATTATATTATACTATAATTTTAGTGTTGTGGTAATGTAATGCTGGTTTTTATAGCTGCACATTCAGTGGTGTTTTGTATCATGGCCCCACAAAATGTAACCACTTGATATTTTTTCTTTACTTCCTTATATGAGTCACATTATTTTACTGCATTTGCCAAGTACATATAACCTAAATGTCTTTTGAATAATCGGCTTATAGCTGCATTCTCAACAGGAGAGAACACTAACATCTGTTTTCTGATGCATTTGCGATTTATTACAGTTTAAGTTGGATGAGGCTCAAAAAGGGGTGTAGTTACATTTCTCATGGTTTTAAACTTGCTTTTCATCAAATAAAACTCTTTAAAGCCATGGAATGATGTCAATGCAACACACATATGCTCTCCATATTGTATCGTGTCTCACTTTTCTCACAGATTCACTACAGTCACCCAGTTTGTACGGGTGTGGAGGAATGAATGTTTAAGAGTCTTCCATGACAGACTTATCAATGAAACAGACAAAAATCTGGTACTTTACCCTTTTTACTAAGTTAAATAACCTGTCAACGTCTACAATTTGAAACCATCCTGTGTTCTCTAAAGGTCCAAGGGCACATAAAGAATCTGATTGGGGAACACTTCCCATCAGACCTCGAGTCAGCCATGAGAGGTCCAATCCTATTTGGGGATTACAGAACAGCACTTAAATCCGAGCCTAGAGTCTATGAAGACATACTGGACTATGATGCATCCAAAGCTCTGTTTCAGGTACTTTTTTATTCAATTACATTTCACATTCTGTTGGTGTTTCAATAAATGACATCGTTATTTTTTTCACCTCTGTAGGAGATTTTGGAGGAGTATAATGAAAACAAGTCTAGAATGAATTTGGTGCTGTTTGATGATGCTCTTGAGCACCTCACAGTTGTGCATCGCATTATCAGAATGGATCGTAGTCATGCACTGCTGGTTGGCGTTGGAGGTTCAGGGAAGCAGTCTCTTACTAAGCTGGCTGCCTTCACTGCAGGTTATGAGGTGATCCACATGCATCCTCAACACATAGAGTACCGTGCAAAGGTTTCAGGCAGGTGCAGTCACAAATCTTCACTGAACCTTCACCATGCTTCTCTTTTCTCCAGCTCTTCTGTTAAGGGCAGATTTTTCTCATTAGTCGTCACTTATTTAGCACTTCCTATGTTTTTGTGCATACTTGAGTGACTCGGCCTAGTTCCCACCTCAGAGGTATAGTTTTTTTTAGCTGCAACTCTTCCATTAAGACCACTTCTGGCCAGATTCTCTTCACAGTAGATGGGCGTACCTTGGTCCCACTGGTTTCTGTCAGTTCTGAGCGGATGGCACTGCTGGACATCTTTCGATTTCAAAAGGGTTATAATGATCTTTCATCTGCTGCATGGGTTTCCTTATCCGACCACCGTGTCTAAAATGCTCAAGGTTGCCAGTTTCTTATTGCCCGTTTCAAAGTTGCCAAGTCTCCACTATTATCTGGAAGAGACCTTGTTGTTGCAGTATAACTTTATTGTGTCTTGTTGCTGTTGCGTTCTTAACGTCACCTTGATTGCAGAGTTTAGCTATTCCTCACCCAGTTTTACACAGCTGTTTCTGTTTCAGGTCATGTTTGGGTTTCAGCTTAAGTTTGACATTGATGTTTTATTAGCATCTGACTTTTTTTTTTTAATCAAAATAATGTAACAAATGCTGAATTAATTCAGAGTTGTTCTATTGTTCACTCGCTGCATTTTGCACTTTTGCAAAAATAAACCATTTTTATTTTTCTTAATATGTATTTGAAACATATTTTCCTTTTCTGAAATTCTATTTTGGTTTTGACTTTGGTCTTTGTTATTCTTTATAGGTGTTTGAAATTGTGCTCAGTAGAGGGTACTCGGAGACTAACTTTCGTGAGGACCTGAAAACGTTGTACCTTAAATTGGGGTTAGAGAATAAGAAAATGGTGTTCTTGTTTACTGATGCCCATGTGGCTGAAGAAGGTTTTCTGGAGCTCATCAACAACATGCTTACATCAGGTATTTACAACATTTTTTTATTTAAACCATTTTCTGTCATTTCCTTCTTTTAAAAAAGCTGCATTACTATTTCCTCAAATGATTCCAAACCAATTGTGTACCTTCTGTTGAGGTAAAATCTCAGAGTTTGAAGAATGCCTGTAAAATCGATGCAAAAGTTCTGAATTTACTGTGTTACATACTTTCTTCTTCTTCTTCTTCTTTTCCTTTCGGCTGTTCCCAGTTTAGGGGTCGCCACAGCGAATCATCCTTTTCCACCTAACTCTGTCCTCAGTATCCTCTACTCTTACTGTGTAGTTCAAAAGGCAGCCAGCCTTTCATACATTTCTTCAGATTTAGGGTGAATTCAGGGAGACTGTGATGATTGCGATGAGGTTTAAAGCTAGATGCTAACAGCTCTTTCTGTTGCCAGGCATGGTTCCAGCGCTGTTTGCAGATGATGAAAAGGAATCAGTCCTGAACCAGATACGAGATGAAGCTATGAAAGCTGGCTGTGGACCATCCAAAGAGAGTGTCTGGCAATTCTTTGTCAACAAGAGTGCTAATAACTTGCACATAGTGCTTGCTATGTCACCTGTTGGAGACACTCTCAGAACACGCTGCAGAAATTTCCCAGGTTCCTGAAGAATGCACTAAATGTTTCTCAATATTCAGTTTTTCATGTTTATTATTTGTACCTATTTTTATTTTAAAACAGGATTGGTTAATAACACAAGCATCGATTGGTTCTCACCGTGGCCTCTTCAGGCTCTGTATGCTGTAGCCAAATGCTTCTTAGGTGTGTTTTTACACCAACATTTTAATCAAAACTACTTAGGAAACATGTAGATTGCTTTTACACAGATCACTTATGCTGATGTGTGTGATGTCTCATTTCAGGAGAGAGTCCCATGATTCCAGAGGGTCATTCAGAGGCAGTGATTGATCACGTGTGTTTGGTTCATCAATCCGTTGGAGACTACAGTAAACTGTTCCTCCAAACACTGCGGCGCAGCAACTATGTCACTCCTAAAAACTACCTGGACTTCATTAACACCTATTCCAGCCTGCTGGAGGACAAAGATAAACACATTCTGGGTAACTGTATTACTTTAGTTGTGAATGTTATATCTTGTACTGCATCTAGATAACTGTTTTCCTCCCATAACAAAAGTAAAATATTAGGTGTGTAACTCATCATAAATGAAAATAAATAAAACAAAAATAAAGGTGAGCAGAATAAGAGCCAAAACACAGAGGAATACATTTTCAAAAAAGGCTTTTTTTTAAATTCATACATGCCTGCAGGTAAGAAAGGCGTGCAACTAAGAAAAAGTAAAAACAGTCCAGCAGAAATAATTCTAAGGAGAAAAAACAAATCAGGTGCGGAGTCTAGCAGAGAAGAGGGCAACTGTTGGAGCTCGCTGCTCCAGGCAATATTTCCAAGCTGTCATGCAGAGCAGAGGGTTAGATGAAGAAAAAAACCTCAAACCGGAGCCAGACAAGAGTCAACATAACAGGACTGGACTGGAACACCAGGGGAGAATAAAGCCACTGTTTAGAAGCATTGGACAATATCATTACTTTACAAAGAAAGACACGCAATCAGCACAAAACAGCAGCACTCTTAATTACGCCAAACGGGAGAACAGTGGGTGCACACAGAGATAAAGACCAATTAAGAATGGCACAAAGGGAAAACTAGGTACACTTTCTACTGCAAGAGCTAAAACATAAAATACACTAATTAACTGGATTTTTTTATTAAATACATATAGAGATTTTTACTTCGAAAACATTGCTGTTGTGAATAAATACAACTTTTTTTTCTTGCTGGAAAATCCGTCACTCAGGTTCTGGAAGTGGGCAAAGCTTCTCACTCGGTCACTTTTGTCACCTGTCTCTAACTGGAAAATAGTTTGGATATGCATTTTTTTAGAACGGATCCAGTATTATGTTATCTCAGCTGTTATTGAAAATATTGCTCATATCCCATTAAAGATGACTCCGGAAACAAGGTTTAAGTAGATTTAACAGAAACATGGCTTTATTTAGATTTATTTAGAACCACACCGTCTTGTATCAAGAAGGGAAAAAAGAGGTTTAAACCAGGTTTTAGCCAAACCAGTTTCTAATTGTCCCTTTCAAACAAAACATTTAGAACAACAGATGTGCTCTTTCAAACACTGGCTCACTCCTTTTTTAGATTTGGCAAATTTGGTAATTTGAGTCCTGAAACTTTCGCTGTAGTGTCATTGTTTCAACAGCACTACATGACCCTTTAAAAGAATACATTTAGAATAAATCTCATGCTATAAAATATAACAAATTTTTAAATATTATTTATTATTGATAACTAACAGTTTCGATACTCACCAAGATGATCTTGGGGCAAGATGATCATTAAAACTGCAAATGAAACCTCGTTAGCGACCACTATAAAAACAAATTTGATCCTAGTAAACGCTTGTTCTTTTTGCAGGCCAATATAAACGTCTGGAAGGGGGTCTGGATAAGCTGAAGGAGGCCAGTGTGCAGCTTGCAGAGCTCAACACTAAACTAGCTGAGCAGAAGGTTGTGCTGGCAGAGAAAGCTGGGGCCTGTGAGATCCTTCTGCAAGAGATCTGTGATAACACTACTGTTGGTCAGTAATGTGTAGCACGATACTTTTCTGATGTTATAAACAGCTAAAACAGACTGTAAACAATGTGTCTTTTAGCTGAGGAGAAAAAAGCTTTAGCGGAGGACAAGGCTAAAGAGATAGAGGAGCAGAACAAGGTGATCGTGGTGGAGAAGAAGGATGCAGAGAGCTCTCTGGCAGAAGCCCTTCCTGCTTTAGAAGCTGCTCGCATCGCACTCCAAGACCTGGATAAATCCGATGTCACTGAAATCAGGTAATCACTGCTTTTAACCCTGTAAACTAATCATAATGCAAGACTTTGACGTAAAAATTAGGCCGCTGACATAAGAAGGTGTAATTGGATAGGTTTAATCAATTTTATTTTGCAGTTGAGGTCGTTAAGCTTCTCATTCTTGTACATTTTTGTAGATCTTTTGCAAAGCCACCCAAACAGGTACAGGTTGTGTGTGAGTGTATCCTTGTGATACGAGGGTATAAAGAAATCAGCTGGAAAACCGCCAAGGGCATGATGTCTGAGGGTAACTTCCTGCGTTCACTCATGGAAATGGACTGTGACTCAATCAATCACAGTCAGGTCAAGACTGTTAAAGGTGAAGTACTCGGTGCTTATCTGAGGCTTTGTTTTGATTCTAATATCTTGAAAATATTTAAACTTGTCAATAGAAAATCACTTCTCACAATGTTTTTTTCCCTTGCCCAATACTCAGTGTATCTGAGAAACCTCAACACGAGTCTGGAGGAGATGCAGGCCATCAGTAAAGCAGGCTCGGGGATGCTGAGGTTTGTGGAGGCAGTCATGGGCTACTGTGATGTAGCCAGAGACATCAAGCCAAAAAGAGAGAAGGTCTGATTTGCTTGAGTAATTATAAATGCACTTTACCATTTCACTTGATCCTTCAGAAATCATTTTGATATGGCTAATTGTTTTCAAGTAAACACGTAATATGGTGTCATTTATTTGAGGAGTCTAATAAACTAATTATATGGTTTACTCTTTAATTGGATGGAATGATGCATCTTTTTCCCCTTGTAGATGGGATCAAATCTATTTAAACATTAAATTAAACAAAGTTTCTTGACAGTCTTTTCATGCTCAACCCTGAAAGAGTTGAATCTGAACCAATGTTCTGAATGACTTTTAAAAGGTGGCTCGTCTGGAGAGGAATTTCTTCCAGAGCAAGCGTGAGCTGGAGCGAATCCAGAATGAACTTGATGCCATCCAGAAAGAACTCAAAGCCCTTGGAGATAAATACGAGCACGCTATGACAGAAAAGCAACTTCTGCAGGAGGAGGCTGAGTTGATGGAAAGAAGGCTCATTGCTGCAGACAAACTCATCTCAGGCCTGGGATCAGAGAACGAGCGGTAAGTCGGCTCATCAAAACATTCTCTTGAAAACTTTAAATAAATACTCATTTTAGCAATTTGGACTCTATTCAGCCATTTTCCAGATATTGTTGACAGCACTTTTTAATTTTGAATTATTTTTCAATACGAAAAATAATTGTGGCCTGGATTTCTTTTCTTTACCTTTTATTACAGTCTTGGGCGTCACATTAGTAACAACATTGGCATTGTGGATTTTTAGTTTTTGCATAGTTTTTTTTTCACCCTCATTTAATTTTTAGGCCCCATTGGCATTGTGGATTTTTAGTTTTTGCATGTTTTTTTTCACCCTCATTTAATTTTTAGGCAAATGAGGTGCAAAGCAGTGACACCAAAAAATTATGCATTCCTGATGAGAAGAGGTAAAATTTTAGATTTTTATCTATTGAACCATTAACCCTTGAGATAGGCCTGTGCCAAAAAAGTAGTTTATGACTGTTATAATCAGTAAAAACCTAGATAGAAAAAGAGAGTAGTTTTGATTAGATTTGAGGTAGATAAAGAAATTTGTGCTAAAATATTGATCTGAAAGATTTTTACATCAGCCTAATTTAGTGGCTGGTAAGAGCCATGAACAACACAAAGGGTTGGTAAATTGGAACAACACACAAGGGTTAAACAGGACTGCAGTATTATCAATGTATACTAAAATGATTAGACAGTGACAACTTTTGATTTGCTTGGTTGATATAGCTAGGAACAATATTTTTACTTCTGTAAAATAATCAAGGAGCTGCAGTAACTAAACCCATGGTCTTTGAAAGAGTTGGAGAACGAGCCAAAATACAAATATTTACAAAATGCTAATTTACTTTAAATGTGAAAAGTGCTCTGTTTGTAAATCCTTCAGTTTTTTTGCCATCCCCAGTTGAATATTTCAGGGCAAAGAATTTGAGTTTTACAAGCCAATAATATGAGGGGAGTTTAAATGTCGACACTGTCACTAGAACCTCCCTTTAGAGATTTTTATTTCAGATATTTTAAGACTTTGGGAAAAAAAGACAAAACACAACATTTGTTTGTTTTTTATTTTTTAAATCAAGTGGACCATTGAGTGTAATAATAACTTTTGTGTTAGCCCACATTGTTTACCAACAACAATTTTTATTTGTGTAGTTGGACAGAGGATCTGGAGGAGTTGAGTCAGCGCCGTGTGCGTCTTCTTGGAGACTGTCTCATCTGCTCTGCTTTCCTCAGCTACGAGGGAGCTTTCAGCTGGGATTTTCGCAATGAAATGGTATACAAGGTTTGGCAGGAAGATGTCCTGCAAAGAGGCATTCCACTGAGCCAGCCTTTCAGATTAGAAAACCTGCTCACTGATGAGGTGGAGATCAGCAGGTGAAGCCTTGAATCACGTTCAGGAATATTTATGCAATTTTCCTGCTTGGCCATTGACAAACCTATGTTTTCCTAGATGGGGATCTGAAGGACTTCCTCCAGATGAACTTTCAGTGCAGAATGGGATACTGACCACCAGGTCTAGCCGCTTCCCCTTGTGCATTGACCCCCAGCAGCAAGCCCTCAACTGGGTCAAAAAGAAGGAAGAGAAGAACAACCTGAAGGTTTTACCTCATTTAATCAAATGAATCTAGTCGTCTTTCAATCGGCCTCTGTGTATCTTGACAGGAACTTTTCTGATTGGCAGATCTCCTCGTTCAATGATCCAGACTTCTTAAAGGGCTTGGAGCTGGCCATAAAGTATGGTTTCCCCTTCCTGTTCCAAGATGTGGATGAATATATTGATCCAGTTATTGACAACGTCCTGGAGAAGAATATCAAAGGGGCAGAGGGGCGTCAGGTTGTTGTCCTTGGTGATAAAGAAGTTGACTATGATCCCAACTTCAAACTTTATCTCAATACCAAACTTGCAAACCCCAAATTCTCTCCTGCGGTATTTGGAAAGGCCATGGTTATCAATTACACTGGTAAGGGTTTACATTATGGAATAGATTACATACTTATATCCCTATTACCAACATTTAATATAGCTTGCATTCACATTTTGGAATTTAGCTGTCATTTTAACCAAGCAGACAAATTGTCAAAAAATCACCAGATATTCTTATAATACAATTTCCAACCATTTCTGAACTCTACCAAATTTGGATATATTTTCTTAAAGACTATTCCAAATTTTTTTTTTATTTGGGATATTATGTACTTTGATTATAACCACATTTAGGAATTTAGTTGGCACGTTAATCTACATTGAGAAACAGTTTGTCACCAAAATTCAAATAACCGCTAGACATCTTTATAATATAAGTTCCAGCCATTACTCACATTTTTAGGCCTTTATGTCTTTATTTTTATTTGAGAAATTACTTACTTTACATGCCATAGTTGGGTCGTCCATTATGCACTCACACTACACGTCAAGCTCGCTATCGGAGCTAACTAAAATTACAAAGAACTCATTGCTCACCTGAAAAATTTAGTTTTTTTCCTATTGAAAAGTTTAAACTTGTTAGACAAGGTTTAAACATTTAATTGACTGGTTTTACCCTGTCTTTTAGTTACTCTGAAAGGGTTGGAAGACCAGTTGCTGAGTGTCATTGTAGGATTTGAGAGGAAGGAGCTGGAAGAGCAGCGAGAACGGCTTATTCAGGAGACAAGTGAGAACAAACGCCTACTGAAAGACCTTGAAGACTCTCTTTTGAGAGAACTGGCCACTTCCACAGGGAACATGCTGGACAATGTTGAGCTTATACAAACTCTAGAGGAAACCAAATCCAAAGCCAGCGAGGTGAGCACACTCCACACTTCATCCATGCATACGATGTATAACTTTTCTTGTAATCCAAACAATGATGGGTGTTTTTATTTATTTGTTCAAAACTTTACATTTGTGTATTTAGCAAGAAATTTAGTAAATATCTAACGTACTATTCCTCTCCAACAGGTGTTTGAGAAACTAAAGCTGGCAGAAAAGACAGCCATAGACATTGACACTCTGAGAGACGGCTACCGTCCAGCTGCCAAACGTGGGGCCGTCCTGTTCTTTGTGCTGGCTGAGATGGCTCTGGTCAGCAGCATGTATCAGTATTCCCTCGCTTCCTTTCTGGAAGTCTTTGACCTGTCACTCTCCAAGTCTTTGCCAAGCACAATCTTGCCCAACCGGCTGAAGAACATCATGGACACGCTTACACAGAATGTCTACAACTATGGCTGTACTGGTAGGCCGATAATGTCTGTTACCAAGGGACAATAATCATGAAAGTAAATAATGAAAGTAAATTTTGGAAAATGGTTTAGCAATCAATTTCATTTGTTCAGGTAAAGGTTTTATATGATGTGCAGGTTAAAGTTTAGCATTTAACATCAAGCTTAGCATTTTAGTAAGAACGAGGGCTAAAGTTTGCTCACAAACTTTTATGATGGTTTGTACTAGTTCTGTTTAAAACTATTGTGTAAATGTTGTCAGTGTCACAACGAGTAACAAAAACCAGCCCCACTGTCTCTATGATTTTCCTAAGCGGAGATAAAGATATGCCAAATTGGTTGGTATGTTAAATAGTCTGAGGGGTGAGTGACATAGGATAATGTTCCCCATGTCAATATGAGTAAAATGAACCAACACCCAATGTATCTATGACTTTCATGACCTAAAATGGAGTTGTACCAAATTGGTTGCTATGGTAAACAGTACGATTGCTATGGAGGGGTTTGTGACAATATAATGTTCCTGATATCGATACGAGTACAAAAAAATAACCCTTTAATAAACCCACTCGAGTCAGACCTGTAGCTCGAATGGGCTAGGAGGAGATGCCGGTAGAAATTTTATTTTTATTTTTTTTTCCAGAATAAAAGAAAAGCCGGAATAATACTTTTCAGAACCTTAGAATAAGGCTAATCCATTAAGATTTACTTTTTATTTAGAATATAATGTATTTTGTTTATATATAAGATTGCTAACGTTATCTTGTATTTATTTAGGCCTCTTCGAAAGACACAAGCTTCTGTTCTCCTTCAACATGACTATCAAAATCGAGCAAGCTGAGGGCCGAGCACCCCAGGACGAGTTAGAGTTCTTCCTCAAAGGTACAACTCTTCGAAGCTTTGCCTGTTTCTCTTTGTTTGCCACATTACTATGTAAATTATTCAGAAAATCTGATTTTTTTACTTTCTAGGTAACCTCTCACTAGAAAAGAGCAAACGTAAGAAAACATGTGACTGGCTGCCTGATCAAGGCTGGGAGGATATCATACGCCTCATGGAACTCTTTCCTAATGAATTTGGAACTTTAGCTGATGACATAGAGAAGAATACAGAGGAATGGAAAACTGTGAGTGGAGGGAATCAACAAAAATCCATCTGAAGATGACACTGTGGGATATTGAAGTTTGAGTGTGTGTTTTAGATGTGTCCATGCGTGGAACGACTAGCTTTCACCAGCTACCGCAAAACAGCTGGTGGTGCACAGTGTTTTGAATTCAATCCTGTAATGTGTCTGTTTTTTTAGTGGTATGACCTGGATGCTCCAGAGCAGGCTTCCTTCCCCATGAAGTATAAAGACAGCCTCACTTCTTTCCAGAAGCTTCTGCTCATGCGCTGCTTCAGGCTGGACCGGGTCTTTCGTGCCGTTGGTGATTACGTTACACTTACCATGGGAGAGAAGTAAGAGAAAATTAAACGACTGTCTAAAAAGTTTACCAATTCAAAAACTCTCATGTGATGAAGACCTATCCATGAATAGAAGATTGTTCTACAAACTTGTATCTGCTGCACATAGGCATCAATGCTCTGGAGCTTACTCTTGGTGCACTCAATTGAATTGAGAACCTCTGAAATATAAGGTGATGTTTGGGGCCTTTTTTTTTTCAATTAATATGTGAGGTTAGGATTGGAGTGATGTGGCTCTATTTATGTGTAATTTATCTGTGGTATTTTTTACCACATCTGCAGCCAAAATATGACACACAAAAGTTGAAATTTTGATTTGCTGGCTCTACAGATGCCTAATCTAATCAGCTAATAATGAAAGAATTTCATCATTAGTAAAACCATGTTTGAACATGGTGACATTTTTATCTTCGAATTTTGACTTTTTATCTCAAAATTTCAGCTTTTGTATCTCAAAAATTCGTTTTTGTACATCAAATTTTCTACTTTTGTATCTCAAAATTTTGACTTTTGTATCTCAACATTTCAACTTTTGTATCCCAAAATTTAAACTTTTGTATCTTGTTAGTTTTAATACAGATCTGCTCGTAGTCAGAACATTGTTACGAGTCTTCTGTTTAGCATCTTCTTATAACGTTGGCTCAGCTGTACAAACACATCTATGAAGAACAAAATATCATCAAAACTAGAACTTTTTCTTTTTTTACTTTTTTAAAGAAACATCATGGTATATGAAATTCCAAGCTATCCGAAACCATGGCCATTGTTGGAATGTGGACTTGTTAACTTTCTCTCCCTCGCTTTTTTCTGTCCCTAAGATATGTACAGCCCCCTGTGATCAACTTCGAAGCCATCTTCGACCAGAGCTCCCCAAATTCTCCTATAGTGTTCATCCTGAGCCCAGGCTCAGAACCAGCCAATGATCTGATGAAGTTAGCCAAACGCTCTGGCTTTGGGACCAACAGACTCAAGTTTTTAGCCATGGGGCAGGGCCAGGAGAAGGTGAACTGATACATATTAAGGCCTTGTTGCAGTTTGGCCATTTTGGTGCCAAAAATCACTGCAATTGGTTTATATAACTATTTTAATTTGACGTATGGGCTGCAGGTTGCATTGCAACTGCTAGAGACTGCAGTAGCACGAGGCCAGTGGCTCATGCTACAGAACTGCCACCTCTTGGTGAAGTGGCTGAAGGATCTAGAGAAGTCCCTTGAGAGAATTTCTAAACCCCATCCAGACTTCCGCCTGTGGCTCACCACTGAGCCCATTAAAGACTTCCCTATCGGCATCCTGCAGAAATCCCTCAAGGTAGACTTGTTTCCTGGATAAATATATCACATGCAGATGTCCATGTATTTCTCATGTATTTCTCCTCTCACCTCCAGGTTGTAACCGAACCTCCCAATGGCTTGAAGCTAAACATGAGGGCTACATACTTTAAGATCCCTCATGATAAGCTGATGAACTGTGCGCACCCAGCCTTCCGCAGTCTGGTGTACGTGCTAACTTTCTTCCATGCAGTGGTACAGGAAAGACGCAAATATGGGAAGATTGGGTGGAATGTACCATATGATTTCAATGAATCTGATTTTCTGGTAAGTTTGTGTAGTTCCATAAATCTCTGTTTGAATCGAAATGCATTGTTTTTAACGATTTCCAATTATGTAACAGGTGTGTATGGAAATCTTGGACACCTACCTGACCAAAGCCCAAACTCAAGGAGATGAGATGATACCATGGGGAAGCCTCAAGTACCTCATTGGAGAGGTGAACAATAAATTTTGATAATGTTGTATTTTTGAGTTTTTGAGTACAAACAAAGTAAGATACCTATGGGGGAGGGGGGGGTAAAAAACTGGGAGGGCACTGCTATTTGTTGACATAGTAGAGAGTTTTCCCGCTAGATGAGCTTAGTAGAAACCTTCAAGAAACAGCTGTGCAGAAGGAGTCAGTTTGAAATGTTATCCAATTACCAATTACACAGAAGAACCTCCTCAAGACCTGTATAGATACAACATGACTTTGCTGGCAGAACAAAATAATATTAAGAAAACCGCAACACTATGCTCAAACGTTAACCCACAAACTGAAGCCATCCACACAGCTGTTTTGTGAAAAATTGTTTATTTTCGGAAAAGTACAAAATGCAAAGTGAGCGAACAAAAGAAACGCCTAAATCAAATCTATATTTGGTATTACTACCTATTGCCTCCAAAGAACCATCATTTCGTACTGGTACACTTGCCCAAATGGGGTGGAAAGGGGTTTAACTAAGGAGTAGAAATGGCCTCAATGTGTGATTACTCCTGTTTCTCTGGTTTCAGGTGATGTATGGGGGCAGGGTAATCGATAGCTTTGACCGCAGGATCCTCACGGTTTACACAGATGAGTATTTGGGCGACTTCATTTTTGACACCTTTCAACCATTCCATTTCTTCCACAATAAAGACGTGGACTATAAGATCCCTGCACTAGGACCCAAGCAGGTTTATGTCGGTATGTTCATACTGAGCACCAAAAATCGTTTCTGAGTCTGAACAAACTACAGAAACTGAAAATGTTTGTTTTTCAGATGAGATTGAGTCTCTGCCTCTCGCCAACACAGCAGATGTGTTTGGTTTGCATCCGAATGCAGAGATTGGATATTACACACAAGCTGCTCGAGACATGTGGACTCACCTTATTGAGCTCCAACCACAGACCGGTATCTTGATTACTCGATACGATCAACACTACGTATATTGGATCTTCTAAGCATGAAATGCACAATTATTACCAAGATATTTTTAAACATATCAAAAATATTCAATTGGTTTAATAATTGTGTTTTTCCTATGTTTTTTTTTAAATGATTTATACATTTTGTGTAATTAGTCACAAAACCAAAGAATTGTGATAATCCATTATTGTGTAAGAACGCAAGATTTTACTCTGATTTCTAGAACCTAGTTGTGATGTAACTTCCTGTTTGTGATGTAACTTCCTGTTCTATCTCAGAACAATAGGATTCAAAATATTTTACTATTAGAAACCAACAAAATCACATGTTATACTTGTGAAATGTCATAAACAATCAAGGTTTTATTTTTAAAAGAGCTAGTTTATCAGAATAATCTTGGGTACACAGAAAGAAACACAGACAAAGATTGGTATTTGTATGTTTGGCCAGTAGTGAACAGTAACTGAAATTCATCTGTAGGTGACTCTGGGGGTGGTATTAGTCGAGATGAGTACATCAGCCAAGTGGCACGGGACATCCAGAGCAAACTGCCGGAAGTCTTTGACCTGGACGTGATTCGCAAGAAACTGGGACCGGAGATCTCTCCCACATCTGTGGTCCTAATGCAAGAGCTGGAACGCTTCAACAAACTCACCGTCAGGATGAGCCGCTCTCTCGCAGAATTACAGCGAGTGAGTCTGACACCTGTAGTAAAAAAAAAATGATTTAAAGATGGTGCAATGACTCAAATCTTGGAGAACTAACCACAGATCTTAAATGGATGTAGACTTCATCACATCCTTCTGCTTCTTCATGCAATCCCAGATACGTCTTCTTCTTTCATGAGTTAACCACCATAAGCATAAGGTGGCGGGCATGTGGCAAACTGTCTGGGCACGGATAGTATCCGTGTAATACCTCCCAGTGGGAGAACACAATTACTTTACTTAACATTTAGTTTACTTAACCAAAGCAACTTGCAGTTCGGCAGAGATAAGGAGCAATGAGGGGAGAAGCTCGAAGAAAGTCGACGAGGATAAGTTACAACTCGTTTGAAAAATGGTGTGGCTTAGTGGTTTGATTGGGAACACTGTGACAATCCCTGATTCTTCCTCCTGAAACTGTTTTTTATAAACATCACTTTCACTGAAGATCAAGCTCTTTTGGCTGTATGTTAAGGATTATTGTCCTGCAGCAGAATAAATTTGGGGCCAATCAAATCTTAGAATAATGGGTAAATGCCTTCCTGTATTTCTCACCCCTAACATCCAAAGAACCTCCACCATGCTTCACTGTCGCCAGCAGACACTCATTATCGTATCACTCTCCAGGCTTTAAATTTGACTAGACCACCTCTGACAAGACTTCTCTGAAGAGGAGATTACACTGGTTACTGCCAATGGACATCTTTAGTTTTTGAAGGATAATATGCTTCATGTGTCTTTCATCTACTGGACCCCTGTGTCTACGACCCTTAATGTTGCCCATTTCTTTTTGATTCTTCAAAAGAGCTTGAACAACACATCCTGAAATCCCAGGCTGCCTTAAATCTTTGTCTCGGAGAAACCTTGTGGATGCACTGTAACTACTTTGTGTATTGTTTTAAGTCTCTAATACATTTGTTTGTATTTTATTTGTGGCATTGGTGATCTGTTTGGCATGGTTGACCGGACTATTTATACACCTCAGAATGCCTGACTTTGTGCAATGGTACAAAAAGAAACAATCATCATTTATTTTCCTGAAAGCATTCTTTTTAGTAGCATTTTTACACCTCCCTAAAGCTTTTGCAAAGAAGTGTGAACAAGCATATGCGGATTAAAGCTAACAACAAACAAGCGTTTGTGCTAAATGCTAATCCCATATTTAAGGTGACAGTAGTAATAGATTCAAAGGTTTTATGGTGTATTGTGTATTGTCTTTGTTGCCAGGCTCTGGCTGGTGAGGTGGGAATGAGCAGTGAGTTAGACGAGGTGGCCAGAGCTCTGTTTAATGGGCACATTCCAGTCATCTGGAGGAAACTGGCACCAGATACTCTCAAATCTCTGGGGAACTGGATGATCCACTTCAAGAGACGACATGAACAGTACAACACATGGGTGAGGGTCAATTATTATAGAATTATCAAAGCAGGCCCTAGCATCTTATAGAATATTCTACCAGGTCACAGAAGGTTAACAAAGGAATGCACCAGAAGACAAAAACTGCCCTCAGAGGAACGTGTTATGTCTTCTCACATCTAACATTGCTGGTGCTAGCAACAAACTAGTTATGATTGGGTGATATTAGGAACTATTTGCCTGTTTAAATTGGTTAAACGGCAGAACGCCTGTAAGTAGACCTCTCGCCTACTTTCAGGCCCTGATATGAGGCCTTCAGGACTACACAGTAAAATCCTAAGAGTTAAATAAACTCTACTCAGAGTGTATTTGGTCCCACTCTATATAGAGTTAAACCAACTCTGAAGGAGAGTTATTTAAATAAGTCTATTTGAACTAAACGGTCTATTTTTGTCTGTTTTACTCTTTCTGGAGTGGACTTCGTCCCTCTCTGAATAGTTAATATTTAGTTTGCATTTTCCATGCAGATTTGGAAAAACATGAAGAAAATAGATTATTAAATTACTCTTTCTCAGAGTCGGTTTAACTCTATATAGAGTGGGACCAAATATACTCCAAGTAGAGTTAATTTAACTCTTGGGCTTTTACTGTGTAGGTGCTTGAACATTACAATAAACTTTTTCCTTTTGAAGAAATTGAGTAAATCTTAATTCAATGTAGGTTTTCTAGGTTCGTTTTCAATGTAGGTTCGCTGTGGTTCTTGAAATGCTAAGGTTGTGGGTTAAAATTTCAGGAAAAGCGAGAAGATATCAAGTGTTTGCCTACTTTCAATGCAAGTGTATGTGCATTTACTAAATGTATAAATATCCTAATTGATCTCCAGCATCTTCTAGCTTAATGAGTAGACGGTGTATTTCATGTTCACTGCTGCAGGTGTGTGAGGGAGAGCCATGTGTGATGTGGTTGTCGGGCTTGCACATCCCCGAGTCATACCTGACTGCTCTGGTGCAAGCAACCTGCAGGAAGAACGGCTGGCCACTCGATCACTCCACACTCTACACACAGGTGACGCACTACAGGAGCGAGGATGAGGTCACCGACAGAGTGGGACAAGGTGAGAGCAGAAGCACTAAATCAACTTCACGACACCGACTGAGGCTCAACCTAATATTGTTTTCTTTAAGGTTGTTTTGTATCGGGACTGTATTTGGAAGGGGCCGACTGGGACATTCACAATGGCTGTCTGGTCCGCAGCAAACCTCGAGTTCTGGTCTCTCAGCTGCCCATTTTAAAAATCATTCCCATTGAAGCCCGCCGCCTCAAACTCCAAGTAAGACATAACATTTGTGACATTGAGTTTCCATCTGGGAATGTTACTCTTTTTCAAGCTCATTTGATTTTCATTAGAAAGAGATTTTCTAGACAAAAAAAGAGCATGTTTCTATATTTGATGTGCTATAGATTTGTTGTATTTGCTACAGCAAATATATAGACGCCAGCCTTTATTTAGAGCAAAACGTGACCAATCATTTCAGACCAATCCACAATCACATGATTATCATCTTCACATGTGTTTTTTGTCATTTAAAAATAATCATTATGATGAGCCCATGCTTGTTTCATCTATGGTGAAGAAGTGATGGCCATCCAATAGAACGGTGCTTGAAGGATACTGGCGATCTCAAAGAGAAATGCCTGTTATTTACTTCTACTTGTTATTATTTTTCATTAAAAATACCTAACATAAGTTTGAGTTATTATATGGCATTTTAGGGGTAGAGGGTAATGGTCAGTTTAATAGGATTTTTTTTTTATCTCATAAAGACTCTATTATACATAATAGAATTTTTTTCTCAGAAAAAAAATTTAAACCAAATTTTAATGTAATTTTTTTCGTTTATACAGAATAATGTCTTTATCTGCGGCTAGTGTGGCAAAGTAGAGAGCAAATTAGTGTTCATCTGTGTACATGCATTTTGCATCAAAACAGGTTTTTTTTCTATACGTTATTTTACATTTGTGCATTTTTATGATTGCGTCACCTGAAAAAGAATAAATGGGGTCATACACTGAGAAACACAGTACTGATGATGTAACATTTCAGAAAATCTGCTTAGAACATAAAATTCATTTAAAGAATAGCCGGACAAGATAAAAGCACACACCTAAAGTGAGAGAGATGTCGTGCTGCGGTAGCAGTTGGAGACAGGACCAGCCATGCACAGTTAATGATATGCATATGAAAAATCTTGCACGGATTACAGAGTTTGTGTGAGACTCAAACAAATTTCTTTCTTAGAAATCAGATGATTTCCGCTTGAGCTGAAACCATGAATAATTAAAACTGTTGTCCAATCAGACCAAAGACTCAGTAAATAAGCGATCATGCAAATTTGCAGTGGTGTTTAACAGAAATCATACGTCAGAATGCTTCACTTTAATAACAAGGAACTGATGATTGTGGAATGGATTCATACTAGGTTTGGTAATGGAAAAAAATTATCTAACTCCACAGTAAGAGTTAAACCAGAGTTATCAACACTTCTGATTTTACACTGTGACGGTGTAACATTGTGGTGCCTGGAATCTATCTTTGTGTTTCGCAGAACACCCTGAGGACTCCGGTCTACACCACCTCTATGAGGAGGAACGCCATGGGGATTGGACTGGTGTTTGAGGCTGATCTTTACACAACCAAGCACATTTCTCACTGGGTGCTACAGGGGGTCTGTCTGTGCCTCAATTCAGACTGAACCTCTGACCCCTGTATGTTTAAATTGATTCAAATCTCAATAATAAATGCTTTAGGTATTAATAAATCCGGTTACTTTTAAACACTTTATTATTTTATTCTTCTTATTTGGTGTATTAGACTGAATCAAGGAGTGTCTGGCTGCTTTGTGTAAACAAAAAATAAATATAGTACCGGTATAAAGTTAAGATGTAAAGAGACCGATAGCAAAATTAATTTAACTGGAACAAAAAAGCTTAGAAATATTGGACGTTATCTTAACATATCTTAAACCGGATTATATCAGTAATTAAAAGTTTAATTGCCAATCATTTTCATTGTATATTTGCCTAAAATGTTAGCTTCATAATCTTTAATTAATGTTTCCAAAGTTCTAGAAGCCAACACTAAGTGGCGCTCTGACAACACAAAGCCCACTTCACCATGGTCAATGCCTCTGCTATGCAAAAAAAACATAATCACAAACCTGACAGTTGTACACGCAGAACGCGAAACCATAAAAAACAGGCAAATGCTGAACACGTAGAACATGTGTAGAGCAGACACAAAAGAAGGATGCAGACTAAACATAAGTTCAATAACAATGATATCATTGTTATGATATTATTAACTTCCAAAAAAAAGCATTATTCATTTTCTTGAAAATACAAAAAATATTAATTGAATATAAAGAGAGCAGATAACTTCATAAGTAAAATAAAACCAAATAAAAGCCTTGCAAACTACTATTTAAAAAATTCAGAAGATGTCAGAGCTGATTTTTTTTTTTTTTATTTTTTTTTTTTGCTGGGGGAAAATAATAGCAGGACATAATAGCAGTCAAAAATATGTACATTTCAAAATTTCCCAGCTCTTAAGGCCTTTGTTTTGATCGCAAAACAATATTTTGAAGCAGTACTTGTTAGTGACTTTGAAAATGATCTTTTTCACTCCTAGCTCGATTTTTCCCATCCATCGCAGTCCACTGAAATACATCTGACCAATTACAATGCAGCTTGTTGCTAGGCTATGGCAAATCGTAAACATTCTGGAGAACGATTAATGTTTACGATTAATCAGTTTTGAAAGGCAAAAAAACAGCTTATTGTGTGACAAAAACGACCTAAAGGAGAATCTGTGGAGGAGAATTGCTGAGGATCTGAGAGCGGAGTTTGAGACACAAACGTATTGAATGGAAAGCGTAATGGAACCTTTTTAGCCAGTAAAGATAACGTTATATTGATAAACTTTGCTAAAACAAAGCATGAGCTGTTTCTTAACACAATAAACTGTGTTTTGATGAACAATTATAACAAATTGTTTGATTACTAATGTTTTAAAATCACAAACAGTGCATCTGAATCAGTTTAAGTTCTGTGATTCGTCTGTACAGATATTTATCTGATAGAGACTTGATAAAAATCTTTGCTAGACGCTGAACTGTTGCGTCAAAACTGTTCCCGGCTCACTTGATTTATTTGTGTTTTTAATTCGTGTATGAAATTCTTGCTTTTTCATATCATTAACTCTTATCTTTTTCAGTGTTTAAAGTATGAGAACATGACTTGACTATCAGGATTGTGTTCAAGTAAAGGCTTTCGTCTCATTTTTAAAGTACGACAATCAGACCCAGGATGGACTTAAACTGGTATGACTGATTTAAAGCACTTCTTTCTCTCACCAAGGTAATCTTCAGTCGAGGTGTAACAATGGAATAATTCTATTTAGGAATTGCTCGATTAATTAGAATAACATATATAGCAATGAGGTGAGTTCTAATTCCCTCCCGTTGCTGTTTTCCCTGTTTCCAAATATCTTTTTAATATTAAACCTGAGTGCTTTTTTCATTTAAAAGTATAAGTTTAATAAGGCAAGCTTTTTATACAAGCACAGATGCAGTGAAGTCACCTTTGCTCTGAACAGGGAGAACATCAGACGGCATCAGCTGTGGAACCTTCTTTCTGAAGATGAGCTTGTTTTTTTTTTTTCACTGCAATAATCTAAGATATCCTCGGGCGGTTCTCTTGCTCACTGGAGCTGAAACTGCATCACACGGGAGGGGTACTGTACAATGCATCACGTCTGAGTGCATGCAGCAGAGCTCGCTGATGTGGCTTAACCAAAGTAAATAGAAACAAGCTGAAAAACCCACATGATTTGGATGGATCCAAAACACTGCTAGAAGTGTTTCACCAATCTACGGCGGCTGAATAGAATTGGTCACCTCCAAGCTCTTAAACTTTGGAAGAAATTCAAGTCTTTGTAGAAAAATACATGAGTCTATTTTTGGTGTTTGTTGGAATGTGGAAAACCAGTCAAATGGTTTGTCTAGAAAGAGATGTGAAACCTCTTGTGTGATTTCAATTATGAATCACTCACACTAGACTTGGAAGGTCAAGTACATTATATTATGAGAAATTCTGCTTCACCACAAAAGCGCTGCCAACTGCTCATTTCAGAATGTGCTGCTACACGTTTATAATAGAAGCAGTGTTGTGAATATATCCTTTATGTTGCAGTAAAATCTGCTGATCTTCAGTGCAACTCTAAAGTCACGGCCTCAAAGGGATTTGAAGATGGCAACTAAGAAAAGGTGATCTAGTTTTAAATGTTAAAAACCACTCTTGTTCATGTCCTTCTGTGCTTGCACATTCAGTTCTAGAGGTGCCCTTCTCTACGACCCAAATACACATGCTGTACCTTCAGTACAGCACATAACGACACCATAGAAACTCGTGCAGTCTCATTTTTAATTTACAAAGGTACATTTTGGATGTACTGTATACATAAGCTCAACACTGCAACAGCAAATAGTCGAAGTATACAGTGCTCATAAGTTTACTTAGTCATTTATTGTTAAACGACTGTGTTTACTCTTTTTAAATCATAAAGATGAGAGAAATTGTCCAAATGACCCGGATCAAAAGTGTACACATGATATTTTTATGTTATGACACATCATTTGGAAGGTAATTCAAATTAAAATGTAAGAAAATGTCAAATCGTCTTTTAGTTTCATTTTACTGACCTCAAATTGGTGCCATCAGTGACATCTAGTGGTGAAAAGAAGAAATAACCCTTGGAAGTACAACACCTGTGATAAGGTTTTTCAACGTTCTGGAACAAAAAAAGCACAATGGCACAAAAAGTGCTTGGAATGGTTTATAAGGTTTAGGAAAGGTTTTTATTTATTTTTTTAATAACATTTTTACATTGTTTTAACTTTGTGTGTTTTTGGGGAATTTGTGAATTTTATTTTTGTCTCAACACTTTAGATTTTTGTCATAAAACATAAAAAAAACGGTTCTAATTTTTTAAAAATTACAAAACTTACTCAAACTTAAGAGCACAACTGTATTCACTTTAATTTGATTTTCATAACTGTTAGGAAGACGTTAGCAGATCTATGATGAGAAACTTTGAGGCTCCACCAGATGCCTTTTGTCATTACCACTTGACCCCTCTAATGAACGGGTTACTGGGAGTTATTGGGGATGTGTGAAGCTGTTTACTGAACTCTGTAATCAAAAAATCAATATCACCTTCAGCAACAGCAAACGGATTTCACTGACTTGGGCAAATCCTCTTGTTTCAGGCAAATAAGTGGACTTTAAACATTTATAAATACAGTATCAATACAGCAAATCACACAGCATTAGCATCAAGATAAATGCAGCAGGTAAATAACATTAAATAATGCCGTGTAATAAAATAATACATCTTTTGTTGGGTGGTAAACAAGTTTTGAGAGACCAATTTTTCTAAATGCTCTTTTTTCTGTTGACTGGTCTGATGCAGATTAATTATTTGCTGTTAACTTATTAGTGGAATTGCTTTTCAAGTTTCAGAAAAAAAAATCTTAAGGCATAAAAAGGATAATATCTTTACAACAGTAGTTGAAAGGCAGTGATGGCAGTGGGCTTTTTAAAAAACAAATATCAAACTGGAGAATTAAGACATTTTGATGGAATTGTAGAGAAAAGGGTATAAAACTAATTAAATTAGTTTAAATCCTATTAAAAGGGTTATAAACTAAAACTTAATGTGCTGCTGCAGCTAGCTTTTAGCAGATGACTAGGGTCAGAGTTAGGTACAGATCACTCACACCAAGCTTGGTGTAAATAAGTTAAATATTTTCCAAGATACAGCTTCGTCATGGCGTTAACCGAAAACCGTAACGTGACAAAAAAAAAAATCAAATATCAAACCAGCAAGATCTGAGATTGTGATTCGGGTTTGGTGAGAATCGTATAAAACAGATTTTCGATGTACATCTATATGGCGGACAGAAGATCAGTCACTAAAAACGAAAGAGGGGTGGGGAATTTCTGTAGTTGGGCCCAGATTGTGGAATGAATTACCTGGAAATACGGCATTCTCCCAACATTGAGGTTTTAATCTAAAAAGTCACTTCTGCTTGCCGGCATTTTAGTGGTGGGTGTTGATTTTCTTTTCTTTTTTATATATATTTTTTATATTTTACTGATTTTCTAATTATTTTTTTGCTATTAATTCAATTATCTGTGTTTGGCGTGCTGGTTTTATCTTTTTATTGCTGTCAATCATGTTCCAATGTTTTAGTTTGTTGAGTTTTATAAATTTATGTTTTTAAGTTTGCCTTGTTCCTTGTGAAGCACTTTGGTTGCAGCTCTGCTGTTTTAAATGTGCTCTATAAATAAACTTTACTTACTCATTTACTATGGTAAAGTTAGTATCTATGTTTTCAGCTTGAACCAGAAAAAACTAAAGGTTTTTTGACAATATGCTAAAGCTAGAAAAATCCTAGCCGCTCTATAAATTTGTATATACTGTATTTTTTTCCCCACAAGATGATGTTGGCTTTAAATTCATTGAGTCCTTTCCGAGCATATCTTTGAAATGGCTTAGTTTTCCTCCAATCCTTAAAACGTGCCGGGATTCGCCCTTACAACCACTTTAGTGAGAGTTGCACTGAAATTTGAATTTGCTTTAGCCTTGATCAAGTTTAATTATGCATAATTTGAAGATGATTTGTACCAAATTTAGTGAAAAACACCCCCAAAGACGTTTGCAAAAGTACATTTTTCATAAAATTCCAAATGGTGGGAAAACCATCCTGATGGAAAATGACATTTCAATCAGAGTAATTTATTTCTTCGATTTACAGTTCAAATGTTTTTAGGATAAATACAACTTTGGGCTAGTGGAGGCACTAGAGTGTTTTTAGTAGAGCCTCAGAATTTATCTTGTAATTTTTTTGTGATCATTTCGGTGTACATCGGTATACCTCAAATGAAATGGTAAACTAAACCCCAAGTTGGTATAAATCTTATGCACAAAACATGTATGAGGTGATGGACGCAGCGTTTGAAGGCGTTACGCTTGTGTGGTTAAGCCCCCGAGTTCCTCTCATGACTGTGTCTCTGGGCGGGCGTGGCATGCTGAAGCCTGAACATAAACAAAACATTGGACATCAGCCGGTTGGATCAGTGATTTCAAGCTTTGGCTGCTATGTGTTTATGGAATAACACCTGGCTGAAGAAATATTGCAGGTTTTGTGCTTAAATTCATCGAGTCTTGAAGCTAAATCGTAATGTTTACAAATATGGAGCACACCAGAGAATGCATACAGTTCCATTTGAGCTCCATTACAAACTCTTCCGGCCTCATGGGATTGGAAAGTGTCGATGGAATGCCCACGTGGCATTCTAAAGCGGTTCCTATACATTTATTCTACTGCAGTCTGTGACTTTGGAGAATCTCCAATCAAACTCTTCTGATGAAAACCACCTACAAGAAAAGTATTGCGTATTAGAAGTTCTCCATTAAATTAACTTCTGAATTACTTTCAGAACCATAAATGACCTGTTTGTCATCTCTGAAACATCCCTTATCTATATCTCTGGTGTTCAATGCAAGGGACCCCCATGAAAATTGAAAGAAAGTGTGTTCTTTCAACAGTTTGGCCAATTCAGACTTATTTGGACAATTAAGCCTTGAACACACTTCTTTCAAATCAAGCCTCCAGCATCTGTTTATGCTGAATGATCGGAACGACATAGGTCTCACCTACTATGCAGCCTCTTGTGTGATTTCTGGCTGCTATGGAAACTGCGTGAAACACAAAAGGCTGTAACAGAATTAATAATGCAGGGTTATGTGAGGTCAGATCAGCATGAGCTGCTTAACATTCGCTGACCTCTGACGTTATGCAGATGCTTCTTATAGAGATATAATGGGAAAAGGATTTGTCTGTTGATTAACGATCAATGAGCTGACTTCAGATCAGATTTAACAATGCATCAAGTGACATGAAACGAGCCGCTAAGCAAATCCTTTTTCTCCGATTGACTCATGAATATAGAATATGCCACTGGAGTGAATGATGGAAAGGTGATCTGTCCATTGTGCCCCTGTGTTTTACTCAGAATTAGCAGCAAACCCTCTGACCCTAATTATGGTTTGATAAGTGGGCACAGAAATTTGAACGAAGGATCTGTTTCAGTCATGAAGGGTCCTGTATTTCAGAAAACAGAGTTCTGTATGTTGATAATGAATCTTAAAAGAAAGCTACTGTGTTTGGTGCATTGAAGTGGGCAATGACATCAGAGTGCACTGAGGGTCCTTTCATCTTCTCATCATTGCTTTGGTTTTTTTTTTTTTGCTTTTGAGGGATATAAATGTCCTTTCTGAGTGGACTGGGAAGATGGCTGCCTGAACGGAGAAACTGCATTTGATGGTTTCAAGTCTTCCTGATCAGCTCCAAGGGAAACAAAGAATTCAGTGGAAATTTTAACTTAAATGTACAGTGCTGACCAAAACGTTTCAGGCAGGTCCGTGTTTAAAAAAGTGCAAATACTTTCAGAAATAAAAAGTAATTATAATGTTTATGTTTCAAATTAAGAAATTGCAAATAAAAGAAAAATCTAAAACTGCAAGCAGCAATCAACATTCTCGAGCAGTTTGAGGGCACCATCGCCTCCCGCTGGGCAGTTCGTTGAACTACGTGCTACAACAATCCTTATTTAGAAGACGTGTTCAAGCGAGAATTGTTCAATTTAATGAATAATACGGGCAAATTAACAAAAAAAAATGACATCACGAAGCGTCATGACCCCTAGGCGGTGCTAATGAGTCTAAATATTGTCTTGTATTGTTTTAGCCAATATTCTTGTCAAAATTGACGATTCTTGCTGACGACTTTGTTAAAATGTAAAAATTACTTTGTGCTCATGTGATATTTATTCTCAGTTCTTAAAATCATACTTTTAGAAATAGTTTACTCTTCCGGTCTCACAACCTCATTTCCCCTCTAAATACAACACATCCAAGCTTTATTATTCCACTGTCTATTTCTCATAGTTGAAATGCTGATAGAGGTCACTGGAGTCTGCTGGTGCCCATTCTCAGCTCTCATCAAGATGTCCGCTGGAAAAACAATGCTTTTCAAGAACTGGTGGCTTAACCTTCCTTCAGCTTCTCCTCAACCTTGATGGAGCCCAAGGCAAAGACCTGATTCTCTTTTCGTCACTTCCTTTTGTGACCTGAACAAAATAGCGTCCTGAATTAAGACCCATGAAGCAGGCTGTCATGGAAGGTGAGCAATGAGCCCTTTATTTAGCTTTTCCATTCCCACACTGGATGTAGACCTTCTCCTCATGGGCCTTTTTCCTTTACTGCATTCTGTCTTTGAACAAAAAGTGCATTTGCAAATTAATGTGGTTGAAACAAAAGGTAATTGGAACAAGCTTGAAGAAAAACAAAACGAATGTCACTGCAATCTATGAAACGTTGGTGAGCAGATCTTTGTGTTTGTGTTTGCCCAAGGGTTACTTTTGCTCTGTATATTGCTGCTCAGCATTTATGATAATGGAACCTCTTGACGTCTGTCAAGTAAATGCAGATGGAGTTGCACACAAATGCGAAATATACTGCTCTCTGAGCAGTTATATCAGCAAAAATACTTCAGTGAAGAAGCAAAAAAAAAAAAAACACCTCGAAGGCTTTTCTTTTTTTTCTTATGAACTACAAGGACATTTTCTGAGAGCTGGTAAAAAGAAAAACCTTGGGCTTTATTGAATCTAGGAATCTTAAATGGAATCTAGAAAATATTCATAGATTATTTGATGATATGTCCCATATGTACTTGTTCAATATGAACCCATGATGAACAACTACACAATTGTTATTATATGTTGGCGTATTGATAGTGGATTTAAGAGAGATTTGAGATGACAAATACAGCCCTCTATTATAAAAAGCACAATTAATATCAGTTTCCCCAACTTCAGTGGTCTGAGATGACAGATGTTTAGTGGTAAATGAAATTCAATTTAATCTCTTCAACAGAATAGTTTTATTATAAGTTTCATATAACTTAAGCATGGCAGAAGATCATAAATTGGCTAAACAACTAGATTAAAAAGGGGTGAAGCTGTATATATTACATATAAACTTATGAGCTTATCTCATAATTCGTATTTAACATTTTTATACTAATGCTTGATTACATTTTTGCATACGGTTGAACACCATTTATTTATCTACCGTTTATTCATATTTTATTTATATTCCCAATTTTAAGCCTAAGAGCTGTTGTCAAAGGAAATCATATCACTGCATATCATATTGTATGATTTATACGTAATAAAATTTTAATTTTTTTAAAGACAGGAAATTTAAGAACGAGAATACATGAATCTGGAAGGATGGTAGAAATTACAGTAATGGAAACCAAATCTAAGTCGCCATGCACAAGAACTAATTTGGTGAATGACTGGCTTGAGCTATACCACTGAGCTGGACTGACGCTGGGAAATCTGACAGATGGAGAGCCCTGGGAGCCGGTGGAGCTGATTTATTTCACTATTTTCCCCCACAGGTTGTCTGGACTGAGTTTCAGGTTATTTTAATCATAAATTACATTATTGTTATAACATTACATTATTGTTACCAAACTAAACAGATTTACGGCTCATGTTTTGAGTAATTCCTTGTAATTTAAAGTGGGGTTCAGGTTGCATATGGGTTGCGTTGGCTCTGTGTTGCCTCAACATGTTTTTTTTTAATCATGTTAGAAACACAAATGCTCTATAATAAAACCAGAAGTCAATCTTATGAAGCTTCTCTTTACAGACGGTACAGGATTTCAGGCAGTGACCATAGCGCCACAGAAATGCAGGCTAGGTTCCCAGATGGGTATTCTTCTATTGTGAAGCAAATTGAGATCCAGGCAAGTCTTTAATAGCAACTGAGTTGATCTGGGAGATTTAAACGCTGCTGAGTATTCTCAGTGAATCAAACACCTGATCGCTGAAGGCTTGTGATTGGCTGAGTAGGCAATCTATGTGATTCGGATCAGGTGTGCTGCAGATTGACTGTTGATGAGGAGCTTATAGGTGTCTCAGAGGCTGCAGTCATGAGTGAATACCTGAAAACTGTTTAATATTGTGTGATTTGCCTTTCCTAACAATTCCTGTTTGTTGGAAGCTCTAAAAAGTCATTCGAAGATGAGATGATGAGCTCTCCTGTTCGCTTCTGGACCATTTTTAAAGGCCTGACTGCCCGAGAAGCACAGCAAAAGCAGTAATCCAGTGTAGAACTGAGAATTACCTGCTGAGCAGTTCTTTGGACCAATACTTTAAAATCTGACTGACGTTACTTTAAAAATGGCTTCAAGTCTAAATCTGCAATTAGAGCTAATTAGTGTTGAGACTCCTGTGCTTGCTTTGTCCATCTGACCTCCAGCTAACTCTAAAGATTAACTATTCGCTGGCAACATTTTCAAAGTCACAGCTCCGAGCACCACTTTAAGTCATAATCTAATCAGACACGAGACCAGGGTATGGCCAGAAAGCCTTTAAACAAAGAGAATCACAGTTCGGCAGTTAAACTGAAGAGTAGGGAGAAGTTACGGCCAGATTGGTACAATGGGACCGTTTAAATCATGCCTGTAAAGACAATTTGGGGTAGTTCCGCTTTTATGAAGGCTTTTAAACAGAGGAGGATGACGAATCACTGATAAGGTCTTAGAGATCTGTGTGTGCACTGAAAGGTTGATGTGCTAGAATAAGATTTGGCACAGGAAAAGGTGAATGGCAGCCAATGAAACGAGAGGACGATGAATCTTTAGACCAAGCTGTCTGGCAACAAAAGTGTGGAGCTTTAAGAGGCAAATAACTCTGTTGAACACATTCTTGTTTGTTGGAGGAGATTTGTGGCCCACATCCACGAAGCTTATACTGTTTCTGAAGAACTTGTGAGCTTGAAACTCCAAAAGTAAAGATATTCCTCTTATTCTTCAGATAAACAGTGAGAATCAATCCCCAACCAAAGACCAATTTACCATCTGTATTATCAATTATAATGACCAATGAATATAGAATTTTTCATGACGTACAAATGTTCCAAGGACCATATTTATTCCATTATGTACAAAAGTGGGAAGTGGGAATGCACTTTTTTTTTGTGTTGCAACTGCCTTTATTTATTGTTATTTGAAAGGACAGGAGAGAGACAGGAAGTGTTGTAGGAGAGTACGGTGGAGATGCCCAGAAAAGCTATTTAAATTAGTTTTTTTCCAAATAAAAAGGTCACGTTTTTCAAGGGACTGCACAGAAGGACAGGACAACGACGCAAGGTTAACAGTTTACTGAACACATCACACATATAGATGCTGGATAAACCAATAGATCTTCTGCTGGAGATTCTGGTAAGTATCCATGTAGGTACACTGCAACCAGGTTAGAATCCTCGGGAACAATATGGACCCACAGTAAATCCAATGTAAGTCAGATTGTGAAGCAGAGGCTACAACAAAGGAGAATCCCACAAACCCAATGGTGAGTATACAGGTGCTGAGTAAGCAATGGAGGGTAGTAAGGCTGAGGAATGACGAACTCTGGCCGCAGTTCTTATCAATGGAGAGTAGGGGGATCCACCATCCAGAATGAGAAGTGAGTTTAGAGAACAGTCAAGCGCCCAGGAAGACACTAAAATCCTAAACTAAGGTTACAAGTGTTAATACTCTTGATAAACTTCTCTTATCCTTGGAAGGTTGGTAGTTCTGAAGAAGCTGTAGAAGAAACACGGCAAGAAGTAACAGGTGATGTTTGCAAGGGGTTCAAGAAGACTGAGGATGTGACATCAGCAGCGGACAAAGGCTGCTGGGAAATGGAGTTTCTTAAATATCAACAAGAGCGCTGAGGATTGGTCGATGAGGAAAAGAGCTTCAGCTTAATGCTGAGTATTGACAAAGCAACCAGAGCTTGTTAGGTTACAAAACAGCTGATGTGGGATCTCCTGCAATTCTTCTGAGATGTGTCATGTACTTGCAAGGGCCCCATCTATCGGTCTTCAGGCAAGCACACCTGAGCACAATCAACCTAGTACCCTTGCAGCAATTCAACAGTCTTCTCGGTACTAACCACCCCCACTGTCACTAGCATCAAGACTCTCTGGTCTACTGTTGCCCACAGCTCCTTGTGACTCCAGTGATCTTAGTTCAGCTTTAGCATCTCATTTAAAACTCTGGTGCTTTCTGATCCTGCTACCGGTTCCAGTACTGGTTCTGGTCCCTTTCCAAGAAATAAGTATTCTATGTACTAACCAAGAAATGTCCAGTACTAGTTCCCCCATCTTGTTGTATTAATGAACCCGGCTCCAGTTCATCTTTTTTTCCCTGTAACCTTACCAAATCAAAGTCTATTTTGTGTATTTTTATAGTGTATAGTGTATTTTTATTTTCTCAAAACGCATTCCTTTTTTAACCATAGTGCATTCTGAAACCAAATACTATAAAATGAAAGAGGTTTTTCTCCCCATTATCATTTACATGTGAGATTATGCTCCTAGATATTATTCAAAGAGGACTTCCAGTTCTGTGGGGGACTGATTTCCCTTCCGAGATTGATTTCGTCATTGACCTACTTGATGCCAATCAATCCAACAAACAGTCTCTTGTGTAAAATTACAGCCGAAAAGGAAAGTTGCATCTTTTTGGAACCGTTTTCACCACCATTTGTTGACACATTTATTATTTTCCATGAGTTTTACTGTAATTATGCAGCACTTCAGTTTCAGATCAGAGATGGTCTGGTTGCCGTCTCTTGGCTGTGAAGTGAGTTTGACATGACAGATTCTTCCGGATGGTCCAGTTCCTTCTTGATTAAGTAGGCACTTAGAGAAGTGCATGGTGCACGTGATGGAGATCAATACGTCCCTCAAGCGTGACATGGGCCAGATTGATGACAAATATTACCAAATGAGCAGCGAATGCTTATGCTCTAGAGAATGTGGGAAAAGCAGCTGTGATGTATTGGTTATCAGATCAGTAGGTGCGAAATGGATTTGTTTCATTGGCACACAACGATAAACTGGATTCTAGGTGCACTCAGTCAAGGACATTTCATGGTGGTTCGTCGTTATCTGTGTGATGTCAGCTCTTCCCCACTACATCCTGTAATAAAAGATGAACAGTAATTGGACCAGTGCCCAGATAAATTTGGATTATCTCCAGTCTTTGCTCAATGCCATAAATTTGCTTCAGGGTCGTGGAGCTACTCACGTGAGCACGGCACACATTTGCCAGAAATGGAATCATTGATTGAAAGAATAATGGAATTTAAATGTCATTGATTTATTTTGTCAAAAAAATTAGATTACATCTAGTTCTTATTTTGGGAATACAAATGTTCTATCTAAATAAATAAAGATCCTGACTATTTATATAAAATAAAGTGGATCTGATTGAATGGCATGTAAATGTTTGCTTGTAAAAGTCAAGACAAACATATTGTTTTTCATCTTTTGCTTCAGAGAGAACGTTTCAAACGTATCTCCTCTTAGCCTGTTCGAGGTACAGCAACCAAACTTCCCCAAGATATCCAAACTGGTCTGTCCCGTGTTGATATATTTTTTTCAAAATGGCATGCAGAGAATGCTTGGAAACTTTGAAAAAGTCAAACTGAGAACCTAATAGAAACATCAAACTCACCACACCTATGGAGGTTATTCGTCTATGCATACCAATCACCATGCAACAGTAATAGAACCCTATGCTATAGAAGAGTTTAAACATTTACAATTTACTTACAATGTCCACTGAAAATAAATGAAAGAAAAACCATCAAAAAGAAATGTGGGTTTGTTTAGATTAATTTTGGTAACAACTGACTTTTTTTTACCACTGTTAGCTCCCTAGCAGCCAACAGTGTACCCTAGCAACCAAAGTTTCAGAGATCTGCCTTAGCTTTGGTAAATGATAGAGACATGGGGGTTTGTTTAGTTTTCTCATAGCAACATGGGGAACATAATATTAAACTTTACTACAAATGATCTCTAAAACAAGTCTCCTGTGCCACTCTAAAAACTTTGGACCTCTTGGTCCAACCTTGGCACACATACCATATGCCATAAGCAGACAAATGTCAAACTTGGCCCAAAATTGATGGCTGACTGGGATGTGTCCTTCTACGCATCAAAATAGAATGCAAGCAAATTTTCAATTGTAGAAGCTTCTAAATTTCAAATATTGTGGATGTTTTAGTCAAGAAGGTCAATTAGTTCCCCATATTCCATGATAGAGAAATGCCACTTGTTTGTTAAATACACTGAAGGATTGCAGATGAGTAATTACTAAAGCCTGCTGTGTGACCTGTCTCTGCAGAGCTATTGGAGGCAAAGGCAGCAAGGGGACGGAGGAGGAGGTGTGGGGTAATTAAAGTGGTCCATGGAGGGATCACAGCAGACAGGCTTGGGTAAATGACAGCTGTGGCTGACGCTCCTTACTTACCACTGGACCCCCTTCTGACGTACAGGTGGCATGGAGGGCAAATAAAAGAGAAAATGAGCAGCTAAATTCAGTTTTCCTCATGGATCATTCCCCCTCCTCCATTCTCTGGATGAGGGAAAGCTCCCACTGAGCTATAAAACCAAGCCAAAAGGTCCAGACTCGAATGTTGGTTAGGTGGTAGTTAAAGTACATCGTATCTGAAGTTGAGGAGAGTGTAGGCATTACTTTGAGTTCACTTAAATACAAGGGGTAGACTTCTTTAATTTAGTTCCTTTTACGCATTGTTTTAATTAAACATAGCTTACTGCAAAACCTAAATTAAATATTTAAAAGACTTATAGTTTGCTCTAATAGTTTGTGACCAATTTCCAAATGTCCGCTCAGTCCAGTGGTCCATGGGGTTCCAGAACGAAGGTGCGGGATCTTTCTGGGCTGGTGCATCTGCCATACTGCCCTTGTCAGTGACTCAATTGAGTTCGACTGCAACACTCTAGACCTGGTCAGTGGGTACCTCCTGGGCTCCATCGGCTCCCAGTGGCCAAAGAAGCTGCAATAATAATCGATCTGCAAGTAGGAGGATTGGGAACTTACAAGACCAAATGCATGTTTTAATCAAGGTGTTCAATGACATGTGATTGATAATGTCTGAAACAGTAGCACTATGAATATATCCTTAAATACAGCAATGATTCGGAGAATCCCACGTATTTGTTTCTCTGTTCATGGATAACCACAGCTTAGTCGTTATTACTGATGGATGTCACCGAATCATTATTGACATAATATTTCCCAGTATTTTGGTATTTACAGCTATTTGTCTCTTTTTAGTCTCTATGAACATGTGCCCTACACTTGAAAACACAACATAAATCTCACAAAAAATTAACATAGTGTTAAAACAGCTCATTTACGTCAGTATATCATCATCTAGCCTGTTTTGAATGCAATTAAAAAGAGTACCCTGACCTCAGGCAGGCCTCCCATTGCTTCTCTGAGGGAGACGGCTTGATCAATCCACATTTCCAGCGTAGAGAAGAGGTTGCAGGTAATAATAGCACCTAGACACGCTTGCTATTTATATACACCCGTGTTTTGGTGTGAACGTGGGAAGACAGGGATGAATCTCCTGAAGTGCGTCACCAATTACCTAAAATGGCTTTTGAGATTGTGAGAATGCCACGTCCTTTCACTGGATGAGTCAAAGCCAGAGGGCCGACTCTTTCGTAAGAACTGGAACACAACGCGTTTGATTCAGAATTCAGAGATATTGCGACTGTTAGTGACCCACTGATGTATAAAAACAAGCCTTGACTAAAAAACCTCCTTTGCAAGTTAAGGACACAACCAATTTTTTGCAAGTGCAGAGACCCCTAGATGAGCAAGAGGTGATAAAACACCTCTCAATGTCCTCGTGGTTTCTCATCAGCATGAGAAAAGTGTGAGATTACACCATCCGTGAGGGTGTTTAAACTCTGAGGAATATGTGGGGGATGTCAAGTTCAGAAAGTTGGAGAATCTGTGTGGTTTTCTTTCACCTCTTGTAAAAGACCTGCACTTTGAAAAAAGGTAAGTTTTATATTCAAAGAAATGTTTTCACCCTTAAAATCATAAGACCTAATCTTCCATCTTCTAAGAGTATTCTACTGTACCCTTCCTAAACAAGTAGAAGCCGCTTTGAGAAGGATATAGCTGCAGACCTAACACGTGACTGGCACATTCTCTGTTTGGTTCATTTAAAAGATTAATTTTAGGAATTTATTCATCCATTCATTTTTTATATACAAGAAACTAAATTGAGGCTGCAACCATGACACCTGGTGGCAGCAATGAGCCAAAAGCTGCAAGGAGGCTACTCAAGAAGAAGAAAGCTTAAAGCATGGTGGCTTTCTTTGTTTGAGCATGTTTGCAACCCATCTTGTAGAGGCAAACCTACCGTTGCAGAGTTCACACCAGAGAGGCCATTGGAGTGTTAAGTTTATGTTTAGTTTATTCTGGTAAATTTAACAGATTTGTTTCCTTTGGATATGTGTTTGATCTTTGGAACCTTGTTTGTTGTTTAAGTTGTATTTAATGAAAATTATTGATGAAATGTATTTATTTTGTGGATTGTTCTTGATTGTTTGTTTGTTTGATTTTAAGGTTATTGACCTTGTTCAGTTGCTTCCATATAAATAAATAAAAAGGAACTGGAGTTGATAACCACGGTGACAGTTGATAACCTATGGTGGATGAGAAGATAAAAGGCTTCAGTTATCCGAAAATGACTTTTTACACAGAGGTGAAAGTGAAAAAGTTACTAAATTCAAGATGCCTGACGAAGAGCTGGGGAAAACAGTCAAACAACTGAAAAAGGAGAGGACCACTGCAAAAAGCAGATTCACCAGGCAAGCCAATATCCTGAGCAGAGGAGCAAAAACAATGAGTGGGTCTGAACGCAAAGAAGAATTGAGTAAACTCTCTGATTATTTCAAGAAGCTGATTGAGATCAATGATGATTACAAAATTGACATCCTTGGTGATGAGACAAAAGAGGATGACGCACTCGAGCATGACATTGAGAACACATTGCTTGAAGCTGAAGAGAGGTTTGGACCACTCCTAGTTCGTGACTTGCACTCTCTCTTACCATTGGACCACTCCTAGTTCGTGACTTGCACTCTCTCCTACCATTGGACCACTCCTAGCATGTGACTTGCACTCTCTCCTACTATTGGACCAATCCTAGCTCTTGACTTGCACTCTCTCCTACTATTGAACCACTCCTAGCTCTTGACTTGCACTCTCTCCTACCATTGGACCACTCCTAGCACGTGACTTGCACTCTCTCCTACTATTGGACAAATCCTAACTTGTGGCTTGCACCCTCTCCTACTATTGGACCACTCCTAACACATGACTTGCACTCTCTCTTACTATTGGACCACTCCTAACACATGACTTGCACTCACTCTTACTATTGGACCACTCCTAACACGTGACGCATCAGAGAGTGCAAGTCACGTATGTTCAATAGTAGGAGAGAGTGCAAGTCAGGCCCAAAGTGTGCTGGAGATGGCTCCAAAAGGGAACAAGAAGATGTTAAAAATGTACATAAATGTCAATGTGATTGAAAAAAAAAAGTAAAATAAAGTGATTGTTAATCACACCAATGGTCTTTGAGAACTTTCTCCACCAGTTTGAGAATATGTATTTGGACAGGGAAGTATCATCAAACAAATATTTTCATTGATGCAGCTACCAGTAAGTGGAGTAGGTACATACTTAATGAATGAGGTCGATAACTAGTGATTCCGCCAATAGACGGTTTGATTACATCTGACTTGAGTGGGTAGAGATAAAGTGTACAGTAAGCCCCACTCTGCTTTAAGATGTCAACACAAAGTCAAAATGAAACTCAAAATAGATGTGAAAGGCGACTGATAGCTTCATTTATTGTAGATCACCTCCAGGATAACCAATAAACAAGGAGTCTCAGTTTCATCTCTTCTTCTTTAGCAGCCAGGATGGCTTAGAGGTGCTGCCAGCTACCATGGCGTTAATTTCATTCTTATGGCTTCCTGTCTTGCCTCGGCTGTTATTCTGCCAGCCTGCTGGAGATATTTAGGTCACTCAGCTACCACAGGGTTTCTGTTCGATGACTCAGATGAAACTTCTGGAATCAAGTGTGTAGCGTCACGACTGATAGAACGTGCAAACTGTGAGGAAGTTTATTTTTGACATGATCTTAAAATGAGGTTTTTAGCATGCTGATGACTCAAAAATACCCAATAGGAATTTAGGAAGCCTGTGGGGATGCGTGTTTTCAATAGTAAACTCAAAATCCATAGTTTAATTAACCGTCATAATTAGCATTTCTCCAGGATAAAAGTACTTTTGATCAATACTGAAAGGTTGAAAGTCTTGTATAATGAAAATATACACTGTGTTAAAATATAATGGCAGTTCTAAAACAGAAATGCATTGAAATAAATGAATTCACATGCTTTGTACTATAATCTTTTGTTTCGTCTGTCAAAACATACTGTAAGAGAACATCCTTGAGTCTTTAGAAAATATCTTTAGTACTTTTCTCAGAGACAAAGTTGCCAGAGATTCAATAAAAAAAAAAAAAAAAAAAACAAAAACACACAGCTTCAATAACAATAGAAATGCTATCTTGGCTATTTTCGATAATTTGAAAACATAAAACTTTAGTCAAGTAGTTATTTTTATTCAAAAGGGGAAAATGCGACTGTTCATCCAGGTTTAAACCCTTAATATTTGATCAAATTCAGCTTGTTTAAAGAAGCATCAATACATCTGAAACCATATTTGCCACAAACATTGACATTAAAATGACCTTTAAAACTTCTAGCAGAGCTTTTTGTATTAGGTTTTGTAAACCAAGAACCAACCCCCCCCCCCCCCCCACACTGTTCCAAGCTCATTTTGTTTCAATGTGCTTTTCTTTTTAAAAACACAAGCCACATTACAAGTATTCGAGTTCCAAAGGTCAACCATTCTTTTCACCACTAGATGGCAATGATTTTGGGTCGGTTAAATTGAACTGAAAGATTTTCTCACGTTTAATTTACGTGTCATAACTCTTGTAATATTTGTTTAAAAACAAAAATATCAAAGCTAATCACCACTCCAACTTAATTCAAAACAGGTCCTGTGATTGGCACAAGCACCATTCTGGGTAAAGAAAACCATTAAAAATGGCTATAACATTTGAAAATTGAGCTATATTAACAATTAAACAGTTGATTGTAAACACGTAAATACCACTGCTAATTAATAGAACACAGCAGAAAAGTCAAATTGCTGACAATTCTTTCACCTTGTTAACGCTTAGCTTTCATAGTTAGCTTGACTGATGTTACATTTCTTGAAGTTTACACTTGTCCTGATCATCCACTTTTAGAAACAGTCATTTTTAAATTAATTAGAAAGTACCAAGCAGTGAAAGTACAGCCCAAGTTGGCAACATATATCTAATGCCATCTTCTAGGGTAATAATTTATACGAGTTTATTTCATACTGGGGTCAACAATGCTAATGGGTCCAATATTGCCCGTGGAAATTTGTACACAGACCACATTTGCCCCCGGGCTGTGCTTTGGATGTCTAATTTACTCAAGTATTAGCCATTAACTGTAATGCAACCGCAGGATACTTAAGAGGTTTTGCGTATCAAGGTTATATTAATTCTCAAATCAACGTGACAGAAAAGTTTAGATAGAAAAGTTGGTTTAGTTCAGTATTTAACACTTTACATTTCAAAACAAACAATAACCTACATTTTTTTCACCAGTACGACACATGATCATTAATTACGAACCCTAATTTTACATAAACCTTAAATCATTAACCAAAAAAAAAAAAAAAAAAAAATAGCATCAACTACTACCAAAAGGAAGATTCAAATTTGTTAAATCCTTTGCACCATCAATCTGTCCAAATCTCCACAATAGAACAGAAAGCTTATTCAGTTAACCATTTTAAACATGTAACATGGAATTAATTCCCGGTTTCTTACTATTCTATGCTATTCGTCCACCCACAAGAGGTCTTATCAGACTTTATTTTCATACATATTTCTTTCATCAACCTCCATCCTCATCATCTGCCCTCTTTTCCCTGCTTGTATTTACACTGTAAGTGGCAAAACCAACCCTCCCCGCTCTTCTCTGCAGCCAATCAGGATGCAGTTGTCATTACAGTCATGCAAACAGACAGATTGCCCTTCAAATAATTATTGACAGGCATATCAATCAATCTTTTGCTCAATAAGAAAATCTTTAAGTTGGCATGCCAAGATATATTGCGTCTGAAGTCTCCTGCGGAGCACATGCAGTGTCCTTGAAGGTCAGGGTAAAAGTCACACTCCATTCCGTTGATTAAATTAGACAAGCAATCTGATTTAAGAACAGGTCTCTCGTTACAGCTAAGATATCTTTGGACTCAATCTAACAGTTCAGGAAACTGTGGAAACAACTACGCTGCACTCAAACATAATTTAGCATCATTGCAATCTCATGACATCCAATTTAACATGAACTAAGTTTCTTTCTATCTCATTTTTGTGATGTGGTATTTTGTTCCAACTTGTTCACCTGAATGCTAAATCAAAGTCCCAATTTAATTTCACTTTCCAATCCACAGGAAGCTTTCTTCCTGCTTTGCTGGAGTATGCAGTATGATATTCGACGATATGTGGTCAAGTCTTGTGGTCTGGGGCATGGCATGGAACGGGATGACCCTGGGTCATTGTAAAAACTTCTGGGGACATCGTGGGCCAAAATTGAGGAAGTAGGGGACCCCAGTGGCAGCCTTACAATCTCAGAAACCAAATCCAAATATGGTCTTAAGCAGTGGTTCTCAAAGTGGGGGGCGCACAGGCACTGCAGGGGTGGCGCAGATCATCAGCAGAAAAAGAAAAGAACAAAAAAAAAAATAAACAGCCAAAAGACATAAAGTAAAGGATGCATCGGTTTGTAAAGGGGAAGAGAAGAGCCACTGAAGTCGCACAGACCCAGGCGGGTCATTCAAAAGCTAATGTGGTTAAATGCAGAAAATAAGGGGGTAAGGGTAGGCAGGGTGATGGGGGTGGCACAGATTCTTTTAAAGGTTTAAACGGGGGCACGACCAAGTTTGAGAACCGCTGATCTTAAGGAAGGAAGAAATGCTAGAAAACCACCTGATTTTCTCACCTAATAAAGATTCCCCACAAACATCTAGTATGAAGATCTTCTAAAAATCATCTAGTCCAGTATAGACCCCAGGTTACAGTCCAGATTTCATCACATCTGCAACCTACTTACACCGGCAAAGTGAAAAATTGGCCAAATCCTGTTATCACAAGGCTATAAAAGATATTCAATAAGTTGAGTTTAAGTCAATTCAAATTCTCTGCAAAATCTCATTGAAATGGAAAAACCACAAAGACTTTATTTGCAAAGTTAAAATTAACCAATTTGATTGAAAATCTTAGTTTTCTCCCATTTTCTGGGAAAAAGGTCTCCAGAACTAGTACTAACAATTGTTTAACGAGGTTTGCAGAAATGAGCAGTAATCTTAAGTATGATTTTGCTTTGATTGAAGCATAATTTGCCCAAAAAACTGTAAATTAAAGTATCACTTCACAAAAGTAAATGTCATCCAACCCATGTTCACTGACAGTCCCCCAAAACCATCATATAGAGGATGTTGCATATATGCAGTTACTGTGTTATGATGGTTGATGAGAAAAACAAATTGATAAAAAACATTAGTTTTAAATGGAAGATTTGAAAAAAAATCACATGAATATGGTTCTGTTTCAGCCCTGTAAGGGCTCTGAAAGGTCAACAAATGAATGCACCAGAGGACATAAAACCGCTCAAGAAGAAACATCAAAAGAATGTGTGATTTCTTCTTTCGGAAAAAGTGAAACTGAAAAAGATTATAAATTATTTGCATGTTTCCACGACAACAGATCAACAAAAAATAGGTTTTCTTAAGACAGAGGCTCTATGGGGTCTAGGATCCTGTGAATTCTCAAATTTTTGAAACACTTTAATAAACTTGTTCTTTTGGAACAAACTGATGGAAGCTTTGGTCAATGTATGTTTCGAAATCCACCACAATGTAACAATTCTCCTTCTCCGTGTCCAGGTACATGCTCTGGCCATTGACCAGCTTTTTAATATAACCATAGCATATGGTTACGAGATTCAGTTTACCTTCAACGAAGGGTCATGTGATCACTGAAGCTAACATCTTCAGTGAAGCTTTCCTGAGGACTTTGAAGTGAAGCTTTCTATATCGATGCTTTTTATATCGAGGATGACATTCGTGGGGAACATGATAGATCTTAATGTGATCATATGTGTCATTAAAAAGTAATTTAAAAGCTCCAGCCTAGTCATCAAGGTTTGACAGGCACAAACATACTGTGGGTGTTTCACATACTTGCATCTGATCAAAAAATGTCATTGGTTTTCACTGCACTGAAGTTTATCAAGTTCACTAAACTGTAAGTTCACAGCGTGACAATGGCAGAGCAATAAAAAGCTTTATGAAAGTGGTGTTCCACAGAATGGTCTATGATCTAGCTACTTTTGAGTTGTGCTGTTCTTGGTACATTTGTATTGCTGTGAAACTTTATTTCAAAAAGCTGTTCAGAAGAGCTTCCGGTAACATCTTTGTTACGATGCTTTGCGATTGCAACACACAGATTGCTACATTATTTAATGTTAAATCAAATAAACTGATTTTTAATTGGTAAGTACAAAAAATATTTCTGCTTTGATAGGCACTTACCAGTAGAGGGCGCATTATTACTTTGATTCACTGTGAATCTGAACAGGAATTAGAATTCTTCTGATGGGGATGAGTTTGGCGATCTAATCAAACATCTATTTGCTTTTTGCAGTTAAGTCCATCTCTGCTTCTTTGTGTTGGAAACTATGTCATATTCTGATGTAGGATATATGTAAGGATGTAGGATATATGTAGTATACGACAGCATTCAGGAAATGCTCATTACAATTTACAAATGCGTTGTGGGAATATGTGGAGGTGGAATACTGTTTATTATTACAGATATTTATTCAGCAATCATGTACATCATGTGAAATTGTTACTTAGTTCCTCCCTGGCACATTTATGCATAAAGCCATCGGAGATGATAAATAAGTCAGAAGTGCTTTAGGGAAGATGACAAGGGCTCTCGGTTTGTTAGAGGGAGACCATTCCTTTGGACTGATCCATTAGCGTGATGTATAGACTACAAGTATACAATGCAGGGAACATAAGAGGCATAAAGACTCTGCATGAATATATGGTAAGTTACCATGCCGTGACCTCAGCACAGAATCCATTCAAACTTTACGATTTAATTTCGTACCATTTTGCCCCCAGCTTGATTTATGCTCCCATTTCAGAATTTGTGATTTGCTGAAGGTCATTGCTTTGTAAAACAATGCAGATGCAAGCATTTTATAGCTGCATTTAACCACGGCGTAGCTTTAAAGATTCAATTTCTTTGTGATATTTAATTGATTATGAAAGCATGTTAAATAAAATCTAAATATAGAAACTTATTGGAAATCGGATGAATACTGGTTTCTAGTTCCAATGCCATAAATGACAGTAATAGATGTTATTCTTAAACACAAATTTGTAGTTGATTTAGCATAGCTACAAGTGTATTTATGACAATTTGCAAAGAAATTACGATCTAAAAACCTTAAGAAACCTGAATCCTTGGTTCATTGTTTGGAATGGTCTAGATGGAGATGATAAGTGCTGTAAATCTTGTTGTTAAAGCTTGAACTGAATTTCCCAGAACGTGGGGGTGCGTTCTGCCTTCTGTGATTGGTGCTTACTAGAGGAAATGCGTTTTATTATTGAGCATAAGGTCAGTCAGACAGCATTAACCACAGCCAGACATCGCATTCAAAAACCCTGAGAAGAGAGGAGGAAGCTCCGTTTGTAAACACACATTAACCTCAATGCGCCACGAGACTCAAACACACACACTTTATTGAAGCACAAACCCTTTATACGTCTAAAGCATTTCATTTTGGCTCGTTAATACATTAAATACTACTCGATGTTGTGCACTCTATCACAGTCAGAACATCCCTCTGCAGATGTGATGCAGTCTTTAGCTCTGTTCTGTGTCTTTGCAGCTTGCACCTGTTTTCAATTTCACCATGATGCAACCATTTGCGTGAGCTGATAGGTGCCACTTCCTCCAACTGGTAGTGGGTAGAACTTTTAAAAAGTTGGGTAATTATAATAATGGAGAAACGAGGGTCTCCTTCACCAGAAAGCTTCTGTCAAGTGAATGAAATAGTGCCTCTAGTGGATGACTGGATATTGTTTGCATTTTGATTGGATGATATTGTTACATTTACATTACATTACATTTATGCATTTGGCAGACGCTTTTATCCAAAGCGACTTACATTTGAATGAACATATATTTTCTGTCAGTTCTTGCTTTCCCTGGGATTTGAACCCACAACCTTTGCGTTGTAAGCCACAGGAAAGCTCAGTTGGTAGAGCATTGTATTGTTCCAAAATATTGTTCCATATCATTTGCATGATGTTCCAGATTATTTGTCTTAGGCCCTGTCCACCGGTACCCAGGTATTTTGAAAATTGGGATTTTTCTGCCTAGTTAAGTGCTTCGTCCACAATGAACTGCAGAATTTTTCATTGCGCTGTTTTGAAAATGCTCTCTATCCGGGTTGTGTTTAGTTCTGGAGGTGGCTTTCGTCAGTTTAAAAATGGCATGAGTCACCTGTTGGTTTGGTATCATCTTTACAGTGTTTCAGTGTTTTTATTTTTTTATTTTTGAGTTTCACCCCCCTCAGTTTTCACGATCAAGAGATATACATTGAAAAACATTATAGAGTTTGGGTTGTAGACATGGTTTTGATCCATCTACACAATCCATCTACATGATCCATCACTTTCTATTACAGATCACAGGGTGATCTGCCATTTGTGTGAAAAAAACCGATAGTATCAAGGGGAGCAGTGCAATTCTCTAGTCTCTTGCTAGGAGTGTTGGTGATCCAAAAGATTACAATGCCTTTGCTATGAATTAGTAAAATTAGCAAGCTACACTAAATAGTTAGCCAAGTGCAGCTTTTGTTCAGCCAGAAAAAAAGGTGGATTACAGATCTAAACTCTGTAGATTGAAAGATTTCTTCCAAATTGAAGCAGGAGATTAAAAGAAGATGCTGGAGTTAAAGACTTTTAAAACTAAAGAAAGAAAAGGAACCGATAATAACGGTTTTTGTGCTTTTTTTGTATGATACAGAATTTTTTTTTTGTTTATTTTAAACAAAACATGTTAACGTTTGCTAATCTAATGGTGAATGGACTGCAACCTGTTGGTTTGGTGGAGTGTTTACAACGTTTCAGGGGTTTCTGTTTAAGAAAATATGTGAAAAAATATGTTTGTGTGGACATGGCACTAGTAGAGTCTGTCTATTTTGGGTCTGATCTTTCTCAAGTGGAGCTACAGCAGCTGGCAATATTATTAAACTATCATGAAAAATGTGATTTATTTAACCAAATGCAGCCATTTTATTCAGCATCATCTTCAAATGCAGGATTACATTTCTACCCTTTCAATCGAAGCAGGAGATGGCTTTTAAAAGGAAGAGCTGGAGTTCTTCCTCTTTAAAGCAACACTTCTACAAACAAAATGTCAATTATTTTATTAAGACAGTTTTCTGAGCGTGAGTGTGTGGGATACATTTTATGATGAGAAAAATGGTGATAAAAAAGTTTTAATAAAAAAAGGTTTAAAAAGATTTAAAAACAAAACATGTAAACATTTGTTAAGTAAATGGTGGATAAGCTACCCAAGGTGCCTCACCAGACATGAACTCCATAGGTGGTAATCCAAATTTGTCCATGCTTAGGAAACTATGTTTAATTATGGTTTTATTTACCAAGTAATCTTTAAAAATGAAAATGAGGTCATTATTTATTATTATTAGAGAGGGGGGGGGCGTGAGCGAGAGAGAGAGAGAGAGAGAGAGAGAGAGAGAGAGAGAGAGAGAGAGAGACGCGTGAGGCACGAACACACTTGTGATAGCTGCGGAATCGAACGACACTCTTCTCTCAAACTCCGTTCGACTCAGCCGCAAACTTGAGATAGCACTGGTTTGGTGGACATTACCGTCTTAAACATGAGGCACAAACGGTAAACATCTGCTTCTGAGCGGCAATATTAAGAGAGAAGGCAGAAAAGCTCCACTCCACTCCACTCCATGGAGGATTTTTGCGTTGTGCTTTTGCAGACGTGACGAGTGGAATGAGCTGTTTCCAAACACCGGTCGTTTCTCTGCAGTATGGGAACTGCCGTATCCAAGAAGAAGAATTTAAGGAATGATGCAATTTCTTCTGTTGCCGCAAAAGTTCGGTGAGTGTCTCCAGCAGCTCTGGTGTACTCTTTTTGGAAATGCTGTAGAAGTGGCTGACCAGGACCAAACCGTCCCATCACATCACCTCATACCGTTACACTGCTGCTTCCTGGATTTTTTGTAAACAATATTCTCAGTAACTTTTAATATGAATGCTAAAATTATAATGTTTAAATATATCCGTCTGTCCGTCCATCCACCCATCCAAAGAAATAACAACTAAATGTATTGCATTGTAGCAGGTTGCTTTAATTCGATTGCTTTTTGTGTGGCCATGAAAGGTTACTTTTGGCATTGACCGATAAAATGTCTCATTATAATTGTATATTATTCATTATAAGTGATTTCCTAGGGTATATCATTTTCATATTTGGTTTTTATGCTAGTATTTTCACTTTTCTATACTGCAGCTGTTGTGGGGGGAAAAGAACTTAAGATTCTCTATCTTCTTTCCAACAAACATTGAAAATACCTTCTCATTAGTTCACAATGTTGACCATTTTTAATAAATATAGGAATGAAAACAGTACGGTTTAGCACATGATATGAGCAGTCAATGTACCAGTCACACAAATGTTATTATTCTATAACTTAAATTAGTTTGAAATTTAGGAAATGCCAGGGGCTCATTAATTGGTGCACATTGCTCATTAAAACTCATCAGTAAAATATAAAAACCTGAAGGTTTTTATATTTTACTTTATCCCTGTAGTCAACATAGATTTATTGATTAATGCAGTTATGGGCAAAATGCTAAATAGAACCAAATGTGTTTTTTTTGGGCTCATTATCATAGGGGAACCTTTTTGGGGGGCCATTTAACACTTATCTTCAAAGTGCTAATTAGAACCAATGTTTAAAAGTAATATTTTATATAATTTCAATTGTATGGAATAAATACACTTTGGCATGACATATATGGCACATTAAAAACAACAAATAACTACTTTCCAGAACCAGAAGTACCAAAAATACCATTTTTGTTAACAATTTCTTTACGATAACAAAGTGCTATAACAAAACTTCAAAACCACAAAGAACTGGAGCAGAACCAAAAAGAGCTTAAGGGGTTCTTTAAAGCAAAAATGTACTCTATCGCACCTTCAAACCTGCAAAGAACCACTGAATAATCTTTTTTTAAAAGAGTGTAGCAACCTAATCAACGCTTGTAAAATAAATGCTGTTTAGCAGAAAGAAAAAAATGCAGCCTTATTGAAATGTCTTCTTGACGCATTTTCATGAAAGTACTCACCAAAAGCCATGTGCAGCGTGTCTTTAGTCAGATTGCATGCTTAAATGCTATATTTCAATAAGTTCTTTACACTTATTTTGTGATTTATGTATATGTTTTTTCGCATTTCTTTTTGTAATGTTTATTGTAATGCGTGCAACTGGGTTTCAAGATAATTGAAGTGGGGGGCCATGCCCCAGTAGAGCTTTTAGGTCTAGCAGGGCCTCTGGTAAATGCCTTAACTGTTAGAGAGGAGAAAGAGTTTGATGGAACAGATGCATGTTTTTTCAAACTTTTTAACTATTTAAAACAAGATATTTCTTTTTTTCCATCTGAGAACATTTGGATTGGCTTGAAGCCCAAAGACTGATTCAGCTCACGGTAGCCAGAACTCTTGCCTGGTTCTAATATTTGGGATGTGTTTTGGATCATGTAGGATGTAATTGGCAAGAATTTTCAAAGTGATTCCAAACTGGTATTTTTTCAACAGTAATCAATACCAATGAATTATGAATTTTCTAGAGTTTGTCAAACTATCTTTTAAGGATAGAATGAAGATGCAAAAACATGAATGTTTTATTGCAAACAGCAATGTTTCTGTGTCATATACATCCAGGGATGTATGGAAACAGACAGTAAGGCACACACATACTGTAACCTTTAGTGAATGATTACACCAGCAGACAGACTTAGAGAAAGTGAGGGTTTCTCTTCCATCCAAAGACTAGTTGACCACATTGAAAGACAGATGCCAATTAGTTGTGATGTAAGCTCTACCAATTCCCTCAGAGAATGACAAATACATGTCGAATTTGAGTTCAAGTACCTCCAGCTGTTGTTCTGGAGAGGTACATTACTGTACATGAAACCCAGAAAGTCTTTTATGTGATGATTCACCAGTAGATGTCACATTCGCAAAGCTAACAACTGTTTCCATGCCCAGTAGGGGATGGATATGAATGCCAGATTATGTGAGTGATATTGAGCTCGTTAAAATATGAATTCTATTATTAGTTTTAGCCATAGTTGTGATCACATCCCACACTCCCATTCCTCTTGTCGTCATTACCTTTAATAAACTGACTCAAAGGTCTCCCAGGCATAGAGTGTTGGTCAACATCTCTTTAATTTCCATCTCTGATTCATCAGGTGATAACCTATACTTCCTTTACAGCCTCTTTTTTTAATGGTTAACAATTCTTATATCACCCCTAAAGGAACATTCTTAAAAGCATACGCACAAAGTAATCACGCTAATTCTCTAAAAGTTATATTAACGATTAGACATATAAACCAAAATTATAAAAAAATGTTTGTACCACAAAACTAGAACAGAATATTTGCAAGACTCTCTATCACATCTGGTGCTTGGAATCCAATCAGAGTTCACTGGAGCAAGTAGGGGTCACCGCAATTCGACCAAAATAACGTGTTTGTGATAAACATCCTATGTAAGTATTTTAGAGCTATGAATCTTTATAGTGACGCAGCATGCAGGCTATGACTTTGATGCATTTTTGTTTTAACGTGGTGGACTCGCTTTATGCAGGTCTCGGAGCAAGCTCCAGGCAAAATTACACTGCTTGGCTCCTTAGCCATTAGTCATTGATTAATACTATAGATGCTACGTAATTGCATTGTATGTCATGTGACCATTATTGTGACAATTAACTAGCTTTTCAAAACGTTTAAGTAGACGACTGCAAATTTCCTGTCTATGGCTCAGGGGAGCACCTTAGACAGGTTCTCAGTCTATAGTAGACAATCCACATTCACTCGTGAAGAGAATTTTGAGTCTTTTTTTAACCTGAAGCAGGCATATGGGTATGGAAATAACATGAGGTAAGGCTGGCTTCGATTTGAGTGGCTATAGGTAAATCCATTGTTTATCGGAGATGATTAGTGATTAGTTTTGTACATTCCTTGGAGAGTGTCCACCAAATGTATTTATGCAAAAGTAATATTGAGTAAGATACAGATTCACGTCAGTTGATCTTCTGTTATATTTTGGGATACACTGATACTAGTAGCTCATGTACTCGCACTCGTATTTGTAAAAACACTCTGATTCCAAAGACCGATTCCCTGCAACGTCATCGACAGAACTTGTTTTTGACAATAAACCACTTTTGGGTGTTGATAACGTGGGATAAGAAGGTGTCACCTTCTTAACATTTTGGAATCAAAGTACAAGATTCCAAGTTGGTGTGATGTCACAGATGGGGTTTTACTACAAATACACGGTACAGCTGTCTTGAAATTAGTCTCTCTGTGTCATTACTTGGGGAAACTACCACATCCCAAAAATTGGTTTCGGCAAGTACCACAAAAAAAAAAAATATTGGTACTTGTACTAAAGTTTTTTAAAAAATGGCATCGGTGCATCCCTAGTTCAAGTTCAAGTTCAAGTTCGTTTAATTTATATAGCGCTTTTCACAACAGACATTGTCTCAAAGCAGCTTTACAGTAAACCAACAAGTTTAAATTCAACAAAGTGAAAAGAAATTAATTACTAAGTGGTGTACATGTCCTTGATGAGCAAGCCTGGGGCGACTGTGGCAAGGAAAACTCCCTTTTGGAAGAAACCTTGAGAGGAACCGGACTCAAAAGGGAAACCCATCCTCATTTGGGTAACAACAGCAGTGTGATAAACTATGGTATAAACATATGATCTGGTAGTATGAACAGATAATGTAGTATAAACAGATGATATAATAATATAAACATAAACAGATAATATAGTATAAACAGAAGATATAATAATATAAACATAAACAGATAATATAGTATAAACAGATGATATAATAATATAAACATAAACAGATAATATAGTCTAAACAGATGATATAATAATATAAACATAAACAGATAATGTAGTATAAACAGATGATATAATAATATAAACATAAACAGATAATGTAGTATAAACAGATGATATAATAATATAAACATAAACAGATAATATAGTATAAACAGATGATGACTGTGTTCGGTGTAGGTCCAGGGGCGCCGGAACATCTCCAGGTGAATCTGTTTGTTAGGTTGAGGGCTGGTGGCGAGCCTCCCGGCGTCGGATCTTCTCCTGATGAGTCTAGTTCTTTTCTAAGGAGGTAGAGAAAAGCAAGCCGAGATTATGGCTTTTGATAATAAAAACAAGGATTACTGAAAAACAAAAATTTTCATCTGCTTGTTTGAGTTGTTCCTAGTGCTAGACAATTAATTGAAATCGATTATTCAATTAATCAATTACTTTCCCTTTAAAAGCCCTGCTGCGTGGAGTCACTTTAGAGATAGGCAGAGACTTGACAACTCCACCTTTGTGTTCCTTGGATTCCGGATGTGTTATACATTCAGGGTCATTCTAGTTCAAATACTACTTTAGTTTCTGTATTCTCAGGCAAAAATGGATGGTTTTAAGACTGTTTTTCTTTTTGTGAAGCAAGCAATTTAGTGTTTGTATTTTCTTCATGACCAGTTTGATTAATGTTTGACTCATTTGATGTAGTGTTTGACATTTTTCAGAGGGAAGGTGAAATGCCTTGCTCATTAGTAAGCCACCTGGAGGACAACACTATGTATTTTTCTCCTTTTTTGCAGGATAGGTCAGGCTGTCTATGAAAGCTTGGAAAAAAGCTCCCTTTGCAGTATAGTTTGAACAAATGTCCTTTATTTTAACTTAGACTATGTTTAGAGAGGTTGGGTCCGCTGGCCTATATTGGTCCATTGCCAGTTGGAACTGGAGTGCTTGTTAGTGACACATTTGGAGATCTGCTCATTATGAGTTAGTGAAATTATAATGAGGAGATTTTAAAAGCTTAATGCCAGCAACAGATGTTGGGGATTTTCAATTAAAATGAATATGACTCAGTGTTTAGCTCACTGTGTGTACAAACCTAGCTGTCAGAGGAAGAAATCTTAGCTGGAGGGACAGAATGAATTCACCAGTTTGTTATGAGTGGCTGAGGAGGAGGACAAGAGAATGGGGTCATTTGTGGATGTTCGGTTTCATTTTCAGAGGCAGTCAAGAACACATTCTACTTGATTTTTTTTCCAAATTTGCATAGTACTGTGCGTTAAACCAATCAGCAGAAGTCAGAACTGCCCAAGGCAAACCCACTCAGTTCAATCTGTGATTGAGATGGAAAACAGAAGTGTCTGAACTGCCCCAGGGTATACCTCTACTTTGCCTTCACCAGTCTGTCTTCTTGCAGTAACACCCCCATATTTCCAGTCAGCTTGGCTGTGCATAGTTCCGTCCACCTTGGCCAGTTATTGTTCTTACATCTACTAGTTTTAGTCCCAAATCTCTCATATTTTCTTCCAGGGTGTATTAATCCGTCAAAACAATTGCTATAGCTAAGACGGTTAAAACGTTTCTAGGTGATTACTCTTGCCTCCTGCACCTCCCCCTTTCATCACATGGCAGAAAACATGAGAGATGCTCCCAGATGTGCGCATTCTGTAGATACACCCTCACACAAACTGGGTTGAGATGAAGGCTAGTCTGCACGTGAAAGAGAAAGGAAATGTGTTAGTGAGTAGTTTGAGCTTTTCGTTGCCTACAGTGCTTCTCATTATTTATTATTCAGTTTTAATTCTCCGGAACTAAGTAGCTTTCCTGTGTTCAAAGTCCAATTTTTGGCTTTAAAAAGAACATGAAACCATCCTTGAGTTTAAGAAAATAGGATATTGCCACAAGGCAAGTGTTTGTGCAAATCACATAGAGTTCTCTTTCCCTTGCACATCTCCTTGCTTTTTAATGTGGTAATTGTACCAATAAAATGAGTTAATAGAGTGTGGCTGAGAGTTTAGGTTTAATTTCATATTTTTTGGCTTTAGTTGTATGCTTACACTTATTTATTCAGGTGCAAGATTAAAAAATGTCAGTAAGTATTGTGTTTAAATCTTACTAAATTCCCCATAACAGCCTGGCAAACTTGACACACCCATGAAAGATGCGGATAATCTTGTTTTGCTCCAATCGTCTGCGTGGAGGGTCAGCTTCCTGTGTCACATCTGTAATTAAAATTAAGTCACAACTCAATTATATCAATTTTTTATCACTATTAGTAAAGATAGTTGGAAATAAGTTAATTTTCTAGTGAAAATATATGTAGAGATGTCTTTAATTACAGTTGCGCCTAATCAAAACTCATTTATAGATGTTTGCAAATATTAGTTTGAGTAAAATAATTGTAGATCTTTTTTATGTACATCAATACTACTAATATAATGTTGTAGACATCTGTATTTAGAATTTTGACTTGTCAATTGTATAATACAGAAACATTATTAAGTGTTTGCCATTTTTGAAGAAGTCCCATATAAGGCTCTGTCGCTTTCTTCTAAGTTCAGTTATTTTTGCTTCATGTTATGGAGAGAACATGTGTGCAGAAGCCGTTCAAAATTGCTAGAACTATTGATAATTTTATTTTAGATAAATACAAAAGGTGTGAATATTGTAAATTGATAATGTTTAAAACGAAGAGCATTTTATTTTATAATTTTGTTAGTTTTAATGAGGTTTGTAAACACATAAGTTTAACCTATTTGAAGTATTTTTTTTTTCTTTTTAATAGTTGTTTTTATTTTTAAATTGTTGACTGAAATGGCTTTGGAGAGACATAAATCATAGAATTTGTGATCTCACAGTTTTGAACAAAACAACTGAAAAAAGAATTAATTGTCACTGGTAGTTCTGAGACAATGTAACTTGAAATCAATTTATCAGAAGTTGGTCAATGTTATGAAAAGTCGAGTCACAATTTGGACCCTTTTAGACCCTACTCGTTTAAAGAACTTTTAATGAGTACTCTTGAGATACTTTGAGAAATGTATAACGATTTCTTCTTAAACTTTGGATCTGCCACCATACACCCACTCCAGTTTTTTGTGCCACATTTTAAGCAGTTTTATGGTTTTGTCTCTGTAGAGAGTTCTCCCATCACTCTCATTAAAAGGATGTCAAATAATCTGACTGATGTGCTTGTAATGGGCAGTGTTGTGAAAGGTTAACCAAATCAACACAAGTGAGTGTTTTTCTGTTCTGAAAATACCATACCCTTTACTGGTTTTCGACCTAAACATCACAGTTAAAAACATTTTGTTACTCCAGGCACTGAAAACTGCAGAGTTGCTTTGTAAAGAGAATGATGCGAAAGTGATTGGACCATTCTATGCTGCACCCATCTTTCTGTTAGAGAGAGAGAGGCACGTGCTGGCTTTTATTTAATTATTCAAAGTGTAGTTAGAGGAAAGCATGGGTACACACACAACAAATCCATCCCATTTTCCAGCATCCCCAGAGAGGGGCAGAGACTGCACCATTTGCTTGTAGCACGCTGATTAGGGGTTTGTGTTCTTGTGTAGGTGTTGTCGGTTCATTGGGTTCGTCAGTGAGCATTTGTGATCCTGGGAGGGTTGTGGAGTCATAGGGGTGCAAGTGGGCTTTGGTGAGTATAGTTATGCATATCTAAAGAAACAGTTGTGTGGGTATTTATAATTAGCTTAGAACAAATTTAAAGACGAGGTGAGAGAAATAGGTCGAGTAAGGCATTTTTCATTTGTACAAGCTAGTTTTTGTACTCCCCCAGCTCATGTAAGTTATTAGCCTGCATTAGTAATGTTCTTGCTGGGCCACACAGAAGATAAATACTGTATAAATCAGTCCCCTGTTTAAGTGACACACATGATAATGGAAACTGACAAATGTTCAAATGGATTAAAGATTTTAAAAATTGTTTATGTGGATCGAAAGGGACATATTTGCCTATTTTTTCTTGACAAACATTTTGGAGCACAATTTCAATTTCTTTTTTTTCCCTTTCAGCTTCTTGTAGAATCTCTCATCCAATTTTTGCCGATGCGTTGGCCTAGTTTAAGTTGGAACAATATTATGGGATCTTTTGACAATGTATGCAACTTCCTTTATGTTTTAGATTGTGCTGTTCCTGCTGTTTTATGTCAGTGTTCAGTTGTATTCTACGAATTATGGTAACACATAAAAAAATGCAACAATTATTGTATTCATTTTACACTGGTGGCCTGGTGTATGTTGGCCAATTAATGGACAACACAACAGTAATTATCCTCGCATACACAATACTACTGCAAATAAAAACGGGCTACTAAAAATTAAACATCACAGCAAATCAAACAAATTCAATATGTGTTTTTGATTTGAAGTAGCCATTTTTTCTACCGCAAATAAAACACAAAATATTTTAATTCGCGTTTTTGAGTTGAAGGAGCTGTTTTTTATTTATACTGCAAATAAAAATGCTACTGCAAATAAAAAATGGGTGCAAATCAAAACTAAAACTGCTGATTTGCAGCAGTTGTTTTTTTATTTGTACTTCAAGTAAAAAAAACGCATACTGCAAATAAACAAAGTGACTACAAGTCATTTTTTGTTTTTTTTGGTTTTGCAGTAGCCGTTTTTGATTTGCAGTAGCTCACTAAACTTATGCAACTGACTTGTAAAGTGTAAGGTCTTTTAAACCCATTAAACATAGCCTCTTGCATAAATCTGCTCATTATCGTTGAAAATGTTCAGGTGATCTACTGTCTATGTTGTCAGACGATTAACGTTATACACATTATACCGTTATACCAGTGAGATTTTTAATCAGACACAAAGCCAATGGTATAACATTTTTAAAATGAGTTTCAAGAATTTTTTTTCTTTCAGCATTTGAACCTGGGACTGTGATAAACGACGTGTTTTAACACCTAGATAATAAATCAATCCTGCGATGGGAAGCTTTAATTTGGTTTTCTGTTTGTCTCCCTGCAGAGCAGCTCGAGCCTTTGGAGAATACCTTTCTCATACACACCCTGAAAACCGCAACAGATCAGGTTGGGTTTATCTTTATGTTTCATTTGTGACCCTATTCTTGTGTGTATGAAGTAATGGTTCATGATATGGGAAAATATACAGTACTGTGCAAAAGTGTGTAAAGTATGTTTTCAGAAGACTATTTGTTTCTATTTTGTAAAGTTACAAAATGCAAAGTGACCAAACCAATAAACAAAAACTAAACAAAATCCATATTTTAGTGTTTCGATGACATTTCACCTTCAAATCAGCATCAATTCGTAGACACTTGCAAAAATCAGCCATTTTGCTGTACTTTGTCAAGATTATAATCAAAAATTATACCGAACAGATGCTAATAATAATGAGTCACATGTCGATACAAACCCAACTACGAACTCAACGAGAAACAGCTGTTTTATAAGCAACAAAACACAAGGTAGTTATACTGCAACACATTGTATCACCTAGACAAAACCTGTGCTGTTCAAGCTCTTTTTAAAAAGCACAAAGAAATGGGTGAAGTTCAGGTCAAAGACAGAGTGGGTAGCCAAAGAGGTGCAACTTGTGAAAAATGCCTCAAAGTCTTTACCCTTCCAAATTGGAAGATGTCCCACAGTGCAATTAGCCCCGAACTGGCAGAAACCAGTCGGACCCAGGTCCATCTATCTATTGTCCGGGGATGCCTGGCCAGAAGTGCTCTTCATGAAACAGTTGCAGCCAAAAAGCCTTGCTTCTGATCTGGCAACAAGGTCGCGCAACTCAAGTTTGAATGAAAACATTGGGTGCAGAAAATTGGCAGCAGGTGCTCTGGACTGATGAGTAAAATGTGTAATATTTGACTGTAGTAGACAGCAGTTTGTTTATTAAAGGGCTGGAGGCTGGTAGCAACAGTGAAGCATGGTGGAGGTTCCTTAAACATTTGGGGATTTGTTCAGGATTAATATTGTTCTCAATGCTGAAAAATATTGGCAGATACTTATCTACCATGCAACACCCTTGTGAACCAATATATTGCAATAAAATTAAATATATCACAATATGCATCATGGAGCTACTGGGAGATATCGTCAAGAAGTATATTTTCTTCTTTAGTGATTGTGATTCTAGTCACTTCTGCAACTTCTTTGCCATGTCTTGTTTTTAATGTAATATTTACTAGGAGACAATTATTGTTTAATCACATTTTAAATGAGAAAGGTAAGAACTGCCCTCTCTGTCATTTGGAGTAAAAAAAGATGACTTACAGCAAACATTAACACTACCCCCTAGTGGATGGGAGGTATGAATAGGTCTCATATAAATCTAGACTCTAGCCTTCTTAACTTTGTTGTCTTAAAAATTCCATTTTTTTCAATGCTGGTTCGTTATAGTTGGTTAAAAACTGTGTTGAGAAATATTGTGATACATATGGTGTATCGTTTTTTCAAAATAATATCATGGTTTTGACCCAGAATTGCCTGAGTTGTAAAATTGACCCAAAATTGCCTACTTCAGCTTTGAGTAACTGTAATCTCCATCAGTCATTTCTCCCTGTAGTGGGAATGATTTAAGTGCCAGCTGCTGATTAATAATTCAATATATCATTTGAACCAATTCCTTGTCACCTAAAGAATCTGCAGTGTATATGTGAGTTTATTTGTACATTTAGAATCAAAGACTTCTGGCCATTTTCCATGTTATCCTTGTGGGAAAAAAGCATCTGAGAGATATGACAAAGTCTCTTTGTTCTTCCATTGTAGATCAATTGCTATCAGACACTCTCACTGGTCAGGAGACAGATTCTCCAGAATTTAGCAGACTGAACAACAACAATAGCCCCCAGTCATACTCCAAAAAGACTCTGATAGTCAAACCCAGTCAAGAAGCGATTCATCCAGGAAATCAACCCGAACACCATCCAACAAGTTCCAAGTGCCGCCTTTCCATAGAGCGCAGCCTATCTTCCGAGGGAAGTCAGCATCAAAGAGACAAAGATATTTCTTTGAAGCCAGCACACGTCTATACCATAACCAGAGAGCGAGAAATGCTCGGGGGCAAGGGAAGTGAGGAGAGTTTGGAGCTTGAGGTTCTGAAGAGGAATGCAGAGCCGACACGAGTTAATGCATCCACCAGTTTGCGTGAAAGCCATCATCGAGGAAATCACCACCGTGGGAGTAGTGGGCCCACCCACCAGCAACATTACACCCATGCTCCTCTGACCCAACCTTTACAGATCTCAGGGAGTGCCCACAACATCCGGGATTGGGGGTCGAGGCGGAGTCGATCACGGGAGGACTGCACCCCAGACTGTGTAGCCTGCATTCGACCACACTGCCAAAGCCAGCGCTCCCTGGACCTCGACACATCACCTCACGGTGGTGGCAAACCCCGGAAGAAGTTAGAGAGGATGTACAGCGAGGACCGTGTCTCATCTGAGGATCGAGGTCAGACATTTGTTCATTTCTTTACTTCATTACCACACAGTAGCCACTGTCTTTGCTCAGGCCTTGGGCTTTTTGCTTTGCAGAGGATCACATGAACAGCTGGTTTCCTAAGGAGAACATGTTCAGCTTCCAGACTGCCACCACCACCATGCAAGCGTGAGTACCCCAGGGAGTTGATTTAATCAGTGCTCTTTCTCCATCCATCGGCTTCCTCTGAAGTTAGACCGGTCTAGGAGGCGGGCTTGATATTTCAGCTTTCATGACTCATGGATGTGGGAGGACAGGAGGTATTCTTCTCTTTCTCCGTCTTCTTTCCCTTTCTCTTTTCACTTTCCCTCTCTGTTTTCTTCATTACACCACTCTTTTATTTATTGTTTGCATTCTTGCTTTTTTTCTTCTTTCTCCAGCCATATACAGCCTGTCCTTTTTTGTCTCTTGCTCTTTTCTTTATTTCTCCACCCCTTTTCATTTTTCTTCTTTTAACTTTTTCTTATTGTTCTATCTTTAGTTTTGTTTGAAACTCCTGTTTTTATTCCATTTTTTTCCTTCGAGAATTCTTGCTTTGACTGACTGCTTAATTATCACCTGTCGGACAGAAGTCTTAATAACAGAGTGCTATCTGAGCATATGCACCCCCCCACACACACACACATGCATTCCCTCCCTCCCTTCTGAAAAGCACATTGTCTCTTGCTTAACCTCACCGGGTCCTTCCATCTAATCATTTATCATTTACAATTTCTTTCTCCTCTCTTTCCTTTCTAATAGAAGACTTCATTATTTCGAAGAGTTTGTCTATTTTGCATAACCTTGTGATTTATCGCTCTGAAATTATATATTTGTAGTGTAGCGTATTAGCTTTTAAAAATGCAAATTTTTTTCTTTCATGAGCCACGTGCTTTTAAAGTAAGTAGTTTATCTTTTTCTTCTTTCCTTGTGATTTTAACATGCATCTATCTTTGGCTCTAAAGAATATCGTGAGTATTTCATTCTCATTTTTTCTCTTTTTAAAAGTCAACAGTCTATTCCATCTGCACCCTCTGTTCCTTTGTGCTATTGCCTCTGCTGTTTTGTGCTAACTGTCACTCCACCAGCATTGGACAGAGTGTTTGAAGTTATGAAGCTCCAATGGCTCACTCCTAACGATACAGTTATTCCACCAAATGACTGTGCTGCAAGACATAAAGGTTTTCAAAAAGCACTTAAAGTGCAAAAAGTGCAAGTGTGAACTGAATGTAATTCTGCGGCATTACTGATGGCAATCGTTGTGTTAAAAGAGATCAATGTTGAGTTCGGATTCATGATTACAGTGCATTTTCACTCTGTACCACTTCGCTTCCTGTCTAGCTTCACTGTTGTGTAAAAAAAAAACAATAAAAAAAGACATTGGCTGCCAAAATAAATCTTAAAAACAACTCTATGAGAAATAAACATGTTTCTATAGTAGAAATGCTCTCTAGTTCTAATTCAAGTTTTGGCAACGCACAAAATAAAAAGAGTTTTGCACTGCCAGGTTTTTTGCAAGAAGATAGACCATTGAAAGTTGGTGAGTAGGACATAAAAGAGCCACTCGTTGGCGCTCATCCCACATTTTCATTGCGATTTCACACAGGAACTGGAAAGAAACAGTGCGTCACAAATTCTCTACAAATTTTATAAAACAATTCCCTGTGATCAGCCACCAATTGTAAAAATGTTCGACATCCATGATTTCTTTCGATGTGTTCTTTGTTTCTCAATCGTCATCTTCTTTCCTGTTTGGCGTGGAGTACATCTGTTGTACCTCATACGCCATCTTCTGGCGGGAGTGTCATTCGTTCAAATCTCAATGCAGTTTTTTTTATCGTTATCTTACAAGAAGAAAATAAAATGTTGTTACACAGAAATGGAATATATTCCAGTATAGTTTCCCCTGATCTTACGACACAATGCAGTAAATAGGAAACTGTGGTACAATTAAAGCACTTTTTTTGTCTAAAACATAAACACGTTATATAGTTAGCATTACTGGGATCTACTACCACATGGAGCCAGTGCTAGTACCACCCAGATATGTTTCACGACTTCAACATCTGGACCCACCTAGTATCTGGAGTATAATTGGATGCAATATAAACAAAATAAGCAAGCTGTCCTAGAATGGATGAACATGTGTGACTTAACATCTCCTAAGTGTGGCAACGGAGGCTAGTTTGAAACAAACCAAAGGTTATTTTATTGGTAAGGATTATATAGGGGATAGGTGATGAGTTAAAAACCTGAGGCAAACCCCAATAACTGCTCCCGAAAGTCGTTATACAAATGTCATTGTACGAGATCCTACCTCCCAAGAACAGAGTACTGGTCTATACCAATGTGTCAAATCTTGTTTTACAAAATTTCATAATAATTAGAAACACATCGTTGACTACAATCCTTGGTAGATCTTGGAGTGAACGAATGAAACAACTGTGGCAGAAGTGAAAGAGCTGGCTGTCTATGGAAAACTGAGAAAAGATTGTTTTTTTTGGACATTAGAGACATAACACATTCATTAGAAACAGACCCTAAAGAAGCCCTTTCTTCTAAGGAAATGTGATTTAGCACCTGTTGTCATTGATGATGACTTTTTTTGTCGTCCGGTCTAAACTACAAGTGTATTTCCAAGCAGTTACCTGTAAATGTAGCCTCTGTACTGGTTGGTGACTGAGTGTCTGTTACGCTTGACTTTACTGTGGTTTAGTTTGTGTTGTGTGTAGTTGTAGTCCTTTGACCTGTGGGTGGTGATCAGAACCTGTTCGTGGTTTTAACCTTCTTGTGCACACTTTCAAATTTCCCCCTTCCACTGCTCCCTTTACACAATGCACACACCAACAACCACAGCCTGTAACACTATGACCGGTCCCAGCAGGGCATTCCGTGGAATTGCAGAGAGAAAGAGGAAGAAAAGAGAGCAGGATGCTACCACACTGATGGAGAGGTACTGTCTATTGCCCCTCAGGTCCTACAATATGTCCCAGCTCTTTACTCAACGAAACCACATGGTCAATGAGACTCTTGAGAGCTAGCAATGGTGTTTGGTGTTGTCTTGTGTTACTGTGGCATACTATTGGGATTTGGTGAACAGATCCTTTAAGTCCATTCCCAATTCTGTACAATAAAACTAGAGGAATGGTTTTCCACCATGACATACTTCCCTGTGGAGTTGAAGTTGCCTTATGAAGCAGAAATCAGCTGTAGTTCACTGATCCAACAAAGAAGTGTTTTTTGTGTAGGAAGAATTACATACTTTAGAGAAAAATAGACTTTACGCCATATTCTTCATACTTTGTTCAAAAATCTCCAGTGAAGATCATGTAAATGTTTTGAAAATTTCAATTTAGCTGAAGATTATTTAATTTCATTTAACTTAAAGGTGCAATATGTGAGATAATGGTTATAAAATATCCAAATTCTACATTCATAGTTTAATGAAATCAATGATTTTTAAGAGGTTTGTCAATTTTAAATTACACAAAATTAGCATTTCCTGGAGGTACCTGGCGCTGCTCCTGTTCACATGTCTTTCTTAATTCTGCAATTAATTGTGATGTATACATTAAGAATGAATGTATATTTCCATTTTTAGAAATTGACTTTTAAGTAACCATCAGAAAAATCTGAGATGGGACTTTAACAGCTGGACTTCTGCTTTTTTACTTCTGTTTCAGACTATTTGTGTGTGTTTAGAATAATTCTAGTTTATGTTCAGGTTGAATATTTTGAATACACTGTGTAGCAGCGTAGTATTAAGCTGCTTAGATTATTACATTTGAGCTTGTTAAGTAAACGCAAGAATCCATGCCACCAAACGTATAAAACTGAAGCAAAGTTTATTGTATGCTCCAAAATATGTTTGATCAAAACAAATGAAAAGTCCAACAAACTAAACAAATTCAAATAAACAGATATTAACTGAACCATGTGGTCAAAACTGTTTGCCATCATTACCAAACTTACTTGATTCAGAGGGTGCACAACTGCCTCTGGTGGTCAGGAAGAAAAACTGAATGGCTCCGTCTTCTGGCAATGGAAAAATGAATGGAAATAGAAATGAAAAAATATCCGAATGGAAAAAAAAACTGTTAGATAATTAAACAATCTGCTGACTAACATTAAATAACGCATCAACCAGTGGGTTGTAATTGCAAATTGTTTTAACAAAGACACGCCTAGAAGCTCTTTGGAAAATGTAAAATTATCAGATTTTCTCAGTAATAGAAATGTACCACCAACAGCATAACTCATTAACCGTACCTTAATCACTGAACAATCACTGCTGTGCTAGGCATTCAATACAGCACCATTATCATAAATCCTGAAATCGTGTCCATTTCTGGACGTATTTAACACAATTAAAACATAAGATCAAAGGAACTCTGGTATAAAACATGAAAAAACAAAAAAGCTTTCAAAAAAAGTTCCAACAATTTGCTATAAAAATACAGAAAATGGGACCATAGGATAAAAATAAATGAGTGCTGCAATTATCTGGCATCATTGGCCGACAAACCCCTTCTCTGGCTGTTTAATAATAGTTTCTGCTTCTGTTGATAATGAAACCACAAGTGGATAAATATTACATTGTGTGCCTTCAAAAAATATAATATTCGTACACAGCTCTACCCTTAAATATCTACACTTTGCTGTTACGAAATTTTGCTGGCCCAATAAAGTAGAACCCAAAGAAAAAAATTACAAATACAATTTCATACGCAACGGAAACACACATACTGATTTTTACTTTTTAGTGACGATTCAGTCTTTTTAAGTTAAACAAATTTCCCCCCAGTGGTTTGGAGTTTGGCAGTTGTTGCTTTTTTTGTTGTGTACATTCCATTGCATTTTTAACAGTATTTTATTTTTATATGTTTTTCATTGTGTAGTACTGAGCCACTGTACAGAAAGTAAAAATGCAAGCTTTAGAAAAAACAGCAATATGCTGTACATTCCTAGTACAAATCACCGCGCATTGCAGGTCTCCTGTCTTTTAACGTGAGCTAAACCTGATCTGCATAAACATCTCTGTGTCTTTCCTGTTTGTTTGTCTTTAAATCGGATCAATAGGTCAATCGAAAAACTGAAGGTGCAGTGCCTGGACTTTGTCCATCAATACCGATGACAGCTGAACACTCTCAGGGTTTAGACTTTTCAATCTAGTGTCACACCACCCCCTAAAACCAGTGGTACCATGAATAACTCAACAGCAATCCCATCTGGCGGAGCGGGCTTATCCATTTAAAAACACTCGTTCACCAGTAAACCTAATTGGCCTGCTGGCACATCATCACAACATAATATTGAATCACCAGAGAGAGCTAATACGCTCTGCTCTGAAGGTAAATTGAGAGGACAGATCCGTGTTTCATCTTGCCTGCAAAGGTTTAAAAGAGTTCAGCTCCTCTGTGGTCATTCTGCGGAACAAAATACATGAAAAGAGCAGGCTGTGAATGTAGCTTTTAGTGCTCCGCAGACATCCCACAATGCTGTCTGGCTCTGTGGGAAGAAGCTGGTGGTCACATCTGTTACTATTACAGTACAAAACCACCGCACAAAAGTGATTAACTCACCGCTGAATTATCACTGCCCTTCATTAAACACAAAGCGGGATGTTTTCATAAAAGTAGCTTCATGTGAATGCAAATTTGACATAAATTGAAAGTTTAATGCTCTTACTTAGTCCATTGCCTTACTCTACGTCTAGCCCTTAACGATAAAAATTAAAATCAATGAGCCTGGACACCCCATATAAAGCCATATACGCCAGTCAAATGGTGCTACTCAGCTACTCCTGGTAGTTGTGTGTTTGAAATATATAAACATTAGCATTATATATTATATAAACATTTAATGTGCCACATGCAAGACTTTTGGGGTAATGGTTTTAGGCTAATATTTGTCTGTCAAGCATGTTAACGAGTAATTTTATTTTCGTTTTACATGGGACGTGAAAAGAACGGCCTTCCCTAGGAAAGGAGGGCATACTGCACTTCTTGATCTTAGGCTTTCCCCTTCATTCAAAAGAGAATACAAACACTTAAGCAAGATTACTTAAAATTAACAAAAATGTCAACAGATGCGGATAGATCTTAAAAATAGAAAGAAACAAGTGTTTTAAAGCTATTAATAAAGTAAAACTCTGTATTTTGAACTTGTAACTAGAATTTAAATAGATGTTCTTTTTTATAACCACTAAACTTCCTGGAAGGAGTTTGCATGTTCTCCCTGTGCTTGCGTGGGTTACCTCTGAGTACTCCGGTTTCCCCCACAGTCCCAAAAACATGTGTCGGGTTTATTGAATAATCCAAATTCCCCTTAGGTGTGAATGAATGTGCAGGGCAATGGATCTCAGGGTGAACCCCTGTCTGAAATAAACTGGAGATAGGCAACATCAGACCCCTGTGACCCCAAAAGGGATTATTTCTATAATAAAACTACTTTTTAAGGAAAAACTGAATTAAAACAAGGACATTTTGTTTCAAATTTATATTTAAAACAGTTTTAAAACTAGAAATACCTGATTAAAATGATTTCTCTAGTTTATAAGAAATGGTAAATTATATGAAAAACAGTTAACACAAACTTGTTTGTGCTTAGTATGTAATAATTAAAACTAAACTAAACATTAAACTGATTTTCTTTTTTACAAGCACAAAATAATCTTTTTTTATAATACATTTAGAAAAATACAGAAACAGTATTAAAATAAGGACATTTGTGCTTAAAGAACTAGTCTAAGAAAATATGACATATTTCTCTATTTTATAGTATAGTGAATAAACAAATTGAATGAAAAACTGCTTTGAAACATGAATGTTTTACAGAATTATTGAACTTGTTGAACAGAAATAATTCCCTTGTTTTAAGATTCTTTTATCATTATTTCTTGATTCCTACCAAGTCAAATGTGATTTTATTTTGTCAGATGTTTTACTTGAACAAAGGTTTTAACTACATTTAAGTTATTTTTCTTGTTCTGAGTGGGGTGTTACTATCAGAGCTTAACATGTGTTCTTAAAATCAGGAGTCTGAAACTTCTTGTTTTAAGATTCTAGTTTTAAGTTTAGTGGCAAAAGCAAAGGCTTGTTTTAGTTTTTTCTGTTTTGTTTGTTTGGCGAGGACCAAATTGTAGATTTATTGAGATAGTGTTTTAATCTTAGCATGATGTCTTGATAAGGATTTGTCTGTTAAAGCATCAGTGAGGATCAACATGCCGCACTTCAGTTATTTCTCAGATCTCTCTTTTTCAGCTCACTCGTGATTGAACATTAAGATCATTAGAGCAATTAATTAAAAATGACCCACTCTTAACCCACACGTCTATTTTAGAGTCTGATGAAGATCTGCACTCTCTCGCTCTCAGTCGCAGATTGATTTTGACAGTAGTTTAGATGAATGTCAGCGAGATGGACACCGAGAAAAGCAGCTCTGACAACTATACAGACGCATTGTCAACAGGCTCTTTGTAATCTTCTCCACTGCAAGGGCAGTATTAAAAAAGCTCTTTTCTATTTGGTGAAATCTTCTTGTTGACGGATTAGATTAGAGATGGATAGCAGCACAGCGATAGCACAGACTGGAGTAAATGTACAAATGCCTTCCCTTCATCACTGCACTGCAAGAACAGTAGCTCTTTTTCATTTTTATACACTTTTTGTTTGCTGTGTTGATTCCGAACATTGGGAAATTTGCAAGAAAAAAATGGTTACATGTAGGAAAAACTAAGTTTGAGTTAGTTTGCCATTAGTTTGAGATTTTTTTATGAGCATCAAGTTGTTTCATCGTTTCCTGCCTGGCCCAGCTTTGTAGGATTGTGTTGATTGTGTGAACTGATATCTTTGTATTGAGCTACCTTTCCAGTGGGTCCTAGTATATTACAGTTGCATGTTACCATGGTGACTTGATGCTGGGTAAGCAAGTGTTGAGAGCTAACAAGAGGAGAGAGACACTTTTGTGAGAGTCGCCGCTTCAGCTCTCTCAGCTCTAGTGAGTTTGGTGAAATAGTTTCTGCAGTGTTATTCAAACTGTTAGTCAAATGTATGAAAAATATTGAGTTTACAGTAAGGTGAAACAATGCCACAATGTACCAATGTACTGTATATACTGCAATCTGTATAGTGACTGGTTAGACATGATTGATCTGTAATACAAAGCCAGAACGTGAGAACATGTCCCTCTTCCAGAATGTGAGAAGAGATTTCACCTCTTCCACCTTTGAGAAAACTAGTGCTCTCGATCAAGGAAAACCTTTCTCTGTGTTCAACACTCATAGCTGTGTGGATGTGGATTCAAAGCAAACCCTTTTTGTGTTTTTTTTTTTTTTTTCAAATTGAAATAGTAGCAATTTCCTTTTATGGACACTCTCAAATCTTGCTTCAGAGTCGCTCATGCAGAAGGTTGATGAAGGACATTTAAATAAACTAGACTCAAAAACAGATTGTTGTACAAAAGTTCATTTAATTTAGGTCCACCCATCCTGTTGACTTTTAATTAAAATAAGATGCTTCAAATACTCATTGTCGGACTTAAAATCAATTATTTTTCAGCAAAAGTGATATGTAATGGTGCATCTTAAGAAGACTCTGCATGCTCCATTCGTGCCATCTAATTGTGAAAAGAAGGGATTAACCTTGTAAGTACAATACCTGTGATATGGCCTGTTTTTCAGAATTCTGGCACCAAAAGCTTGAATATATATATATATATATATATATATATATATATATATATATATATATATATATATATATATATATATACGGTGGGGGTGTGAATTTTTTATTTTGTATTTTTTATTTTTTTTATAAAACATCACAACTGTTCGTCAAATTTCTGGTAATGTAATGAAAAAATAATTGTAACAAAAAAAGGCTATAGTTGTACTAAAAGATGATACAAAGCATGTCCAGAAAAAAAAACGAGGTAATTTATCAGAGCTCTACATTCTTAGAATTTTAAAGTAGTTAAAAATTTTCACAAAGGCCCCAGACTTTAGACTTAACCAGAGTTTACTGACCTGGAACCATTTGTTGTGGTACACGGTCATCAAAAATCTATGAAAAATGTTTTAGTACAACTTTTGTAAGCTACGAAGCTGAAGAGTGTGTATAAAAACCCTAAAACATCACCTGTTAACATTTTACGAAGAGACTTGCTTACAAAGCCTTTTTCCATTTGTTTGAAATTATTCAAACTTTATCTGTTTCGCTTAAAATCCATTGTAAAAGATGCTGGGTCTGAAAATATGAATAGATTTTCAACCTTTTTAAATGAGATTTAATGATGAATTTACACAACAGGGTTAGTTGTGCCTGGTTATCGAGGTGGAACTTTACTAGAGATTGCTTTGATGCTCTCTGAGCTTATTTTATAACTTCAAACACATAATCCAAAATGCTACTGATTTTTAAAAATGTGTTTAAAAGCAATATTCCATCTTCCAATTTTGATTTTGTCATTTCCCTTCTTGACAAAACCCTTTCCAAATAACAGCAAATGTTTTTGTCTCCTAGAAACTTCCGGAAGCATCTGAGGATGGTGGGCAGCAGGAGGGGGAAGGTCCAAAGTGAGTCCTTAGTAGATGTAGTGTTTGGCATCGGTTTGTTTGTCTGACTGCTTTCGTTTAATTGTAAAATAAGCAAACATACCATTTCTTGACAATAATTCATGGCGGCGTCAGATGAATTGTTTTCAAGGCTTGCATCTGAATTCAAAAAATGATGGCAACAATCATTTAATGCTCTTGTCTGAAAACAAGCATTGGGATTTTTTGTTTGTGAATAACTCCTCGAGTAGTTACTGTGAGCAGATTGAATATATATCTCGAGTTCATAAGTCTACAAGGTAAAAATGACAATGTGCCTCATTCAGACTTCAGACAAGAGCCCAGAGTGAGTGTGTTGAGGAGCTGTGTGTGTGATGCTTTCCTCCTCCGCTTCATTATTAGCATTTGCTGATCGTAAAACGAAGAGTTTCAGCCGGTCCTGGAGTGACCCCACGCCAGTCAAGCCCGACTCTCTCCATGACTCCAGAGACAGTGAGTGCATACAGAACACAGACACATGATCACACACATATATACATGCTGTATACTCAAAAGATTTTTGAGTTTTGAGCACCAATTCACAAACTTTTGTTCAGAAAACATATGTTTGTATGACTGCAGCTCCATGTTAAAATGTAGTTATTTGCAACCTTTTGCAAAACGTAGAAATATGAGTTTCTCTCAAACTCAAAATATATAAAAAGTTTCCTTGAAACTTTGAGTTTTCAAAATTTTTATGTACAACCAGATACTGTGTTTTTCTGATTCCAGTATAGGTCAATTTTCTTTTCACACACTTAAAATCATATTTTATAAAATCATATTAAATCCCACCACTCACAGATCCATTTGTTTAAACCTAAAATCTTAGCATTTTACTACCATTTGCTCTAATAATTTACCTTTAAAACCTTTTTGTGGACACACTTGGTATAGTTTTATGCAAAACAACCCCAGCTTCTTTTTGTTCATCAATATACACAATAATTTACTTTTAAAGTTAATTGTAATTGTAAAAAAATCTTTAAAAGGAAAAATCTCAAAAATTGAGAATGAACAGTTTTAAAGCGTTATAAAAAAAATCAAAAGTGACAAGAGTAAATAAAAAAATATGCAAAGACAATGCAAAACAATGTGAAAATTGTTAAGAAAATTCCTGCTAAACAATACACAATGTTCCAAGTATTTATTTGTGCCACTGTGCAAGCAGTTTGAGAAATCAATATGCCACAAGGCATATTGCCCACTAGATGGCATTGATTTGGAGTCTGTAAAATGAATAATTCCACAACAAACCTAAAATTGTAGAAAAAAAAATACAATTAGAGTTGTAAAATCAATAATTTTTTTGTTATTGTAAAAAATGTCAAAAATAGAAAACGAACAGTTTTTGTGTTTTATACATCAAATAAAAATGTATTAATACGCCCCACAAAGTGTGAAAATTGTATAGAAAACAGGCAAACCTTTTTAGATCCAAGCATTTTGTGCCATTGTGCTTTTTTGTGCCAGAACTTTGAAAAACACAAGCCATATCACAAATCTTGTACTTTTTTAAATGCCTCTTGTATTTTGTGTAATTTGTGTATTTTAACTTTTAAACAACTGAATATATATAAATGGACATACAATTATCTGCGCTACTCATGACATCACATCACATCTGCTTCTATTTGTTTAAATGTTTTAAATGCCTATATCTATTGGATGGCTGCTGTCTGTCTCTTATGTATTTGTAGCACTTGATCACGAACCTAAGAGCTCACTTGAACATGAGCTCTTGGGCAAAAGAGAGGTCAGAAAAGGAGCTTTCTGAGCGGTGCCACCACATCATTGATTGCTTTTGTCTTTTGTATATGAGTTCCTTTGCTCCCTTCTTTCCCTAGGTGGAGACCTTCAAGGATCTTCTGGCAATCTGGATGAGGAGGATGATGATGATGTTGACTGGGAGGATGAGAAAGAGTTGGAAAGAGCAGCTTGCCAGGGCGATGACTTCATCCCGCCTAAAATCATGGTACATGCATCTTCCACACAACCAAACCCCTCTTTATGAGCTCATCATCATGTCCTCATTAAACGTGCTGCTTTTTGATCATCCACTGACTCATTAATTAGCATCTGCTATATTCATCCTTTCTTTTGAACAGCTAATTTCGTCCAAAGTACCAAAGGCTGAGTACGTTCCAAACATCCTCCGACGGGGCGACCCCTCAATAATCCCCATTCTCTACGTGAGTATAGTTTCATAACACAGCGGTACACAGGATGAAAGTGAATCAAAGTTTTGATTATACAGTATCAAGCGATCGCTAATGACGTCTGACTCTCACATTTTAGTGTTAGTAGTGCAAATTTGAGATTGCCCTGGAAACTGCTTTGTAATGCCAAGCTCTTGACTTACTGCTTGTATTATACTGGAATTATGTTCGAATAAAAACCTCACATAAACTACAGAACACATGTCAGGTTAATGCACGCTGTTTTATGAGTTTCCAACTCAAATGAGCTTTCTCCATATCTTGCCCTTAGGATCATGAACACGCCACTTTCGATGATATATTAGGTACGTGTTAATTTGCCACTTTTTTTCTTTGTGTGCCAGATGTTTCCTCCTTCTGTTTGTTTACTATGAGAAACGCTAGCTGTAATTTCATCCAATTCCCCTGCTGCCTCTGATACACTCACTGCTATCTGTCCTCTCTCATCCTTCTCCTCTTCAGAGGAGATTGAAAAGAAACTCACCGCCTACAGAAAAGGCTGCAAAATCTGGAATATGCTCATCTTCTGTCAGGTTTGTGAAATAATAAAATCTATATTTGGATCTTGTTTTTTTCACAAGTGCTTGTTTGGAGGATTTGTTGTGTTGTTTAGTGGGGTGTAAATTGACTTTCTGTTCTCAAGGGAGGCCCGGGTCATCTTTACCTTCTGAAGAACAAAGTGGCCACATTTGCGAAAGTAGAGAAGGAGGAAGACATGATACAGTGAGTGTCTATTTAGAAGCATCTTTAAAACTACGACTCCTGCCAATCAGAACCAGCTATGGTTCCAACTGTCATAACAAAATGAATTTTATTTCATAGTAAGTTTATTTCAAAAGTGTCATTAGCTGTGTTTCCTTACACATTTTTATGCGACCCTAACTAACAAGGTGAAGGTGAATATTAACAAAGGTGAAATTTTGTTGTGTTCACCTTTAATTACACAGTAACTGCCCCATAAGTACACAGTAACTACCCTCCTTCATTACACTGTAAGTAAACTACTTCTTAAGTACACAGCAGCTACATAATTACACCGTAAATACATAGTAACAACCCCGTAATTGCATAATAGCTAACCTATAATTACACAGTAACTACACTGTCGTTTCATAGTAACTATCTTGTAATTACACAGTAATTAGCGGGCTGTAATCTAAAGTGTTACCAAATATTTTGTGACATATTCCAGTTTTGCATATAAATTTTTATTTGCATCTTTGGATGGAAACATGGCTAATGTTAAAAGCAGGGCACTATGTCGTCACAATTCTCTTCATTTCGAAAATCAAAACATCATGTCAATTATTTGTCAAACTATCAAAACTCTCATTTTAACTGTCATAACTGTCATGCTTTGATGTGAACTTGCAATCTCGTTGACTTCAAATTCGTTGACTTTCCAGCAGTTTTCACCACTGTAGTCAAAACATTTAGAGCATTTGCATGTTACACAGAGAATATAAAGAGAAGGAAATCACCCAACAGAATGAGAGACAGGTGTGCAGGCAATTAGGAGAGAAACAAGATGGGAGGGGCAAGAGCAGCAAGAGAGAAGCCACAAACACAGGCAAGGGAAAAACATAGAAGACAAGAAGGAAATGGCAAAGGCGAACTAAAAACCGTAAACCCCCACAGGACCTCACTCGAAAACGCTTCTCTCCCATTCATTTCAATGGGGAGTTTTAGACTTAAAAATGTACTTAATACCTCAGAAATATGCCAGCTGCTCCAAAAGTGTTATTGAGTTTATAGGGTGAGAAAATGCACTGCAAACATAAAAAGGGCACCAATAGCACCATACGAGAAAAATCAGTGAGTGCTGTTCATGTTCCACTTTTTCTGTTTCAAAATCCTCCCTGGTCTAAAAGGAAATAGTTATTCAATTAGGCATCAGAACTTTAAATTGTTAGCAAGTCCATCCAAACTGTTTAATAAATATTTTTAGTTTCCAAAAAAATTGCATTAAAGATGGAAGAAAATATATAAAAGCTACAAGCACAATTTATTGTAAATGTTATCTTTTATATTCATTTGTTGAATTGAACACCACTGTAGTCTAAATTTGAAAACAGTAAGGAACTAAACTGTATTATTATTTGTCATAAAACCAATTACTTTGATTTCCATGCCATATAGAAGCTCATATTTGTATGATTAGTTTGTAGCTTACCTTAAAAAAGAATTTGTCTTCATTTTGATATTCAAAAAAGTGCAAGTCCATACATATTATAATAAAATATCAGTTTCAATTAACTTAACACACAGGTTGGAACAATGAGTCTTTACTCTGTAATCATTCTGAGTTTTGTGTGCAGGTTCTGGAAGAGACTTGGGAGATTCATGAGTTTATTAAACCCTGAGCCGAATCTCATCCACATAATGGGCTGCTATGTGCTCGGCAATGCTAATGGTGAAAAGGTAGATAACGTCTCCTCACCTCTCTATGTCTTTCAAACTCTTTTGTGCCATCACATAAATACGATTGGAAGTTATGAGCGTGATGTGTAATGGAATGAGCTTTCTGAGTATGCAGATTTTGCAGGGGGAGGGCCTGATTTACACAACAGTACAAATTGCCCTGAGACTGCAATCCTATAGAAGTTCTGAAGGAGATATAAAGTTCTGAGGATGATCTTCTGAGAGCTCTTAAGAATAAACAGCACACACAAACAACTCTGTTTCATTATGACCATTACAATGTCTCAATGGCATTGCAAATTAAAATTGTTGTTGCTTAGTAATCAATATGTTGGAAGAACATTGTGTTCTGGCATTTTCAATAAATGAGAATGTTCTTGATGTTCTTTGCTTTTACTTCAGATGCAACTGGCACATCCAAATGGAAAAAGATCATTTGTTTCCTTCTATTTCTAAAACATACTTTATAAAACATCATGTAAACCCTTGTTTCCATGAGCAATGGATCACCAAACAGGTTTCAAATGGTACCTTCATGGGGTCATGAACTGCTTTTTTTATTTTTGTACTTTTTGAGGTCGATGGATGCAGCTTTGAATGATTCAGGCCTGTAAATTCAACTGGAAATGAGCTGACAAGGGATCAAATGGTGGCCAGCACAAAAGATTGATTTATATTCTGGAAAAAATGGAAACGAAACGTTTTCACGCAGGTGGAAAGCTTATCTAAGTAAAACCTGTCCAGTAACCATCAAACTAGCTTTGACTAGTTGACAACCACATATCATGTTCCATAACATTGCTTGAACTGGTTATAATGGCTTTTTCTCCATGTTAAAAGAATATTGCTGTATGTTGGTTGATTTTAAGGGTGCCTTCACACCTTCAGTTTGTTTAAATTGGTCCAAACCAACAGCAACAGCTAATACATAACATCATTTGAGTCACAAACGTCATCATACGTGTTTCCTTGACTGCTTTTCGATTGGTTGGAATGGACGTGTCCACAGAAGTAAACATTTATTTCCACAAACCAATGATGCCTGCATTGGATCTCAAAAATATCTGGATGCATTCATTATTTTCCTAGATCAGATCCAATCTAAGTCACATATGAGCAAAAAATGGGAACTGGGTGACATTCGACTAGTAGTGTAAATGATCCACAAAATAGCAGTGATGTATGAAAGCTTATATTTGCCGTTAATGCGGCTAGAGTTGCAACAGCTGAGATTGATTAGCTTGATTTAATCCACTCTTTCACACTTTAATTGTTGAGAAATAAAGCAAACCACAAGATGAATGGTAGTATCAGCATGAAGGTGAAGCAGGTGGCTTTGCTCTCTAGTTTTCACCTTTTTTGAGTCGATTTTTTGAAAATTACCTACAGCAAAACGGGGTTTAAAAACACTTTAAAATATGGTTTTAAATATTCAACCAACAGAGGATTTCTGTAAAATTGCTTATTTTTACAGGTGGTTTATGAATAAGTCACACCCTTTAGTAAATCCTTGCTGTTGTATTGGAATACTCTGGCCAATAATCTGCCATTGTCTTCTGTTCAGTCACGATTCTGGACGTCTGACCTACTGTACAGCTTCAAACTTTCATTTTTTGGTGGGTGTGAATGTTTTTGAGAGAGAAACAGGTGGATGCCTGCTAAGGGTCAGAAAGTGAATTAAAGGTGCCAGCTTGACAAGCAACAGCTGAGTGATTGACAGACAGATAGTCTGTCACCCCTCATCCCCCGCACTTCTCTCCCTCGTACAGTACATTCACACAGATAGAGATAGATACACATTCCCATAGCGACAGACTCGCTGACAGTTGCCTCTGGCTGCCACAGCTCTGGACATGTATTCAGTTGCTCAAGATGGATTCTGGCTGATAATAATACACTCTTTCAGGATTGGTATTACCATGGTCAACTTAGTATTCACATCATGTCTACACTGAAACCTGGTAGAAGCTGCATCAACTCTTCTCGATGAGCTGATAATTTCGTTTTGTGAACGAGTTAATGACAAAATTTTAGGTGATTTTGATAGACTTCCCTTTCTACCTTGTAGCTCACCCCTAGAAGTAGTATATCTCAACCAAGTAAGACAACTCTGAACCAAGTTCTTAAAAGATTTAATAGAAAACACAGCTTTATTTAACTTAAACATTGGATTTAATCCAGCTAAACACAGACAGTATTGTAAAGAGAGAGAGAGAGAGAGAGAGTCAAGTAACAATTTTCTCAGAGAAAGACAGGACACAAAAAGGGGGACATCTCTATGCTACTCTATTTAAGGAGTTATTTGCAAATTAGGACAACATTTGAGACAATTTTGGTAGACTTCTCTTTCTACCTTGTAGCCCACCCCTAGAAGTATTATATCTCAACCAAGTAAGAAGACTCTGAAGCAAGGTCTTAAAAGATTTAATAGAACTCGCAGCTTTATTTAACTTAAACATTCAATGTCACCCAGATAACCACACACAGTATTGAGATGAGAGCGAGAGAGAAAGGGGATGGGGTAGAGGGGGATGGGAATGGAGGTGAGGAAAGTAGCAATTTCTCTCTGAAAAAGACAGGATACAAAAAGGATGAACACCTCTATGCTACTCTATTTAAGGAGCTTGTCATTTCCTGGTTGTGATATATTTCCTGTTTGTGATGTATTTCCTTTCTGTTTCACAAATCATAAAAATCTTTAAAATATTTTTTTTCTATTATATCCCTTCACTTCTGTTTTACATGTCCCTTTATATACATGTTCATATGTATACATCTATATATAGCTATAACTATATCCCATTATTAGCCTTGTAAAACACAATACACTTGCAAAACTTCGATTTGATTACTTTTATGTGTTAAAATGTAAAAAACAAACTGAGGTTCTGATGCATAAGCTGACATTTTTCAGCAGATATTTTCCCTTGGTTTCAATGGCTAAAGGGTAGGTGTTGGAAAATGGGAGGAGCTAAAGGTAAATGAGAGAAAAAGACTGAAACTTAAATTTGATCAGTGTTGAACTTTAGCAATAAACACATGGTCTTTGGTGCCATGTGTTTCTACAATAAACACTTTGAGCTGATTATCACCAAGCATTTAGGTGACAAACCCTATTATTCAAGTAAATGTTGCACCAAAACAAATTTTTTTGTTATTATTTTAAAGTACTGCTAACTTTAATATAAGGGTTCTTCCACTTAACTGTCAAACTCAAATTTTGAGTTCTGTGAACTTTCTGTGAATTGAGTTCTGTTAATTCTGACACTAGACGGATTAGAGTTTAATCCACAGCAAGCTTTTGTTATTCTCACAGTGTTGAGTGCTTCATATACTTAAACATATTAATAATAGTAAATAGCACAGCAATGCATCTAAATTGATTGATGGACTGTACTAAAGTGCAGTGAAGTAAAAATCCTAGTTTTCATGGGCTTGTGCGGAGCATGCCTAGAGGCAAACCACACCGCATAATTAATGCTCTGCATTCTTCGAGCATTGTGCTGCAGGATGAAAAAATAATAATAGACATTTGGTAAACAAACATAGACAGATTCTCCTGATTAAACGCCACACACTGCCTGATTAAAGTTCACACAAGTATGCACCAATTGATAAAGCTCATATACTCCCACAGAACACAATTCCTGCCTCATAAGAGATTCATCAAGCTGCTTTCTGAAATCAGGACTAGACAGAAAAAAATAAGACAATTTTTACTGTGCTGCAGTAAGTTTCAGAGAACTTGCTAAATTTAGACCTCATCCAGGTGCAATGACTCGATTTCTTCTCCTAAGTGAATAATTGCACGTTTCAAAGCTTCATTGATCTTTTTCATACAATTAATCAAACTTGACATAAAGTACAAGTGTGAAATTGATAGGGACATCACTCAGTACCAGCCACTTGTCAATCAGTGGCCACTATTAGGGCTTATAAACAGCATTCATACAGCCTACTCCACCTTTTAGTAGGTGCAGTAGGTAATATCATGCAATTTTTACACAGATATTAACATAGTCATCTACTAGTTTTGATATTCTGGAGCCTTGACAGAGTTTGAGAGAACACTTATTTCATCATAAATGAATTGTGTACATTTCCTTTTTTACCAAACTTTTACTCATTTACAACCTGGTTTGTTATTTATGTTGCTTCATTTGATGAATTTAATAACATAAACATATTGCACAAGTTCCGTTCAAAACAGATGCCCATTTCTGGCTGCTATCATCTTGAACTTCTTGGAAAACCCCAAAAACCTCCCGAGTTGGAGTCATGGACCCTTTCTAAACGTTTTAACCTCTTGACAGTCCATTTTTGGTCATCCGGCAAAGGTGAAGGCTACCCAGTGAGCCACCGTGCCTCTCCATGTACTATTATGCATTCACTAATACAGAACCTGGACTGTTCAAAACTCTCCTGCATACAAGACTATTTTTTATTTTTTTTCAAAGTAAAAGTGAACATTTTAAGGATTGAGTAAAGTCTTTACGCAAGCTTTTAAATGAGTGCCACGGAAGTCAAAATCTCTGATATCTTTAGATGTGTCAAAAGGATGAATAAAAGACTAAATCATATGAAACAAAACAAAGGTAAGGAGCCATTGATGTTTTATTCATGGTGTCTTCAAGTTGAAAACCTCTTTAATGCAAGGCATTTGGTTTAGTAATGTCGTAGAAATGCCCTGGCTTTGACTACAAAGGAAAGCGATGGATTAGCTTAGCGTAGATTCACGAGGCTTTCATGATCGATTAGAGAGGTGGAGAATAGCTTCTAGAAAGGATGCTCAGATAAGAGATAATCCTAGCAGTGACCAGAGAAGCTAAATCCACGAGATCGAGAGCGAAATAGCAGGAGGCAATTAATGCAGTCTGACAGCCATTATGCTGCTATGAAGGATTCTCATTGACATTAGCAGACCCCCTTGAGCTGAGGTCGATCACAGCGTGCTATGACACAGTTTAACACTCCACTGGAACTCTTTCCAGATTAAGAAGCACACTTTCACCAATATATAGCTTATACACGTAGCCTGTGAAATTAAACGTTTTTGTTGTTTAAATAAATGCTTATTTGATCAATTAATAGGTACAACATTTATTTCTGTATGTAGAGATTGTTATTTATGTATTCAAATATATTATATGGAATATTTCTTTTTTTTTTTGGTGGTCTATTTCTTGAGGTTGCCGAATAGGTATTTCCTGGTTATTACATGATAAAAACATTGCGGTTATAAAGAAAATGCTAAAATTATGGGACTTTTTTAAAGGCAGAGCAATCAGTTTGAGTGGACTAATGACCAAAGCTTAGGCGTAAATAATTCAGTGCTCTGATTGGCCAAGAGGTTTGAATGTTGATATCAGCTCAAGTGGATGTGATCTGATCCTCCCCCTTTGCAAACAAAAAAACATTTGTGGATATAAAAAGACAAGCTCATGTGCTTACATAATACCTAGTAGATTAAATGTACAAAAAAATGTGCTGCTGAATGCAAGGTGAAAAAAATAGCCCCTACATTCATCAACACAACTCACCCTGACAAAACCGAACCTTGAATGTAACTTGTATGTATAACAATGAAAGGGTAAAAGAAGAAAATAATACTTACGGTAATAGTATCATCTTTATTCAAATCAGATTTCAACGATAGACGGCACAAAGATCAAGTCTGTGCACAGTCTGCACTAAATATCTCCAGATTTTCTTATTGTAAAAATAGATTTCAAACTTAGCTGCATCCTGTCTGTTGAAGTGTGTGTCATGTGACTTTCTGGACAACCAAATAAGGATTGGCCACACACATTGAAGAGGTGTGGCTTAAACCACCCCTTTTTTCTGTAGAAGGCAACATTGTTCATGAGTTCTATTTGATAACGTAAACTATAAATTAGTAAGGAAAAAAGGTTTTATTGTTTTTCAGTTCATGAATGTTCAGTTGGTTTTTCTGGATGAGGGGCATCCTTTCTTATATGTCAGCTAAAACAGCTCATTTCGACTAATAAATATTTTCCTTTTTTCAAGATTTTATTACAAATTTTAATAGGGAATGGTATTTTGGTGGAAACAGTGTAACATTAAAACGTTATCTCTCATCTTCAGCTTTTTCAAAACCTCAAGAAACTGATGAAACCTCACGCCATTGAGTTCAAGTCTCCTCTGGAACTGTCTGCTCAGGGTGAGTATCGCACACATACACATATGCACTCACAATTATCTATGCCATTACTATTTGTGACAATGGTGTTTCATAAAAAATCAGATTGTTCAGTGATAACAGCATTACTGGTGAGCTATGCTGTTGTTGGTACATTTGTATTGCTGTGAAAATCTGATAAAGCTGTTAAACGAGGATCTGGTTATGTCTATCCTAAGATGATTTGCCATTACAACCCATGGATTGCGACATTATTTAATGTTACTAAATAGATAGTTTAAGAAATTGAACAGAAATTTTAAATTGTTTAATGGTTAAAACCTGTAGCCACGGTAACTCCCATCCTAATCCTAACCATACATCAGTATTTTACTATTACTTTTCTGACTCTAAACAAGATAAAAAAAATACTTGAATCTTTGATGTCGAAATGTAATGGTTTCGGATCGCATGCAATATAAGAAATCCAACTGCAACCCCAGCTGTCGTCTTTTGAATCTGCTATTGATTCAATTGTAAAACATAATTATCTTCTACCATTTCTGTCTCTTCATCGGTGCCAAGAGACCCGCATGCTCACCTCTATCTTTTATTCTCTCCCTTTGTCCCTATTGGACTCTTGATTCGCACAGTTGACGGTAATAACCACTGGTCTATATACAGGACTGTATTTAAGTTGTCCGTAGATGAGCAGGTTTCCTAATGTATATCTATTGTATGGTGTGACTATAATTTAACTGTCATATGTTTCAAGAAGAGCTAAAACCCCTGTTCTCTCTCCCTGTCAGGTAAGGAGATGATTGAAATGTACTTTGACTTTCGCCTCTACCGCTTGTGGAAGAGCCGCCAGCACTCCAAGCTTCTCGACTACGATGACCTCCTGTGACATTGTGTCGACACTTTGAGCAACTGAAGAGGCAGGTAGCTTACTTTAGCGCCCATGTGGCAACATTCCTCCAGAGAGAGCCTGTGCAAAACAGTCCCAAGGTGGAGGAGGAAGAGGAGGCTGAGAAGACGTTGAGATTCTCTTCCCCTCCGTTGAAGTATGATGGGAAGCAGCCATTACTGTTAGGTGCTGTGCGGTCACCCCATCCATTTGAGATTGCAGCCTGTTGGCGAAATACTCGCTAGACCTCAGCAGGTATTGTTTTTAGCCTGCGTGAGATCTGGAACATATCGTTCTGTAAGAATTGAAAAAGCTGGAGAGAAGAAGGACTGTTTTTTTCTTTACTATATTCCAGTAGCTGTTTATGTGGTTAACTAGCAGAGACAGTGAATTTACGGCCATACCTAATCAGGCCTTGGGAGGTGCAGGAGAAGCTGCTGAATTCTTTTGTTGGTGAAATACATAGTGAGTCTAATTCATCATTCAGCAAGTTGTTAAGTGGTTTTTGTTTAGGGCACTTGAGAGGGAATATAACTCAGGTTTCGTTGTACTGAACTCCCTCTATGTTGCAGCATCTTCAGAGGAGGGCAGCAATTTTAAAGTTTTATTTAGGAATTCATTGTGAAACAAGTGGTTTATTCCCAAAGTTTGGGTGCGGTTTGAAATAACTCACACTTGATATCGGTATCAGGGGCTTTATGAGCATTGACATGCCATGTATAACTCACTCTTTGAATTTACATCAAATAATGTGCTGTATGTTTATCATCAAAGCATGTGTAAAGCCAGACTAAAAATAAGCTAATTGTCTTTCAGCTTTAACATTTCATAGCAGCTCAAGAAATGAGATTATTAACTGTTTATGACAAAATGTTGCCAATTTTGTGCTCGGTGTTTCATATCTGTGTTTCTGTATTTAATTTTGCACAGTGGTCGACTGTTATCATAACCAGGACAACCTGTTGATTTTTTGTTCTGATCAATCACAGTTGTGTCCAGTAGAAAGTGGAACTGAGTGTTAAATAACTGTAAATTTTGAAGCTTGAGCTTTTTTATATAGTACATATGTTCGTTGGTAAGCTTTTAACACGCATTAGTGATGAGGGACTTATTAAGATTTTGTGTGGGCGGTCTGGAACAGCTTAAAAAGGACGTGATCATTAATAATCACGAGTATATGTTTAAATACAGAACAGCGGATGCTGGTGCAATATATATTCCAAAGCATTTCCTTCAGAGCTACTAAGTGGTTAGTAGATGTAATTTAAAGATTAGATGATTCTTAACAAAGATTCTTTGGAGTGGTCTCTTTGGTATTTCGTGGAATCACTTTGAAGATGCTGACAGGAGCATTGAGTTGTGAATGAGGCATCTGTGTGTTCCTTGAGTAGCACCATCACGTCACGTTTCATCTCTGACCACTCGTGCAGAAGTGAATACAGCATCTTTCCTGATACAACTGCATGGAGTGGCTTCGTAGTTCACCTTTTATTTAAGCTCATATAGCACACTTTTGCACTATAATACCACAATATGTTATATTATCATAGTAGGGTTTAAGTAGAAAAAATAGACATGTGATTTGTGTCGCATTTGATGTGTGTTGAGTCGATGAGAAGATACGTGATGTTGTTTGTGGGTGTGATGGTGTGGAAAAAGACCCCCTGCTTATTGCAATAAGGTGTTTAGTGTGCCATATTATAGTGCGATAAAAGAGTCCTCTGTTGAGTTTCGAAAGGACATCACTCATGCATGTGCTGCTCATCCCTCTCCTCATCATTGTGTCTCTCCAAGCTATTTTCTGTAGCAATAGACATTCTAAGATAAACTATTTGTTTCTAGGACAGGCTGTTCTGTTAGACACGGCTTATCGGAATATAGTTGAATGCCATTTGGCTTTCCAACTGCTTCGGTTTTATTTTTACCACAGCCAGTGGCTTTACAGCACAAAAGAGAGAGACATGTGGGATCTCATAGAGCTTCGGGTTATAATATTTGAAGGCTTCAGGCTCTTTCTCTCTATTGACTGTACAAATTATTCATGATTCTGAGACTGCATGAAGCAGAGATGATCAGTTGTTGTGCTGGTTCGAAAAAAGAAACCGGCTGTTTTTAAGATATTTGCAGAAAGTGCTTCAATGGTTGCTTTGTTTTCATTGTTTTTATCTTGGCTATTTTATTCTTGTTCAGCAAAATTATTGATTCATTGATTTGTCTTGATCAATATGTGAAAATCGTATTCAAAAATCCGGATTTAAACAACAATTTATTTATACATTTATTTTTATTTCATATGTTTACATCCACCTCTTCCTGTGTCTATGTGGTGTGCCCTGCTGTTTGATATTGAGCAGGTAATTAGAATAAACACTGGATGATTGACAGCATCATGATTGCGCTGTTTGACTCTCAAACTCGTGGTGGTTTAGAACTAATTTTGGAATTAGCCAGCTCTGATTTTCTGCAAAGTCTAGCAAATTAAATAAATCACTTTAAATAATAGTCAGTAAACTTTAAATGGAATATTTAACAATACTTAGAAGCGTTTAGGAGTAACTACTGTAATGTTTTCTTAGTTTAGGACATTAAAGTGTTTCAATTTAGGCTAAAGGTCAACGTTTCTCGAACTGAAAAGCTCTCGTCGTGTTTGCTACTGCGACTGGCCATAGTTTCTATCTTTGTAGCTGAATATTTACTATGAGATATTGTAATACAGGAAGATGACTGTAAACTGTTTCTTGTACCACCTGTTCACAGCAATGAACAAATACTGGAAATGTTTCCTGTAACTTGTTTTACATTAAAATCTGCACAGTTTATGTTTCTTGAGTCTTCTTTCTCCAACCACTTGCCAGGTTTCTAGGTTTCTGAATGTAACGTTTGTTCCAATTTGACATTTCAGGTGCATTTTAGTGTTGCCCAAATTTTAATTATCCTGGATAATTGAGACCAGCAACCACAAATCCAGGCTTCAGCTCCTGGATTCCACTTATGTCTTCAAATCGCAGCAATCCATTTGCTTCTTTCGTTTGATTTCAGCAGTCCCTGAAACATTTTTAGATATTTGTGTCACCGTTGGATGTTTTGTTCATTTATTCTCAAGTCCCAGTACAAAAGGCTTAAGGCCTCTAAATATTGTTCTGAAATTGAGATTCGCACAAATCTTTTTTTTTATAAATAAGAGGAGAAAAAAATGTGTCGTTGTTTGTTTTCTATCTTGTTTTCTTATGCAGAGTTGAAATGAAAATGTGGAATGAATGTCACTTGTGTCCCACTAGGTTTCTTTTTGTTTATCTAGAACTCAGTTTCAAGGACTGCACTAAATTAAATATAATGCTATAAATTTGTGGACAGCATTTCCATTTAGTATAAAATGTTCTTAAAGTAAAGATGGCTTTAAAGTCAGATGTTACCATTTTTTTATTTAATCGACTAATCACAGTATATAAGCTCAGCTCTTTTTTTTCCTGCCCATTTTTTTACTTTAAAGCAGACTGTAGGTCCACTCTCTTGTTTACACACAAAGATCAACTATGGATATAAGTGAGGTCTTTTACTACGATTTACTTTCTCTGCACTGGTACTTTTATGAAACGTTCTAAACGAAAACTCCAATAAATTCAATCAAACTCATGCTAGCACATGAATAGGCTACTCAATCACTGGTGGAGGGGACTATGGTATGGGTTGTTTTCACAAACTGGCTCCTTGGTTCCAGTGGTTTCAGACTTTCTGGACTGCAAGATTTATAAAGACCACTCACTTTTTAGATCACCTTTTGGTAATTATACTGAAGACTGACTCGCCTAAGCTTCTCGTGTCTGACCGCACAAATGCATTTCACGAAGAGTCCCTGAAGAGTTAAAGCTGTCAAGGGTGAGTCAACATCATATTAAGGTTTAAGATTGAGATGTCATGGAGTTCAAATGTCTATTGGAAATTAGCAAATATTTTGGAAAATATATGGTTTGATAGTATCACATGTTCTTTTAATAAATAAATAAATAGAAATAAAACAAGTTATCTTTTACAACATTCTCTTCTTCTCGTCAATGGGAGCAACAGACAGAGCCTCTACTAGGGAATGAAAAGTAAAAATGGCTGACATTTACTTAGACATGCTGTTTGTTTTCTCAGTCTGTGCATTGTTTATCTTATAAAGGATGTGTGGTTTTTTTTTAGAATGTCTGGTTAAACCCGTACACACATGTACACTGACTGATGGTTCACCATGGTTCAGAGTCCTGGGGGAATTCAGTCCATTCCACATGAGCAAACAAGTCTGACGTGAGCATCTCATAGAAAGTGACGATGCTGTGATACCCTGTGGCACAGAGCAGGAACTTTGACTCAAAGGCTTTAAGAAAGGCTTCTGTGTGCTTTCAGCAGACTTAGGACAAACCAGAGTACACTATGATGCAATCAGATAGCCACCCGTTACTCTCATACCTACCTAGTTCTGTTTTACCCTTCAAACAGTTACCCAAAGAGCAGTGGAGGCCTACCTGCCAAACCTCCCGACTCAACTCAATCACAGGTTGCGCTGTTTAATTGCTGTTGGTCTCTAGGGTTGAGAAACTTTGGTCTCAGGAGAGAATTAGCTTTTTGTTCATTAAAAATAATGAGCTCATCAGCCCCACAAACATGTTCTGTGATCCAATCAGACATTCAAAACATAGATTTGTTGTCTATGAAGAACACATAAAAGAAATGATGGTACAGAAAGTAGTGGGAAAAAGTTATAACCACATTTATTTGTAAGATAAATGTGTGACGCTTGCTGTTGGATTGTGTTTGAGGGTACGGAGGAGGACGAGAAAGGAGTGATCAATCTGCAACAAACAACGGCGTCGATCCTGCCACAGAGAAAGTTAATGTGCACTCTGGGTTCATTTACTGTCCCACATTCAACAAGGACACAGTGCCACTTAGTCTCTGCTGTGTTAAAGCTTAAAACTTATCTACATAGAGTTCCAGGAAGAAGCAATGAGAAAACTTGTAATATCATCTGCTTTTATAATGCTGTTATTGATCAAGAAGCTAAATGAGTTTGAAAAGTGTCTGATACTTGAAGCAAAGCCATCATCTTAAAGTGCCTGGTATTAAAGGTGTTTAATGATGTAGTTGCTACAACCTTTGAATACCTCGAATAGTTATGTTAGCATTGATTACAATGAAATATAAATCTGAAATTTTTTTGTTCAGTCGCTAATTAAGCTAGCATGTACTAACCTGTCAAACAGAACACATGTATGTGCACATTTTTCCACCTCATTTTCATTCCAAAACTTGATTTTTTAGTACCTAAAATGCCTGGGCATGGAACGTCTTGATTAATCTGTAGTATTTCCATTAAAAAAAACAAAGTTTAGGAGGAGCTTCAGGAGGAGGCACATCTTTTTTTAAGGTTGAGGTCCTGATCTCTGCATGTTCTCTGGATTCCTCGACTTCTATGATTCCCCTCAACCTGCCATATGGTTCATAGGGGTCACTATTAGGCTGACTCGTTTAAGCGAATTTGCAAAGCATTGTTGTTAGTATACAAGTTTACTTGTGCAGACACAGTACTTAGCAGGTTGTTGAACTAGTTGAAAATTCAGTCATGTGACATCATACTGGCCTCTCATTGGTCACATATGTTATGGTAGATGTTTCATTGACCGCTCTTCAATTGGTGAGCATCAACTTTCCATCAACATTAAAAGACAGAACGTCTGAAGACTGGGACAACACGCTCAAATTAGACAGGCGTCACTGCTTGATTGAGAAGGGTCTGGCTGCGCACCTAGCACGTGACTTCTAACACGTCACTCACTGGTACTCTCTGACTTGGATAGCCCATGACACATGACTTTCACTCTTTTTTAACTTTCCCTCTCTCATATGTTCTTTCGCGGTAGCGACCCCTAATAGTGTAGGGGTACAAACAACTGATCCCAAATCGCATAGTTTGATTTTTGTTTAGATTCATAAAAGGTATTGTTGCATCTGTAAATAAATTTTGCTTTTGACACTTTGCATAAATTAATAGTACTTTATTTCTGGGAACAACACTTCTACGTTACACACACACATTCTCTTCTAGTTCTTTCTATAATACTTCTCCATATGGCCGTCAGTGCCAGTCGGAGGGATCCAATAGTAGGAGAGTGAAGTCAGTGCCAGTCGGAGGGATCCAATAGTAGGAGAGTGAAGTCAGTGCCAGTCGGAGGGATCCAATAGTAGGAGAGTGAAGTCAGTGGCAGTCGGAGGGATCCAATAGTAGGAGAGTGAAGTCAGTGGCAGTCGGAGGGATCCAATAGTAGGAGAGTTAAGTCAGTGCCAGTCGGAGGGATCCAATAGTAGGAGAGTGAAGTCAGTGGCAGTCGGAGGGATCCAATAGTAGGAGAGTGAAGTCAGTGGCAGTCGGAGGGATCCAATAGTAGGAGAGTGAAGTCAGTGGCAGTCGGAGGGATCCAATAGTAGGAGAGTTAAGTCAGTGCCAGTCGGAGGGATCCAATAGTAGGAGAGTGAAGTCAGTGCCAGTCAGAGGGATCCAATAGTAGGAGAGTGAAGTCAGTGCCAGTCGGAGGGATCCAATAGTAGGAGAGTGAAGTCAGTTCCAGTCTCCAAAACTTAATTGGTTTTTAGTTTGGATCACAGTTTGATCATGTTCTCACCACAAACAAAGCAAAACAGTTTGTTTGGAACTATATCGAGACCAGATCACCTTCTCGAACAGCTTTGTTAGTCTGCTTTTCTTCCGATTTCGGTTGTTCCTTTCCCCAAAGGGAAAGCAATCTCTAGTTCGTTTGAAACAAAATAAACAAGTCAGGAATGAAAGCCCGCTGATACAGATTAGTTCAAAATGTTTCCTAATATTCTGTAGTTGCTGTGCATAAAAAAGGAAATGTTTAATGTATTTGCTATGTATGTTTACCAGTATACGCTTGGGTAGTAATGGTATTATTACACCTGAACTAGCTTTGTTTGTGTATTGAAAGCTGTTTCTCCAATAAAAACTGAAAGACGGTAAATATTAGTGCCCAGAAATACAATACTGAATTCACACTATGAGGTCTCCAGAGCTGATGACTCTTTAAGAAAATGGCTCAGCAGGAAGAAAGTGTGCGTTAGCCTAATGAACCATTCTGCTCTATTTTTCTTTTTATCAATTGCTGCAAGCTGTCAGCCATTCCAAGCTGGAGTTTGTTACTAGAGTGTAATACTTTACACAGATCCAAGAACCTTCAAGTAACATAAAGTTCAACAGAAATGGAAAATAGTCGCAGAAATGACTCATCCTTATGTAGATTCATACTCATGCAGGGAAGAGAAGATGTTCACTTCTCAAATGTAGTAATTACCTCAGACTTGATTCCACTGAGGCTCTTGAGACATTATTAGACTGATGTTAAAACAAAGATTGTGAATTCAAACATTGGGGCGACTAAACCTTTTGGTAACATTTTAGAATACTCTACCTTAGTTAACACATAACTAAGAGGTAGTTACTACAGAACTACCCAGTTACTATCTAGTAACTCTGCAGTAACTATTGTTACCTACTAGGAACTCCTAAGTAACTACCAATTACGAATCAGTAATCTCTAAAATTCCATGTTATCACTTTAGAATACTCTTCCAAGCACTAAGAAGTTCCCTGAGAACCAAGTTGTAACTCTTCAGTAACTATTCAGTAGTTCTAGATAACTACCCGATAGTGTTATGTATATATTCAGTAGTTACTGAGAGTAAAGGGTAGTTACTACAGTAGTTACTGTGACATTAGTTACTGCATAGTTAACGGTAACTTCCTAGTAGGTAGCAATAGCTACTGCAGAGTTACTAGATAGTTACTGGTTAGTTCTGTAGTAACTTCCTCTTAGTTATGTGTTTACTAACAAAGAGTATTTCTAAAGTGTGACTTTCAATAAAAAAATTATTAAAAAATTGAACCTTAAAAAACTGTTTGTTGGAAATAAATTTAACTCATAAAGATCATTCCTTGAGACATATCCAATGCAGAATTGCAGTTGAAATCATTGAAGCAACTTTTTGTTTGTTGATACCAGTAGCAAGTATCGATGCAGTGCTCTGAAACCTATTTCACTGAAATAAAACCAGATGTAATCTGAGGAAAGCTTAATGACTTACAGCAATCACAGCCAGTCACTGGCTCACAGAAGTTAGAGAGGCAACACTGAATCATCTATTTCTTATTGGGTTATTAACCGTGACTTGCTTGAGCATCTCGCTGTCTGAAGTGATTAGAGGAGTGTGTGCTGATGGCTAGAGGAGGCTTTTGGGTGCTTTGCCCCAGTTCATCCATCATGATTACATGAAAGCGTAGCCTGGTCGGTGCTGCTGTGCTTCATTGGGTGATAATCATAATCCCATGAGGGTGCCACGGGTGATTGCAGAGGATGCTGGGCGGCTAGACGAGCCCCAGCAATATTTTCATGGAAAGAGACTGTGATGCCTCAAGTGGCCAGTTGATGAATTGCACTTTCTGTCGCGTCCTGAGGCACAGTAGGAGGTTGCCGCTTGGCTAGTTAACACATGATATAACATTATATTGCACCATCATTGATTATTTTTTTTTTAACCCAGACTACTCAGTGATCCGTGGAGTAATGTATTTGGATGTTTATGAAAAAGATAGAGCAAAAATATTGACAGTTCTGTCCATTTTTATTTTAAACTGACAATCGTGTGCAGGGAGCTGTCAGATTCTTTTATGCTTTTTTACTGACAGTTTCTCAGCAGAGAAATGTCACTCTGTTTAAGGCTGTGGTGAAAATGACTCCATAATATTTAATAATACACATTTGTACAGTACACAGTGTTTAGGTAGGCAACTTACCAGACTTACTGGGGCTCAAACCCAAAGGGTTTGGAATGTCAGCAAAGTCAGTACTTGATAATGTTGTAATAATACACGGTACATTACTATTTATTGTTAAATAATGATATATGGGGGATCCCATTAGCTAAATTTTACCAACAAGGCTGCAGTAATGGCTCATAATTACAAGAGCCTTTCGCCTCATGTATTTACACTTGCAGTCTTAGCATATAACTTCCCTTTTTAGCATCCTTGCATTAACACCTTTTTATAGAAAGGTCACACTGTCAAACTTCTTCATTAGCCTCCACGGATGTAAGATCAACATTATTAATTATTATCTCCACTATCTACAATTATATTTATATTATATATACTCAGGGCTTGCTGTTCACTAGAGGTGAAAACATGTGTTGACAGTGACTAGGGGAGTGAGACATAAATAGATGAGACGGTTTATAGAAGCACACCTGTGGCACTGGCACAGTATGTTATGTAAGTGCTATTTAAACACGGGATGAACTATTGTGTGCTGCTGCGGCGCATGGGCTAATATTCAACCCACTTTTCCAGCATGTTTTGCTACACGTTTGTTGACGTGACCTCGTGCTAATACACGTGTGAGTGGTGCTAATGGTAACGTAACACAGTATTACTGTTTGGTGTCTGTCTCAGCAGGAGAAGGGTGTCTCTTCATATCAGGCCATGAGTGATGTTGAGCATCCTTGAGAGTCAGCGACCGCCGAGGGCGTTTTATTTCAGGTTTGTTTCCTGAGAAAAAGATTAATGAGCCTATAATGCAAGATTCAAAATGTAAAACTGCCATACAACCTCTGCTTAATTGGTGGAGAAACTCCTCAAACCAATCGATAGGTTTTGAACAGCATCATTAAAAAACCATGTTCACCTCTGAAGGCTCGGTGAAGTAATATTTAGTGAAAACTTTCTGAACATATGAGTCATTTGCAAAAACTTATTGGAACTGAAACTCAATTTTCATATGCTGCTTCATCCAGGATACATTCACCTTCTCAGGGGCCAAGACCATTGTGTTTATTGTTTAATGAACTGTTATTACTTATTTATTTATTTATTTTAGTATTTAATATAAAAAAAATATGTAAATGAATGAATAGTTAATCCAGCATTGTGTGGATGTAGATTAGCATATATATTTCCTGGGTTTAAGAGCAAGCAAGGTGGGAGGGGTTAGTTCGGTCATATGTCAAAGCATACCATATACTATAAGATTTATTTTATGACTTGATTCGGCCAGTGTTGCCAACTCATTAGAAAGAAAAGTCGCTATGGCTGGCTAAAAATTTGCTAGATAAAGTCTAAATTGCTTAATTTGCATAAAGTCCACAAGATGTTCGTTAAATATTACGATATAAAAATTTGTGAATAAGTTCCAACGAGTCCAAGAGAAAAAAAATTGTCACTTCCTAATAAACTGCCGCTGAAAATCAAAAGAAAATGTTATTTGTTGCATTAAGAAAAGCCCTTATTTCATATTTAACAACTTGTTTGCGTTTGATCACGTAGACAAAACGCAATATGCGCAGTCATGTCATGAGACAGGGGACTGCTCTTGGGGACACAGAGATGACAATCTTGAACCACTTTGATGCCATACTTTGTCTAAGGAATTTTAGAATGATCAAAACAACATTTCAGATGTTGTGCAATAAAATCGGTTTGTTGGTTAAACTATTATTGTCGGACCAGTTACGACAGAAAAACGTTTGTGGAGATTTTTTTATTTTTATTGGATAAAAACTTCCTACTCCCAATTTTTATGCACATTATTCAAAATGTATGTGCATCTAGAGCAGGGGTGCTCACACTTTTTCAGCTTGCAAGCTACTTTTAAAATGACCAAGTCAAAGTGATCTACCCGCTACAAAAATGTAAACCATCTTTCAACAAACAATTATTTTCAACTTTGTTGAGAATTGACAAAACACTCATAATAATGAATTATTTACATTTTTTGTTATAATGTGAGTTTAATTTGATGACTTGCACTGAATTGAATAATTAGAACAGTTGTGTCTGACATGAATTTAGTGATAATAGTGTGATTTTTATGGGAGCAATTGAGCTTTGATCCAAATAATCAAGAATAAAAATGATGCTCTAATAAATATTTCAATATTTATTGAAACTGAGTCGTGCAGTACAATATGCAGGTGAGGAGTGGCGTGTTGCTTGATTTTGGTTGTAATAGAGCAATTTAGAATGAAGTTATGAAGCATATTCTGGGTAGTACATATTTGGGATCTGCAGACGGTCCCTAAGCGGTTCCATGTCAGCGGGTTGCTCGGTGATGTGTTTCTGCGAATGCCGAGGGAAACTTGTTTTAATAAAAAACGTTTTGTAGTTTGTCCGCTACATAACACAGATTAAAAATAGGTATTATTTATTTACCAAGAACATTCTGGTCTCGAGCTATTGAGCAGAGAAAACCAAATCCGTGATTCTGCAGCTAACTTTACTGAACTGTGACGGGATGAATGATCGGCTGATATTGTTTCAATTAGACGCCGCGATCGACTGGTAGCACCGATCGACGTACTGAGCACCCCTGATCTAGAGGCTTCCATCCAGGGTTTTTTAAGCAATATTTCAGAATGCGCATGAAAATAAATGAATGAAAATGCAGCTACTGTCTGTTTTGGTGAATTCGGTGCATTTGTAACAATTTAAACAATACTATCAATCAACCACTGTGGGAGATGAATAGAACAAAGAATCTACATTGATGATAATGTTCCTTGAAAAATCACAGTCAAAGGAGTCCAGAAGTTTGTGACTCCTGCTCTGCATGTGAAAACGAGTGGCAGACATTCTCTGAATGTCAGGTGGCGAGAACCCTGAAGTTCCTGACCCACACATGCCCTGTCGAAACGTGTCCATGGGTGTCTGGATGAATACAAGTCCATTATTCATCTGGACAAAGTGGCCTTTCTTAAAGGGTACGCCTATTCTCTTTCAATCTCCTTTCATTCCCAGTCTCTCATTTCTTATCAGAAGGTTTTTCCTGATCTGCACATGACCTTTGGGGTCCTGATACAATTTTAAGCAATAGGAACCCCATGCATTTTATTTTTTAAAGGTATCTGAAAATATTGTAAGAATCTCTATATAAGAGGTTCATTCCTAAACGTTTTAGTTAGTCCAAGAAATACATGGCTTCATTTGTGACTAAATTTATCTGAGAATGTGCTCTCCTGTTGTCAGCGAGGGAAAGGAATTCAATTGAAATCCTCATGGGCAATGGCAGTTCACTTGTTCTCATCCATATCTGTAGATTGCATTTCCTGCCTTGGGGGATTGTAGGGATGATGCTTGAGCTGGAATGTTAGACTCTGTGCTTAATTATCAAATATGAACAAAAAAAAATCAATATTGTCAGACTTTGAAAATCTCCATGGAAGTATGTCAATGACTGTGTTATTCTTTTGTATCACACTAATGGCTTGTGACATGAAGGACAATATCTCTCCAGGCTTTTGCTGAAAGGTAGCAGGCTAGCTTCAGAGTATTGTGAAGATTAAATGAAAGGATTTCTGCGCTTTCCTGGCAGTCTGAGCTTCATGAGTCATTCACATGCTGACACTAAGCCTAGTTCCTCGTCAGAAGCTGCTGTTTTATTTCTGAGACTTCATTTGAAGTGATTTCTAACATTGGGTAATCCCTCTTCCATTTTGAACTTTCTGTGAGCACTGGTCATCTGTAATATAGAATTAGTTTTTACAATAATCTCTTTTTTATATATTTCTTTAAATCTGGAAACAGAAGCCAAGAAACAGTTCAGGAATTCAGAAAGGCACAATGTGTAATATTTGTTATATCACAATGTGATATAACAATTTATTATATATGAAGGACTGCATCCATACGGTTTCGAAAGGATTTATACAATTTGTTAAAGTCATTCAAGCGAAGATTTATCTGGAAAATCCACCTTCTGCAACCTTTCCAGCGTCCACACTTTTAGCAGGCTGTGGGGTTCGGTTTTCAATTGTCTTGGAGGACTTATTCAACCATGGAAGACATTTAAAGACAGAATCGCACAAACTGTTATGGTTGACATAGGTCACCAAATCTAGTGGAGCTCTGCTGCAGTGGAAAATGTGCTGGCATCAGATTTTCGAGCTAACAACCGGTGTCTTACAGGGTCTGCCTGACCACGACTTGTCAAAACGTCTCCAGTCTCTTCCAATCTTTTTTTAGCATCTGTATTTGATTGAAAGTGTTAGCCACATCAGCAGTGGATTTTCAGCCTCTTGATAATCAACACTTTAGTCTCAGTGTGAATCTTGGACATGTTTGCAGGGGTGTAGTTGCAGCTGATGTGAAGGTCTATGCACTAGAGTTCTTTTATACGCACGTGATATCTATTTGATCCATTATTAGTCATTATTAGGTGACAACACTCTTGATTAGTAACATATTTCACATGCAAATCACGTCAATTCGTACATAAACAAGACTTTGTCAAACTATAAATCTAATGTCTGTGAAGTTGACTGTGGCTTTCTAATAGTCATGGAAGTGTGTCACCGGCCCACCTTTCTAGCAGATTATTCTAGGTTTTAGAAATATTTTATTTATTTATTTATTTTGCACTGGTTAGCACTCTGGCCTTTTAGTAAGAAGGTAACTGGTTTGAGGCCAGCTCCAGGTACTCTGGTTTCCCCCCAGGAAACCAAAAACATGCATCAGGTTAATAGAATTCCCCCTAAGGACTTTTTGTGTGGCTGGTAACCTGTTCAGAGTGTAGCCCCTCCGTTAGCTGAAGTGCACTAGAGATACCCACCAGCAGAACAAGAAGAAAAGGATGAAGTGGGTAAAGAGGGTATTCAGACTGCACGAACCGGTATTGTGCCAATCACACACAGTAAAATCCTAAGAGTTAAATTAACTCTACTCGGAGTATATTTGGTCCCACTCTATATAGAGTTAAACCGACTCTGAGAAAGAGTAATTTAATAATCTATTTTCTTCATGTTTTTCCAAATCTGCATGGAAAATGCAAACTAAATATTAACTATTCAGAGAGGGACCAAGTCCACTCCAGAAAGAGTAAAAACAGACAAAAATAGACTGTTTAGTTCAAATAGACTTATTTAAATAACTCTCCTTCAGAGTTGGTTTAACTCTATATAGAGTGGGACCAAATACACTCTGAGTAGAGTTAATTTAACTCTTAGGATTTTACTGTGCAATGACTGTTTTGAAATAAGTAGGAATGACGTGACACACCTATTGTTTCACTCTGATTGTGTAGGTTTCTAAAAAGTTATTAGCTTTATTATTTTTGGTTCCAACCGGAGAATACAGGATTCCAAATTGACTTGTTATAACTTTTGTTTCTAAATGTTTCTACTGGTGAAAAGAAAGGATAAACCTCGGACAAGAACAAGACCTGTGATATGGCTTGTGTTTTTCAAAGCTATGGCACAATAAAACCGGAACAGTGTATAAGGTTTAGGAGTGGTTTGCATGGTTTATTGATACAATTTTGTGAGGATTTATAAATTTCATACATTTTGCATGTATGGCTAAATGTAATACTCATTATTTTTGAAAAGGAACTGGGGTTAATACGCACTGCTACTGATACACACAAAAAAAACTGTTCTAAAGGTAATTTATTACAGCAAACTATAAAGTAGTAAAAAACAGTCAAAAAGACCCCTCACTTCTTTTTTTCTTCTTTGGTGTACCCAACACATCACATTTACTTTTCTTAGTTTCTCATAATCTACATTTTCAATTTAATAATGAAGGGCTGCATTGTAATAATGTACTCTATAATTCAATGTTTGCCATCTTGAACTGTTTTTTTCCCCCTCTGTTCATGTCTTAAAAGGTAGATTCCTCTCTGCCACATCCTCTCTCTCCTGCACACTCTTTTTCTCTTGAGGACCCAGCAGGGAAGTCACTAGGGTTGCCAGATAAGGGGGGCTTAGCCCCTGGAGGGCTTCTCGTACATTGCATGCGGTGAAAATAGAAAAGAATAGAATTTACTTTATTAATCCTTTTGGGAGAACTTATTGGGAACTAGTACTAATGACACTAAATTTCACTCGCGGTAATTGGGAATAGATACTAACATTATGTGTACTTCAGAGATTCGACAGGATATTAGACAGCTAATAAAAGATTTTTCACGATGTTAGCATTTTAGACGACGTTCGCTTTAGCTTCCAACATTAAGGCTGAAATAGACTAGGCTACAATATCGTCCTTCCTTCTCTTACCATAGGTAAATGTTCAGATTAAGCAACAATCGCTGCTATCAACGTGCAATCGCTGACCGTGTGTACACCGTGTGTTCACTGCTGCTGCCTCCACACTGTTGTGTTGGTCCAGCAGCTAATGCGGCCGCCTACCACGTCACGCTTGACGCATGCTAATGAGGCATGATGGGAATCATAACGATAATCATTTTGAAAGCGAACTTCAGTTTAACTCGCTTTCTTGCTGGCTCGTGTTCGCTGCATGTATGCACTTATTTAAAATATATTTTAAACATCAAGATAATAATAATAAATAAAATGTCGCCCCAAATTATAGGGGGGGCTTTGGGATATTTTAGGGAGGCTGAAGCCCCCCTAAATTAGGGCTAACGACGTCACTGGGACCCAGGTTACTATAGTAGGCATTTGGACCTGCTTCATCTGCACGCTATAAACATGAGCGCTTAGTCAAAGGGATGATCTGTTTTTATGTGCTTCCCCTGTCCCTCGTTCGTCTTAACCTGACTTTGCATGCTTGCATAGTCCTGCATCACTGACCCAGATTCCTGCTCTTTTCTTTTCACACGGCTTGATTAGTATTGATTCTAGAGCTATGAGTAATTACCTGCTACTTGTTCAAGGCTTTTCCAGGTCATGCTTGTCTTCTGTTCATGCTTGTTGACACAGGATATTTGTTTAATTATCATCATAGTGTTGCCAAAAGCATTTAGCCTTTAAGACCTGACATTGTTTTTCAGCTTTCAGATCGTTCATATCCAGATATTAAAATGGCTGTTATGGTCGACTTGTCATGCCTGGATCTATACTCTAACATCTGCTATTGACATATCTGTAAATCCTCTGTCCTTTCAGCACCTTAGCACGGTACTGAGTACAACAGTGGAATCTCATTTACACCCACACAAAAGTGCTGAACCTTCCTGGAAAATAAATTACTGTTCAGTCAGGTCCAGACTCCAACTCATGCGGTCAGCAAATTAGAGGTTAGAAATAAGTGAACTAATTATTTTTTTTCCCACAGGGCTTTAAAGTACAAATGAGAGTATACAAAGCAAGGACAACACTTCTTAAGAAAGCAGCGAGCATCAGTGTTTACTAATGGAAATGATCTGGGGTTTCTGTTCGGTAAACCTCAAGATTCAAGAGGTTTCCAGACTTCCAGAAGTATTGGGCTCACCACATTCACAGAATTTATCCTACTCTTTGTATTCACCAGATGTCTACAACTGCTTAACAACACTCACCATTGTCACCAAAATATCAATACTCTTTGACCCAACCGTTTTATGCTCACGATTGGGAGCCATAAACCCTGTATGTTTCCTTCATGCTCACAATGTCCAAATTTGAAAAGCATTTACTCACTTGTGGATAGAAAAAAAAACATAATATTTGCTGTCAGGATCTCAAGAGAAAAAATTCAATTTCAATAAGAAAACTGTCGAAAAGGTGCTGTTACTTGTTTCATTATTAAGAATGTTTGACAAAAAACTGTTAGTCATAAAATCAAACAATCTCACCTTGTCCTGTCCTACTTAAAGGCCACCACATGGGGGAGTAGGTGCTTCGTTTGAGCTGGACAGTTTTGTTATCTCCTGGTGAGGTGTTTCCTCTGGATGGAAGAAACAAATTTATGTAGTTATTTATTTTTCCCGTAAACCAGTTTGCATTCATTACATCTGGACAGGAGGGTGTTAAAATGAAAGGGGGGAGTGGATGAGAGATGTGGGTGAGGGGGAAAGATTCAGGAGTGGGAAGAATCAAACAATCTCTAACAGGAGAGTGAAACCGTAAAAAAGTGGCAATTCCTCTTTTTGGATTCACTGGACTCAACATGTTTTCCTAACTCATCTCCCCACATTTATGTGAATAACAGCACTCACTAGACACGCAACCATCTTAACTGAACACACTCATAAAACTAACCACGCAAAACATTCACCACAATGAAAACTAGACTATATTCACCAAACTCAACTCCAGTCCCTGCAGGCCGTGCCTCCACCTGTCAGGAATGAAAAACCTAAAACATAAACTACATATTTATTCTGTAGCATGTACTTAATAGCTAATTTCACTATTTTTTTAACTTATTTGTTTTTTGGGGGGATTTTTATTTTGTCTCAACACGATTGTTTTTTGTTATAAAACATAATAACTGTTTGTTCTCACATTTTATGTGATGAGAAAATAGTTGTAAAAAAAAGAAGCTGGAGTTGTAATAAAAAAAACAATATCAAGCACTTACACAAAAAAAAAAAAAACGGTTCTAAAAATAATTTATTTGAACATATTGTAAAGTAGTGATAGGAAATGGTAGGAAATGCCCAAGACTTCTAAGGAGTAAGAAAAATGGAAAATATGATTCCAGGACCATTCACCTGAATACTAATAAAGTCGCCAAAGTCTTTTGAAGTTGTCTGTACGAGTTACTCCTGCGCCCTACATTTCACACCCCATTTCTCAGATAACCTTGTATTCTTCCTGGAGTTTATAGCTGCATCTTATTGAGAAATGGTGCCTGAGTTTAAGGTTTCAAGCACAATAAACTCTTAAAGACTCATAACCCACAAAATATTGCCTGTGCTGCCTTAAAGTGATACTTACTCCAGATGTTTGTGTGTATTGCAGGACCTCCTACACGTGAAAGGTTTTTATCGATCATCACTCTAAGATCGCTCTGTGGGAAGCGCATGAAGCCCACAGAGAATGCATAGTGTCGCATAAAAGTGTTTACGTCAGGGGGAATTTGAAGTCACAAGAAGGTCAGTGATGGGAAGAAACAGCTCTGTGATGATTTAGGGACCACAAAACAGTAAATCCACTGATCTCATGGCACTTCCTGTGAATATCTCACTTCACAAAATGTCCTATAATCATCCCAATCCTTCTAAGGGTTGGAACTCTTTGATTTGATTTTGATACTCTCCAAAAAGTCAAGATCTCACACATAACACAATAAAATTCTGACTGGCTCAAACCCATCCAGTGATCCTCTACATGCTGGGTGTTCCCTATCCTTTTTGACAAACCTCCCCTGGTTAGGCCACATATGAACATCCACATACTTATCCTGAAGTCCCTCAGATATACCTCTCGACTTTCGTCATCATCCTGCTGAAAAAAAAAAACCATTGCCCCACTCTGTTGTCAAGAGAACTGGAGATTTTATTCCATAATGTTTCTATTTATTTATTCTTCATTTCTTACTAGTCTCCCAATACATGCAGCTAAGAACATCCCCACACCATAAAGCTGCCACCACTATGCTTTACTGTAGGAATGGCACGTGATGAGGAGTGCCCCGCTTTAACGATGATGATACTAGTCATCTTTTGTGAATGATACAAGTCTCTTTGCATAGGGCCGGTGAGTGGGGCCCTATGCATATTTATGGCACCACCCTTCATCTTCGACGGAGAAGTCTACCCTCTTGTTTTACATACATATTAGACATGTAGGGAATGGGGGTGGTACCTGGAAATCGTCAGCCAACGGTGAGGCTCCAGGACATCACTCCCACTTTTAATGCATCTTATCGCTTCAACACATCCATATACACTACACAACACCTGGGGGGGAATGTTGGGAAAGGGGCAGATGGCGGTGGTAGGCGTGGGGTCACGTATGATAGCTAGCTAGCTAAATAAAAAGAAAAAATGGAGGAAAAGCCACACCATTTGTTCCCTCCACTGGAGAGAACAAGAGTGTCCAGCACAAACGAAGCACCTGCTCCCCCATGTGGTGGCTTTTAGGCAAGACAGTACAAGGTGAAAAAAATAAATAAGTAAAATGTTTAATTAGTTATGAATGATCAGGGAATGTGTGCAAATTTGTATTTAAATGTATCACAGTAAATAATTTAACTAAATAATTGCTTCATTTTTTTTGTTTATAAATGAATGCTAATGGTAACTGCTGTTATTTTTAAACGGGGGTAAGTTGTGTGGGTAAATATTAATAAATTGTTTGTTAAATAAGACACTGCCATCTCGTGGCGATATTTTATTACTACACACAAAAAAACAGTGGAAATTCTTCACGTTTTGATTCACTGAGGTCTAAAGTATACAATATTTATTGCCCAAGTACTTCATATTCAAAAACATTTGGTTTGTTTACAGTTGATTTCCCAGCAAGACAATGCACCAAAACACATTTCCAGTCTCTTTGTCGCTTAGAAATTAAATTGTTTAAAAAAAAAAAACAAAAAAAACTGTACAGTATTTTTACTGGATCAGTCACATACGCTTTTACTTGAAAATTCAGATTATTTCGTTTCAAAAATTTCTTCTTAAAAGTACTATATGCTATGAAAAATAATTCATCTTACCTTAAATAGGGTTCACAGAGTTATACTGCAAAAAAAAAAAAAAAATGTAATGGTAACTTCGTTATCTCTACACCTCCAAGAAATAAATGTACATCTTCAATGAAGTGTCGGAGTTCCTTTACGATGTAGATACCTGCGAAATGGATAACTAAAGGAACGACTTTAATCTCTCATCATTTAATATTGAACACATTTGAATAAACTCAATAAAAAGACTCAGTTTTACTGTGAAGCATGGAGGACAGGTCATCAGCTGCCTTTGATTTAGAACGGACCTCCTCAGCAGCAAAAAAAAAATAGCACAGGTCCAGGCCCGGAATCGCCCGTATAAAGTATTTCATTATCAACCCAGAGATTTGCAACCTTTGGAAAAAGATAAATAACCTGAAGCAGCAGTTCAAGCTTGTTCTCAAAAATGAGAACAAATACATCATTAAATGAACTAAAACCTTATTAAACCCAGTTCTTCTTTTTGAAATCCAGGCATACACTAATTATGATTCTGAGTTATTCGCATCATTTGCATTGAGTGGCTTGATATCAGGCACTACAAACGAGCCGTATTATCACTGACATCTCTAGAGTGCACACTAGATAAAGCTGCCTGGGAAAGCAGACATGAAAGTTAAGCTTATTTTGTCTCACGATAAATATGCATGCAACACATCAACTTGCAACAGCCAGAGAACGGGGCAGTGTCTTCGGTTATTCAACCCTTGAACGCATCCTGCAGCTAATATAGTTATCATAAAACACGTGAAAGGTATCCATGTCTTTATTTGAAAACTACACAACAGTCACACTCTCCCTATTGAACATCAAAAACAAAACTACAAGAAGGTTCAGGCCTGAAGATTCTCCAGAACTTTCGCTTGCTGTTTGTTCTTTCTTCTGTTGAACAAATGCTTTTGAAAGGCCTTCGTAAACCCTTTTCCCCATTTGATGATCATCTCTGTCCCGTGAATGTCACTGGAATCAGCAGCTATGTTCACTTACACACTCACTGGCCACTTTATTAGGTACACCTTGCTAGTATCAGGTTGGGGCCCTTTAATCTTCCCTCAATTCTTCATGAAATGGATTCAAAAACGCGGATGGTGCGGATTTGTAAGCTGCACATCCACGATGGGAATCTCCAGTTCCAACCACATCCCATAGGTGAGCTTATTGGATTGAGAATTGGTGATTGGAGGCCATTAGTGTTCAGTAAACTCTTTGTCATGGTCAAGAAACGTGTGTTTTATGGTATGGTGCATTATCCTGCTGGAATTAGCCATCAGAATATGGGTACGCTGTGGTCATAAAGGGATGGATTTGGTCTGCTACAAAACTCAGAGGTTGTGGCGTTGACACAATGCTCAACTGGTGCTATTTAAAATATAAAATCTATAAAAATAGAAAATATCCCCCATACCATAACACCAGCAGCCTGAACCATTGATACAAGGCAGGAAGGACCCTACCATCCAAATGTTGAAGCAGAAATTGAAACTCATCAGAACAGACAACCTTTTTTCAGTCTTCTATTGTCCAGTTTTGGTGCGTCTGTTTAAATTATTGCAGCATACAGTGATTGTTGCCAGACCATTCTCCTCTGGCCTTCAGGAAGGTATTTTCTGTTTCTTGGACCATTCTCTCAGTAGATCAGCAGTTTCTGAAATAACACCTGGCACCAACAACCACATTCAAAGGCATTTCAATCACCTTTCATGCATATTCTGATGCTCGGTCGACATGCCTAAATGCATCGAGCTGGGACCATGTGATTGGCTGATTAGAAATTTTACATTAACAAGCAGTTGGACCAGTGTACCTAACAAAGTGGCCGGTAAGCGCAGGTTCAATTGCTCAAGGATTCAAATAAACTGAAGAAAAAAAAATAAACATATATTTATATTAAAGGAGAAATATTTCTTATATTAATGATAAATGTTGCCATTTGTTAAACGTGGAACTTTCCAAAGTTTGAATGTGTTTTGATTGGAACTCAGTTTTACCACAGATACATATTAATTCACAAGTCTGACTGCTTTTAGAGTTTAAAACAAGTCACTGGTGCATCTGGAAATTATTCACAGTGCAGAATCTCAAAAAATGAATCCAAAACTAGAAGATCTCAACTCAGCGATGCCAAAACTGCAAGTGACGAGTGCTGGTGTGTATTGCTTCAAGAAAGAAACGATACAAATACACTTTCAATCCAAAATTCTATTCAAATAAGTGATACAATGACAACAAAAAATTCTACTCTGTTAACTATTACCAAAATAGTCATTATCCATTCTAATGTATAATTTAAATGATCATTTACTGAAGTCTATGAAAATAGCATTTGGTCATTTAAAACTAAACATTTCAAGGCATTTCCTAAGTATTGAATATACAAAAAAAATAGGAATATGTTTTTAAAATTATTTTTAAATATATCACATGTTGCAACACAATCAGCAAACAATGAAGCTGGGAAACTAAAGCAAAGTTTCCCCTGTTTACTGTTTCAATCTGTTACACATTAAATCTACGTTTGTGCTGAAGAGTGAGCATCTAGTCACTTTAAGAGTGTCCATGACTCTTTCAGTACTGACCGCAGAGGTCTGTACAGTTGTGCCCACTGCCAGGGCTGATGAGGGGTGTGTGAAAGAGGAACATGGAGATCATAGGGTCAGCGTTTGGCCAGATCTAAGTGTGGAGTCTCTAAACTCTCAGCGATGTCACCCAGCTCGTCCTGAAGCTCTGTGAAAGTGGGTCTCCGGAAAGCATCGACCTGCGGCACATTTAGGAAAGCATGTTTCCACGGATACTGCACTGTGCAAAAAATTGATGAGAAAAATACTCTAAACAAAGAATGATTGTTTATTTTTGTAAATGTCCAAAATGCAAACTAATATTTGGTGTTACAAACTTTTGTCTTCAAATCAGAGTAAATTCTGGTAGGTACACTTGCAGCAAGTGAAGGATTTTGTAGGATTATAGTGAGGTGTATGATCCAGCAACTATACCAAACAGATTCTAATGACGTCAGTTGAAACCCAATCATGAGCTGTGCAGGGGGAACAGCCAGACTCTGCTACTGAGGTAAGGGTGAGAAAGATCGCACCAAGATCAAACACAGCAACGAGGTCTATCCAGATAAAGATTGTGGTTTCACGACGCACCGCTCAAGGTATTTTAAAGATTCATAAAGAAATGCGCAACATTGAGGATTGTAGACAAAGTGGTCAGCCAAGGATGACACCAATCTACTGTCTGGCCAGAAATTGTCTTCAAAAAGTCGTACCTCCAATGAAGAAACGGTGCCAATGAACTCAAGGAAAACGTCCGGCGAACATGTATGCGTAGTTGGCGATGTGGTTTCAAATCCTTCCTATCCTTCACCCACACCCTACTCACTTCATTTCATGCCTAATAATCATGTCTTTTCTGTTCAAAAAAGCCAAAAACATAGCCATAAAAACATAGGAACTTATGGGAAAAAATTAGTTGTCTTTTCAAAGCTGAGATGAACAAGGAAATCCTTAGGTACCATCACGGGGCTCTACGTTTATTCTGCAGCAACACAATGATACAAAACATAGAGCTAATGTCATTAAGAATCCTCTTCAGCATAAAGAAGAAGATGATGGGCCCCCACAGATCCCTTATTTCAGCAACTGTGTCTGGATTTACCCGAAGAGACAGAGGGATGAGAGAAAGCTGCATCCAGAGAAGATCCGTGGTTAGTTCTCCAAGCAAAGTGTCTTCAAAAACTGCAAGTGTATCTAAAAGAACTTAAACTTAAATCATATACATAGATAACTTTAAACAGCCAGATGTCATCCCTTCACTTATACCAGTTGAATAAAGGGATGGTTGTGCTTACCAGACAGCAGTTAGCTGCTAGCTCCAGAAGCCTCTGTGGGCACCCAGTAACCAGAGCTTTGAATGCAGACACATCCAGGCCATAATCCTAGTATACATTCACATGAGTTAAAAAAATATCAAAAATACTCAAAACAAATGATATTATCTGCATGACTGTTCACCTGCGTTCTGGGAAGGATTTCTGGGTCTGCAGGAATCCGGGCCAGGATTTCACACAAAACGATTCCAAAAGAGAAGACGTCCACCTTGCATTGAAACAGTGGAAAAAGCAGATGAACCTTCAGGCCGCTGCCTTTAACAGCACGGATTTGCATTTTGCAGTCGGTTCTTACCTTGCGATCGTAAGGTTCCCCACGGAGCATCTCGGGTGCCATCCAGAAGGCAGAGCCAACCAGTGACAGCTTCCTGTCCTTCACAGGAAGTTCTACCACCTCTCGTGCCAAACCAAAGTCTGTGACGAGTGCTTCTCTTCCTCTCGCCGTCACCCTAACGAGACAATTCTGACAGAAAAATAAAGACGGAGACCTAAATAATACAACATTTATTTACAAAAACATTCTTTCTTTACAGCATTTTTCTCACCTGCCTCAAACTTTTGGACAGTACTGTACATACAGGAGCTCGTCAAATAATAAGAATATGGAGAAAAGGTTTATATATTTCAGTATTTATATAAAAAAGGTGAATCTAGTATAATGTACGAATTCATTTTACATAAACTGATTTATTTCAAGTGAATATTTGTATCCATTTTGTTGATTATATCAAAAAACGAATAAAATGTACTGAAATAAACTTTTATTTTATTTTTCTTATAGAACCAGCATAAGTAGTTTTTGTTTTAATAATATTCTTTTTTTTTTTTTGGAATTAAAAAGTGTAACATGGCCTTTGGAGGTATTAAGCAACAAATGCTACAACAATCAACAATATTTTTTTCGTATATAAACATAAAATATAATTAATTAATTTTAACAAAAACATAAAGAAAAAGTAAATGATCTTGCTTTTAAAAGTAACAAGTATCAAATCATCATCTAGATGTGTGTGAATGGAAAGTGATTTTATTTGTCACCGATAGAGGGCAGCACTAAGAATGCCCGTCAAGCCCGTGCTTTACATCTGCTCTCTGCAGTCTATCTGGTAACTAAACTTTGAGCCTTGCTGCCTGTATTCATGCAGAAAACAACACTGCACATTATCTACCAAAGAAAATGTAGCATAATCTAGATGGAAACAAAACGTCATTAAGTGCACGACTCCCACAGTTTGTTAGAGTATCTACACAATGTTTTCAAAGAGTCTTTACAACATGTCTTGCTCGGTGAAGGAAAAGCTTCAGGGTCCCCCTGGAATGAATAACTGAAATGAGCTGCACCTCTCCAAAAGATCCTAGCCTCCTACGGTTCCCCTCTATCTCTTATACTTCTACAAATAAGAACCATTAAGAAAAATAGGCGTATGTTCAATGAAACAACGAGTTGCTGAGACAGAGCAAAGAACAGGAGCTCCGCCGAGACGGCAGACATTACTCCAGAGCAGAGAAACAGCAAGATGTGCATCTGGTGTGCGTTGGAAACCTCAGAAGCCCCAGTCTCAAAATTGGAGGATCAAGAAAGCTGCAAGCACACTCCAGGACGACTCCAGAATTAGAAAAATAAAATATGCTAACTTGGAAAGTAAGGCACCACCGCAGTTAAAAACAAAAAAAGATTCAAAAGAATTTAAACGTAATGAATGCTGCAAGCAGCGATCAAAGGGCTCTAGCATATCTGGTGCCTCTCATTGGCCATTTTGATGCACTATGAACACATCCTTATTTAGGAAATGCTTTCAAGCAAGAATTATTAATAATACTAAACAATACAGACAAAAAATAAAGAATGAAAACCGTATCATAAACTGTCATGACCCCCAGGTGGTACTATGAATATTTTCTGGTATTGTTTTGGATACAATTCTTCACACGTGTCCAACTGGTGGCTCTATAACCAAGTTTACGTTATAGATGTGTTCAGACTTCGACTATTAACATTGTTGGTAAATTTGGGAGGAATCAGACAATCAGTTCCTGTTTATAACGGAAACAACTTCCTGTTTATAGCAAAATGTTGATTTTGATGGACGCTGTTCGCACAAAATGTAGCAATGTCAAAAAAGCTTTGCGATTCCCATCCCATACCCAATAAGATGATACTGATGGAGTTTGGTGATGAACAGATAAAATCTTTATGTTTATTAAAGTATGACATGAGCAAAGATTTACATTTTTAGAGGTTTTTGCAACTTCCTGTCAAATTTGGATCCATATTACTTATATTTTTGTATGCTCAATTTCATTCACCTATAACAAACTGTTATCTTACCATAAGCTTAAACTATAAGCTGAAATTATTCTGATATGGAACGGTTAAATAATTCCGATAACCACAATAATGTGTGAAGCACTGGTCCCAATTTAAGGCTTTGTTAAAAAAAAATCTTCTAAGGATCAAAAAACCCTGTAATAGCAGCAGAGTATATGTTTTTAAAACACCACCTTTAGGGAAGCCACCAACTGTAATGCCTGCTATTTTCTGACACAACTTCCCACGTTCCTGCACTGGCCACACAAACAGATGATGGGCTGGATGTTACGGTTTTGTTAGCGCTGTGTCTCATTGTTCACATCTGAAAGGCTGAAAAACAGACAGTCGTAGAGAGAAAAAGCCAGGGTGAAACCAAAAGAGAGGGGTTCCTCTGTGAGCCTGTGTTTTGTACATTTTGGATTGTAAGAGACCCAGAGAGAGAAAGGCAGAGAGGGAGAGTCTATTAGCATCACAATAGGCTGGCCTGGTTCCCTTGCCTCTCACCCCAGGTTTGCAGAGCTCTTGTGTGAATCCTGGCAACCGATGCAGCTCTCACACAAACAGCTGTGTCAGAATGTCCCAGAGGAGGACTCGTGTAATATTAGACAGCCGCTCGCAGTCGGGTTTCTATAGAAGAGTGTGGTGGAGCGTCCCGTGTACCTTTGAGTTGAGATCTCTGTGGTAGATGTTCTTGTAGTGAAGGTAAATCATCCCGCGTGTAATGTCAGAGGCCAGATCCACTTTCTCTCTCCAGCTCAAAGGGACGTCCTGCCGGGACAGCAGCTCCTCCAAACATCCACCACTGACATACTACACAGAGAAATAAAAAAAAAGAGAAACTTTAGTACTTTTGTAGAACTCTCTTCTGTCACAGTGAATCTTGAAGCTCCAGTGTGCTTTGAAATCTTTGTCAGGGAGAGACCTTGTTGACTCAGTATAACTACCTTGTGTTTTGTTGCTGTGCTCAATCTTGCCATGACAATAACTGATTGTGTCAACATCACCGAGATTGGTTTTTCTCACCCAAATTTAAACCTACAGACTTTTCTGTTTCTAACTGGGTTTCAACCTACGTGTGTCGATGATCTATTGTTTGACTTAATTGGTCACATCTGCATATTTTTTTCGTTCATTCACTTTGCATTTTCTAAATGTACAAAAAGAAAGTTTCTTTTTCTGAAAGCATTCTTTAAATACTGCACTTTAAACTCGCCTAAATCTTTTGCACACTACAGGACCATTTGGACATATTTAAAAGTTGACTAAAGGCTTTCTGCAGTTTGAAGTGAAAAAGAACTGGCCTCAGAACCGCCTTTATAAAATCAAATTTAATTTATTCATATTTTACACTTTTGCTTGTTGCTTTACTGGCATCTCTCTTCAGAAAGCGATCCATTTCCTGACTGAACTCATTTAAATTTGACATCACGATGTGATTGGTCTATTGAAATTCTAATCTAAATGATAACACAAAATGATTTGTCAGTAAAAATTTTTTAAAAACTTAAAACTTAAACTTTTTTTTAGTGTAGTTGCCTCTACGGCCCACCAGATGGCAAGCTGTGGCCCACTGGTTTAGAATCGCTTTTCTAGACCAACATCTACACATTTGTGGGACTGATGAATCAAAAAATTTGCTTAAAGAATTACATTCCTGCATATTATTATGCACTAAATGGCATCCAATCAGAAGTTTCTACTCACGTGAAAACATTCATTACTGAATCAACATGTTAAACCAAGCAGCCTGTTGCCAAAGAGAGCCACACACTCACTCAACACAAACATTAGTCAGAATATTACACAGATGCCAAACGATCGCTGGCTGGTTGTGCCACAGCTATTGAGGAATGACAGTTACTAAAAAAATACCTTTTAAATACCCAATTATATATATTTGTGTGAAACAACGCTGTGCAGATTTCCTCATTCAGCCATTTAACACCAGAATTTAAATATTGATGATTATTATTATTTATTTACATTAAAATATATTATATTTATAAATAACAACATTCAATACAGTTGATTTGATAGTAGCAGAATTATATATAGCTTTAAATGTATTAAACAAATTAAATTCAGATGAGGGTGTGTCAACAAAATGATCAGTTTAGTTCAATGTTTAAATATTTTATACAAATTTTGGGTTGATTTCCTCAAAAAGTGTAAAATCTGAAATACTACACATCATTAGGGGTATTTGCTGTGCTGCCGTCTGCGTATCTAATGAGCAGAGCAGACGCACGGTTTTATTTTTATTCACAACTCTCTCGTCATCGTCTTCATTATATTGCACCCGAAAATTCTGGAGGGGTCAGGTGTTTTGAAAACTTCTTTATCTTGTTTAATTTAAATGTAATCATTTTCAGGCAGCATCATTCGATATACGTATGTAACGATATGTATTCTCACCTCTAGAATCGGGTACAATTTGTCATCTTTGACACAGATACCCAAATACCTGCAGAGACAAAAATAAGACAAAATGTTAACATTGATTAGAATAAACTAAAAAGTTTTATTCATGGTAGTGCCGTGACAGATATAAGAGCTGGCAGTGACTGGAAATTAATCATCTTCCACAGCTCTGAGTATTGTTTAACCTTCCCTAACTCACCGGAACAAATCCATCGAGATTGCGGAGACAAATACACGTCATCGCATTAACAGCATGAGGACATAGACGACAGAGCTTGCTCTGAATCAGACTTTCAGCAGTTATTAAAGCATTCTTTATATGAGCCCATCATTACATTCAATTGCAATGTTAAACACATAAAAGCCAAAGGGTTTAAAATTAAATCTCTTAAGAGAGCCTAAAGTACTCCCTACGGTGGGTTAATTACCAGCATTACCTTACAATGTTGGGGTGTGAAAGCTTCTGCAGCAGGCTGATTTCTCGTACAATGCTGTCCTGATCAACATCGTTCTTGTAAATTTTAACCACCATCACCTTCCGTGTGGTATTGTGGCTCACCTGAATAAAATAAGAGTTACATGCCGATTAGGTAAGAACTCCTATAGAGAACACCATTTTCTTTAGAAAATGGAGCAGATCTTATCCTAAATCATGGATTACGTCACAGCCAGGACTCATGGGGAAGCCCTTAATGGCTGTTTCATACTGAAGCATGAGGAGCAAATATGTTCTAATTAGAGGCCGTACAATAGTGCTTTGTAGGAATGATCAGTTCAGATTTACTCTACACTGACTCACAAATAAACCAGGAGGCCTTCTGCAGTGCTCAACAATGAGTCATGTCCTAGTAAACAAATCAAGGAATCAAGTTCTTGAATCATTTTTGGAATTCGTGTAATGTTGCCACTGTAAAAATCAGCATGAACTCAAAACATTCCGAGCGTTACCTTGTAGACCTTAGAGAAGAACCCACTGCCAATCAACTCATGTGTGAAGTTCTCCCAGAACTCAAGCTTGCGAACGGCCGTGCGCAGCTTCTGCCAGCGGTCAACATGACAGTACCGGTCTGAGGACTCACGGCAGAGTGTGGGGCTGCTGGGCTCCTCTGAGGACACGTCCACCTCACACATCCTGGGAATTTCTGCTGAGAGAAAAACGTTATGCACTGATTAAACTTTTTGGTGCTACAGCAGGATGCTAACCAAGTTTAATGACAGTTGAAGACAATTGTTAGACACTTTTGGAATATTTACCTAGTGTACCATTTCATCAACAGTGTTTTTCACAGAATAGTTTATTCAGGACAATTGTAGTGTATATAATCCAAACAGAAATAAATATATGGGAATGGGACGTCACACATCTGACTGAACAAGTGATGCCAACAAATAATTCGCACCGTCATATCGGATCATTTTTGTTGCAAGGAGAACAACCAATGACAGCTGGCTCTTTTGATGACATGAGTATGACGTTGCTCGGTGGTGCTCACCCCACAATCCTCTACATTCTCCAAATTTTTTTCAAACACCTCCCTTTGATCAGCCACAAATGGCATAAACTGCTCGACATCCATGATTTTTTCCTATGTGTTGATAGAGTGAGATATGAGTTATCTAGAGATGTGTTGTCTTCTTTCCTGTTTCCCCATGTAGTGCTGAGTGCATCTGTTGTACTGCAAACGCCATCTTCAGGCAGGGAGTGTCAATGCATCAATATTTCCTCCACCCAGACAAGAGCACCCTGCTGAGAAGCCATTCAACGATTCGTGCAAATCTCAATTCGGATCGGTGTATAGAGGCCTCTTTTGACTTTTAGAAAATTTGTCTATTCTTTCTGAGCAGATCCCAAGATCCTCCAGATTTGTTGGTCTTCTGGCTCAAAATATGGACTAGTGTGCCCCACAGATTTACTACTGGATTGATTTTTGGGTCAATATCATGCTGGAAGACAAAATGTTGAACCAAAACAAAAGTCTTGTCTTTCAAAATCGCCTTAAGTCTTCTTTTTTTATGTTTACTTCAATCCTGATAAGATTCTATGTACCCAACACACTGAAACACCCCCACAGCATCATACTCCCACTACCATGCTTCACTGTGTTTTCCAGAGTTCCTTTCCATTGTTTCTCTATTGCCAAAAAGATCAACATCTCTATTTCCAAAAAGATCTAGTTTTGCTGCAGTAAGAATTACTTTTCCTCCGATTTTCCCAATCTTTCTGGTTTAGAGGTGTTTTTTCGTCAGAAGTGGGATTCTTTTTGGTGGCACTAGTGACCGTCTTCATCGAGACGTCAATTGCAGACTTGGCTAAGTCATTCAATGGTGACTTGACTGTTGGTCTTGGGTCTTTAGAAACCTCTCTCACAAGTTGCAGATCTTTTGTTTTTGTTTCTTTAAACTTCTTGATAATGCTCATTACAGTTCTTGATACTTGATAACTTCAATTAAACCGTGTAGCCTTCTCCAACTTTATGAGAAATAACTATTCTTTCTCTCAAGTCCAAACTCCATTATTTTACAAGATAATAGGTTAGCTGCTTAATCATTCAAGTTAAGTTAAATTAGAGTCAACACTGGTTTGTTCTAAAGTAAACATCACAAGCGGCTAATCATTTTGTCTTCAACTGTAACTAATAGAGAAAGTTCAATCTTGAAAAAATTATATCGGAACGAATAACGAATGTTGCACCACATCATCTTTTGCACATCTTATGGGTTTTTGCATAGTAATGAGCAGATGTTGCAAATAAAACTTCTTCTGCACAAGCTGTGTGTGTTTGTGGATAACAAGAAAGCTCCGGTCTGATACGAGCACTAAGAACTCCATTAGGAACGCTCTCTCCTCTGCTGCATTTCAGCAGTGTCTTTAAATAGCATGCAGAGGAAGATGCACACTGGTGAAAGATTGCCTGCTCTAGATCTAGATCAATCACACAGGTAATGAAGACAATGAGGAAAGCTTCAGGGATATTTTTTAGAGAATGTTTAGAAATATTACATCAGGTTAATTTTCCTTCAAACTCACTACAAATTTCTTAGTATTGAAGCTAAGTTTACATCCAAAGTATTGAACGCTCGGTTGAACACGATGAATATAATATGATAACATAATACGTACAAATGGTGGAAGAGATTTTGGATCCTGAGCCAAAGACTAAACTAAGTAAACAAAATAGGGGACCTCACAAAGTTAATTCCCCCAATGTTGCACCAAAGAAAGTTTAGCCTTAATTACTGCTAAATTACACTTTTAACTAAGACTATGATGCTTAATGACGTTCAGATATATAAAAGTATATTGATATAAAGGAATCATTTAAAATAAGATTAAATTAACTCTTTATAAGACTAAAAACTAAAAAAAAAAAAAAACAGGATTAACCCAACAAGAGTTGAGCTTAATGGCTAATGCTTATTTATCCGTGTTGTGATGACAGACACGGGGAAGCAAAGTGGGACTTTAAGCATCATCATAATCCACCCCTAAGTGGAGTGATGAAGTTGGGGAGCCGCACAGAGTGGCACGCTTAGATTACTCAACCCATAGAGCTCTGTTACTTCACCCTAGAATCACCCAAAGGCATGGTATTCATCCCAGCACAGCACACACATAGTCTTTGTATATCCAGCAGCAGACTCACAACTTTGCTCAAAAAGATTGTTTTGAATCAAAGCCTTTTTTCCCTTTTGGATTAAAAAATTTAAAAAAAAAAAGACTCCAGGAAGTTCTATAATAAACCAAGCAACATTTCTTGAAAGATCATTTAAAGGGGCCGTATCATGCAAAATCATCTTTTTAGAGCTTTCTACCTTGTTTTTTGTCTGTTCTTCAACAGACTTAGAAGCAAAGTTGCATTTGCAGTCGTTTACCCACCCACCCACAAACCAAATCCCTGCTATATCCAAGTAGATGCAACTGTGCTGTTTGAAAAATAAAAATGACATGGAAAAGTACTAGCTCCAAATTGGAATTAATGCGCAGAGGCTGATTTACAGCATGGCTAGGATGTTAGCATGCAAAAGCACAAGTGATAAAAATCCAGCAAGTGGAAGTGGACTCAGACTCCCAGTCTCTCCCAGAGGAAACACATAATATGTTTGGCATCCGATTTCAGGAACTGTACTGGAGGCTTTAGGTTTGTGATGTATCGGGGTCAAAGGGAGGGTTGGATTTTTTGGTTTACAGAGCATGGAGCACGTCATGGAATGCCGTCACAAGGGCCTCAAACCCAACTTCACATCCATGTGTGAAGAAAAATAGAAGATTGACAGAAGCAACTCTTACTGGCAGCTAAAAGAATGATCCTAGACCAGCAGCAAAAACAAGGTCTAAACTAGACACGGCACCAGAACAAACACTAACTGCTGTAAAAATCCACCAATATATAGCTGAACATTTCTTTAACATTTCCTTAATTTAAAGAGCCTCTTTTGTGATTTTGAAAGGTTCACTATTTGTTCTGGAAGTCTCCAGCGGGTTGCATGCAAGGACAAAAAAAACAGTCACTGTCTTATAACTATATGCATTTATTTTACATCTACTCCCAAATTATTAGGGCTTGAGCATCTAAGGAGCATATTACATGGTTATAATTACTCAGAGCATTATTGTTTTGTGGCATTCTGTGCATTTTGATGGCCGAAACATGTTTAAAAAGTGACTGAATTTCACACACGCATCTATATACACACACACATCTATATAGCACTCTATGGGGTCACTAACAGCACCACATAGTGGCTACAAATGAATGTCACTTTTTGTGCAGTTTTTTTTGCAGCCGTTTTGAAGTACATGTCTGACATTTGACAGTTCTGACACTTGACAAGAGATCACAACCTACAAACATAGTCAATTGGAAACTATATATTAAAAATAAATAAATAAATAAATAATAATAACAATAATAAAAATGGCCGAAATGGCCCCTTTCATTCAAGTAATGCTTTACTGAACTCCCCCTGGAGGTTTTAGCGTTTCACCTACACTCAATCAATTTTATCTTGAGGCATTTCGAAAGTTAAATTTAGTTAATCTATGACATTTGCCTTAAAGAGGAAGTTGTCACAAGTCAGTCATACAATATCTGATTGGTCCCAAATTTACCAACTATGTTAACAGTTCATGTCTAAACACATCTACAATATACACTCTCTGTTATAGCAGCAAAGGAGGAACAACATTTAATATTGATAAGGTACCTCTTGTTACCAGTTTTGACATAAGAGACAAGAATCTTAGCCAAAAAATACCACAAAATATTTAGACTCCTGAGCGCACTGATTATTTGTCTGTATTGGTCAGTAAATTTTCCATCTCTCGCTTGAACTGGCTACTGAAAGGCGATGTTGCCAGATGTGCTTGAGCACTTTGATCGCTGCTTACAGCTTTAATTTTGAAACTTTTTCGAGTAGGGCAATTAGTGCATTCATTGGCAAAAAATTTATTTAATGACAATTCCTTTCAATGGCTCTGAGTAAACTCCATCTTATTTAGGACAGCAGCTATTAGAACTTTAAAATTACATTTTGGCATGAACTGCATGAACAATAACTTTCATCAGGGGTTCAACACATTACTTCAAAACAAAGTGACTTACAGTTTACGGCCTTGATTCGGCATATTACATTCTGCTCTTACCGTTTAAAAATTAAACAAATAAACATGGAAGAGAACAAATGCTAAGATTCTACTCTGTAAAGAGGAAACCAGAACCGAAAAAAATAATCAATGATTAGAACATGGAAAGAAATCAAAATCTAGAAACTAACACCAATCTATTCACTTAAACTTGTACCATACGTGTCAACAGAAAACAGACCAGGTGTATAGCTTTTCGTTTCATCCCAAGTATGACACATTCTCTCTCTCTCTCTCTGGGACTGGTGTGAAGTGCAGAGGCAGTAAGTGTACAGTCTATTCCAGACTGAGAGCTCTGGCCGCGCTCCACAGATCTCCCCCACACATTCTCTCCCACTCATTTTCTCTTTGCAAACAATGCTCTTCTCTCGATCTGTCTTTTCTTGATGCTTTAGTAGCACTAATTTCTGTCCATCCAAACACAGCACGATGATGCAAACGAACAAATTTGTGTGCATTCAGCAACTCAATTTTGTAGCCAAGTTTGTTCAGATGTCTTGTAATGAGTTTAAGGTTGGAGTCAACTTGTCTGTGAAAACAGGAAGAGAAATGTAATTTAAAATCCACAACTTGGAACACCGACTGCTTTGCCTCTGAAACCAATGCTTGCATAGCTGTGTTTTCAAAAAGAAGAGCTGCTTTATTATTACTTTTCTAGACCTTTAAACAGTCCAAACCACATTTCTTTTCACACTGATAGGGACGAGCAGGTAACCTAATAACCTAGCAAAAACTATTCTGGAACAATCTCTGCACACACCGGTGACTGTTCCAATCACACAAGTTTTGATTTCCATATTTTTTGGTTTTAAATGAACACTACAAGAGTTAGCAAATCATTTACAGGGTAATTCAAATGCAAATGAAAGATTGTTTTCAGTTGCTGTCTAGTGGTGAAAAGAAGGGTTAACCCCTGGAAGTACAAGAGCTGTGAGATGGCTTGTGTTTTTCAAAGTTCTGTCACAAAAAAAGCACAATGGGCCAAAATACGTTTGGAACAGTATAAGGTTCAGGAAAGTTTTTTTTGTTGCCTGTTTTTTGCATAAAAAACTTCTAGTTCTCAATTTTTGTAGTAAAAAACGACAAAAAGTAATACTCAGAATTCTACTTTTGTGTATGACCCCAAAATTGTAACTGTGCAGCATAGACCATAAGCTCTGTGATTGGTTGGTTTAATAGCTGAGCATTTTGGAGTAATGTCATACATATCCGAGTGTCTCCGCCATGAGAAAAACAAAAACATGGCCCAAATCAGTAAGTGATTGTTCAGAGAAGTGCAGAAATGTAACCTTTAAGCGAGGTACTACTCTCATACGGCAGATCATTTATAGTATTTAAAACAGCAAATGAAATAATAAGAGAAGTCAACAAAACCAATCAACAAGCTATGTTTGTCGTTAAGCACATCGGCTTGATGCAAAAGTATGAATTGGGCTTTAAAAGTGTTCCACTTTAGAACAGAACAGGTTTAAAGCCTGGTGCAAATATGATTTAAAAACTAAATTGTTTTTAGTTCATATCACTCAGCTGTCTTTGACTGCCTACATATCCCCCTTCTGTGGACCATTTGCCTAACTATGATTACTCAGGAGACACACTTGTATGGCTGGATATGGCCAATTTGCACATCTTTGTACTTTATTAGAAACCTCTCAGAGAGATCATGGACACATGTCCATAGTTTATAAAGTCTATGGTCATAATAAACAACTGTTTGGTTCCTTGATTGATTGCTTCTATGAAAGACTCATCACATCATTTGCAATCTTATAAGTGGATGAGCATAAGGAAATAGCACTTGTAGTCAAATAATACAATTCATTTGCTTCATGAAAATGTACAAAATCATTCATTTTCAATTACTAAAAAGATTGAGAATAGAATCTGTTACAGCCGCTGTTTATTTCTCAAGGCATTATCTGCTTTGATTTAATTTTCCAGACTTTGATGTTTTAAAAAGGCTTCCGATTAGAGCCTTCTCATCTCAAGTATACAACTGAACTCTGAGCACATCTCAAGGTTTCATCATCATCATAAACATCACACACTTCCTAAAAGCATCTTATCTTCTGCAAAACAGCTTTTTTGGTCTCCTTTTTGCTAAACTATACATTTTGTACACTCATAAAATAACATATTCTGGCTTTGGGCGTAATATAAAAAATACAGAGAGCATGCATAAAGTGAAATTATATAATGAAATATTACTTTAAGAGCTACCCAGTGTCCTGTTCATGAGAGGGTAGGACTGGCAGCTGGAGAAGATGAAGGGAGGAAAACTATGTTTCCTGCCTCACACTAAAGCCAAGGGTGGATCTCAGCTATCAAAACAAGGGTACAAACTGAAAGATATACAACCCCAAAACCTCATCCATTACACAACATATGATGGGTTTATTCAAGTAAATTAAGTTATTATTTTATTCAAGTTATTAAATTCAAGTAAAAAATGTATTTCATTAACCAATAAAACATTTATTTCTGTTTTTTTTTCCACAAAATGCTATAAATCCAAGACTTGTAACCCCATGAAAAAAGACATACATTAGTAATTATATAGTGGGTTTTTTTTGTTTTTGTTTTTTTTGGGGTGGGGGCAAAAAAGTGTGCTCACAAACTATGATCTTGGCTTGTAAAAGTGTCATTTAAAAGCAAAATGGATTGGTTACTGTAAGGACATTGCAAAGGTAGAATTTTTGGTGGTTATAGAGAAGTCAATGACATCATACAAAGTTCCCCATGCCAATTTGAGTGATATTTACCAATCCCCATGTCTCTATGATTTTCCTTAGCTAAGAAAGTGATCTGGCAAATTGATTGCTATGGTAAAGATTCTGGTTGCTATGGAGGAGTCAGTAACATAATATAATGTCCCTTTGCCACGATAAGTCATATAAACCCACCGCCACAACCATCATTTACCAAAGCTGAGATCAGAAAGTAGGTTGTTATGGTAAACTTGGTTGCTAGGGAGCTATTACTGATGTCATAAAAATATTTAAGTTGTTAAGTTGATCAACATGAACTAAAAATATTTATTTATTTTGCAGTTTCTCATTTTCAATGACCATTTTAATTAAATGGAAAATATTTAACCTCTTCTAGACCCAGAAAAAAAGCTATTAGAATTTTTTTAGGGAAAAAAATTAAATAATATAAAAAAAAAAAAAAATCAAAACCATTAGGAAACATCCTTGACCAAGAACTACACATCAGCCTTGTCTGATACTTTGGTAATGAACCCAACCTTGGCCACAAAATTACATCAACACTGAGAGGAAGGAAACTTTTACAGTAAGATCTTTTTCTGCAACATTCAGTAGAATTATTCAATTTAAAGGCCAATGAACGAGTTGGAGCAAGAGAAGCATGAACGAGTTGGAGAAAAAGCTCTGGGTCCACAAAACAAAGACAACAAATTGTAACAAAGAAAGAAATAATACTTACATTATCCAAAATGAACCCCATTTGATTTTCAAATCTCAACTTATAGATATTAAGAGAAATTAATTTATCAAAAGAATAGTGGTTTCCTTTACAAACTGATATAGGTAGAAAAATGAGAAACTAATTTAGTAAACAATAAATCATCAATCACTTAATTTTCTCATGATGGGTATGATCTTTTTAATGTAAAAAAAACTATATGCTATTTTAGTCGGTTCTTTGTCAAATTACTTTTAAATATCTGACCTCAACACAAATGAACTCATAAAAAAACAGTTTTCTGACCCATGCAGGATGCACAGTGCCTCCAAACAAAACACTGATTTATTCTTAAGCACAGTTACTTACTGCTTCTGTTTAGTAAGTTATTCATGTGCATCTTGAGGAGGAGGAGGATGTCGTGGTTATCCGTCTGAACCTGAGGCAGACAAACTGTGAAGCAACACAGAGGCAACCAAACACACACAAAAAAACACACAATGTAACATGATCAGAAAACTTTTACAAAAGCACACTGAACAGAATTTACTTCCTAAATGCCCCATAAACGTTGATGAAGTGCTTTAACATAGATTTCTCTGCTGTACGAAACTAAATGACGGATGATGGGAGAGATGATGCGGAAGCAGAATCATCAAAATTAACACGTGCAGCCATCCGTTTGATAGTAGGAAACACACACACAACAAATGTAAAATAATTAAAGTAACTTAGCCGTAAAATGAGCATCCACGTTTTACTCACAGAAGTATATTTCTCCGTAGCTTCACCTTCTGATTGTTGAGCCTAAAAACTGAATACAAACCCTAAACAAGTCCTTCTCGTCGGCGACTAACTGATGGCATCGTTTCAGGACTGCATTCACCGTCGTCACGTACCGAAATTCAGTCCTAACACAACAGCTCCAGACTTTCCAGCAGCTCGGCGCAGTTTGGATGAGGCGAAGCAAGCAGCGTGTTTCGAGTCTGAGCGAGGCGGGAGAGGAGGGAGGGAGGGAGGGAGCTCGTGTGTATGACGTCACGGAAGTTTTATTTCATCAATTCACCTGTGGGGGAAAAAACTACCTGCTCGGTACACAAAACAAGTAGAAATTATGTGTCTTGATACACTTGCATAAAATAATTAAAAACGAATTTAAATAAAACATAATCGCATATTTCAAACAGTCTGCAAAGTGTAAACAGAAGACATATGTCTGCGCATGCGTTTGGCAGATCGGACGGGATGTACGGCCGTGTACTGACTGACATACAGTATTTTTTATTTAAGTGATCACATTGAATGTTATGGTCATTTTTTAATTACAGGACAAAATTTCTTTCTATACATTTTGTTAAAGTTAATTTAGAAATTATATAATAAAAAAAATCCAAGTCACAGCCCATACTTTTATTAGCTATAGGTCCTTAGTTTGGTTAAAAATAAAAAAGGCGGAGTATTTTGGTAATGTTAATATGCATTGATGTAAATTCTTTGCTCTGTATCTGTTTAATTTTGTTAGTATTTTATTTTGTCTACTTACTTGGGCTGTTTTGGATTTTCCTGTTTTATATGTACAAAAAATACCTGTTGTGCTGTGCTGCACATGGGGTCATTTTCGTAGCAATAGTATTTGTGTACTTGCATGAAGATTTATCTTCTACAAATGTTTCAAAATTCATTAATTTGTTGCTACTCTCCACAGGTTACTTTGTAGTTATTAATAGTTTTAGCAGCATAATGTTACTTTGTTTTGAAAACGAAAGAATTAGAATTGTCAAGTGTGAATATAATTACAAATATTCTTGCATAGACGTTTGTTGGTTTATAGTGGGTACTTCAGTGTAACCAAAACTAAGTGCACAGGAACACAAACATTTATAGAAATAATAAAACAAAAATAAAGCCAAGGTTCAAAAATCTGCTAAATAAAAAGATAAATAACATACAACTAAAACTAAAGTCAGGAGTGCTTTAATTGAATGTAAACCTGAACAATCAAAAACAAAAAGTGAAAACAATGTGAAGATTTTTACAATGAAGACCAACAGTTACTTCACGACAATCACAATCTCGTAACAGGTTTACAAAGACCTTTGATATTGTATTAAGACAAACATTATGTAGTGAAGTTACAATTTTTACTTTTTATATTTGCAACACCATGTAGGGATTAACAGAGCTTACATATTGTGCAACAGTTTTTTTTTGTGTGTGCGTCACTCTGCAATGAGTGGTGCATAAATTTCAACCAAAACCAGTATCCTCTGTTGATATTTTAATGAAAATTAACATTAAATGTATTATTTCGTCAACTCCACATGTTTGATAAACAGTAGTTTGAATGTTTTGGAGAATATTCACCATACTTTTCAAGGTAACCCAATTTTAAAATATGATAAACATTCCAAGTGATGCCGTCACAAAAAAATTCACCTTTTTTTAAAGCATAAATGCTTAATTTGGGATTAGTCTACTAAAAATAAGTATATGTTTGAACTGTATGAATTTTTTATACTGTATAAACCACAATGTGTATCGGTTTCCCCTCGCTATAATGGAGGAACAGTGCCTCTGTGTGTTACCACTCTATATTGCAATAAAAAGTGGAAGCTAGAGATTTTAAGATACATACAGTACATTTGTATATACAGTATACATATATACAAATATTTTTTTTCGCCTTGTCTCGCTTGACACACAGGTCACCAAGACTTCTTTAAATCTGGTCAGGTATTGATATATCAACATTTAAAATAAAACTTCTGAAAGTCATACCAAATGTGAAGAAGATTCTCTGGGTTAAAACCGTTCACTATAATTCGCTTAGCAAAAACGCATCAATCATATGTCAGTTTACTAATCACAAAAAGATTCTTAAGTCCAAAAAACTCAGTTGCATATACTGGCTTTATGCCCAAGACATCCAAGCACAATCCCACATAGACATCTTCAAGTGGAATTGGCCGCACAAATCTAGAGGCCCATGATATTTTCCCAGCCAGATCAGAAGAAAACACATATCCAGCTCCAGAGACATATGGAGGAAACCTGGAGTTTGGGTACATCACCTCTGAGAGGTACCACTTATTACGGCTGTTCCTTTGAGGAAAACCATCTGAGATGACTGATCCAGTAATGTAGCCTGTCCTTGAGAATTCACCCTGGCCTTTGAGGTACTCCACCAAGTAGTACACGTTGAGAAAGATATCAGCATCAATCTTCATGGCATACCTTGCACCATTGCAAAAAGTGCTTATCCAGTGCATAATCATCATGGTTTTGATAGTGAGATTATGATAGCTGTCCACAAAGTCCATTTGAATAATGTCCCCATGTTCCCTGCTTTCCTTTTCAAGGTGGCCCTGCAGCACTGGGTCACTTTGTGGAGGTTGACCGAGGACAAACAAATGAATAATACTCACATCAGGAACCAATCCATTTTGGCCCCAAGTCTTTCTGATAGCAGTCCTTCTCTGGTTGTCTTGGAGAGCGACTGGGACCATAAGAAGAAGGAAAGGTCTCTCTTTTTCACACACTTGTGGCTGGTTCAGAATGAATCTGTATGACGACGGGGAGATCACAGAGTGGAGCTCCTGAAGAGCGGAAGTCTTTCTCGGAAGATGACGCTGAGGTGTTACATTACCTCTGAAAGCGAGGAAAACTGCGAATAGAATCAGTCCCGCAACAGCAAGAAGCGTAATAAGTTTATGTCGCAAGCATTTTCGCATCTTAGAACGAAAATGAAGACAAACAAGGTGCAATAACGTCACAACAGTTGAATGACGAGTTAGAAGAATTCGACTATCAGCTGCTCAAGCCTGGACTATGTGTTTGCCTTGGAAAAGCGCCCAGCCCCCAGTGCACTAAAGGGCGAAAGCTTCCCGTGAGCTTCTTCCTCGTTCAATTGTGACAGGGTGGCGCCATGAGGTCTAGAATAGAACGCGATATTAATATACCACTTTACCTTAGAAACATGTTAAGAAACTACAAATCCAGATGATGTTCTACATTAATTAGGTTCACTGGGTATTGTCTCCAAGTTCAGACGATAAACTTTCGGTTTTTCCGGGATTCAAAGCGAAACTGGTCTTTTTTTACAAGGTTAATAAACTTTTTATATTTATGAACGCCAAAGTTTGATTGAAAAAGTATGCATTTTGAAACAAAAAAGTCGATATTTTAGCATAAGACTCAAATTACTCAAATACAATAGCTGTATCTCAATCCAGGTTGTGATCCCTTCGGAGGACACAGACTCCGGAGGCAACAGCTTCGGAGGATCCTCCAAAGGCTGTTCATCCATTGAATAATGGAAGGATCTAGCCTCATTCTGACCATAGAGTTTTACAAACTTCTACAACAAAAAGATCTACCAACAATCACATTCAGGTGACCACGTGTTATTAACGTTATTAAACATTATGAATATAATGTTTTTTGTTTGAAAATGCTACTAATACTACCAGCATTTAAAGAATCCATTCAACTACTGTCCATAAAAACCTGTTACTTGCATTTGAATACAAATTCAGATATTTTTGCTTAATATTTTGCATTGATTCTATTGGGGGGAAAAAGTGCAAAGCATCGTTATTTTATATGTGATAAAAGTGTATTGATACTATAGTTGAAATTTCTTAAATTGACTTTACTAAGAACCATGTGATATATGCTGGTTTTTTTCAAATCATCATTCAATTTTAACAAAAACTCTTCGATTACTAAAATTTGTATGAACACTTAATCAACAACTATCTGCAAAATAGTACAAAACTTTTAAAAGCAATAAAACTGTCAAAAGGTATAATGAATGGGTTTCTAATTCACAAAAAGCTATCCTGAAGAGCAGGTGTTTGGACGCAGCTTCTGGTGAATCAGTCAGAAATACTCTGACATTACTCTGGGGGGCAGGCTTTGTGTCTAACTAGACTAGATTAGTGTTAAACGTTAGTGTTGCTTTAGGAACTGAGAAAGTATACCTTTATTACACTTGCATGTTTGGTCTTTTGTGTGGTGCAAAAAAACAGGCTTTAAAGCACTTTTTTTTTTAACAAAATCAGTTTTATTGTAGGAGGGTTACAAATAAACACGCATTGCACACCCATTTAATAAACAAAAAATATTCAATACCAAAACAAGACATAATTTACACAGGTTTTTTAGAGGGTCAGTGGTTTAGTCTATAGCAGGGCTGGGCGAACACAAAAAACGTACTCTGTATATTTAAATTGATTTAATTTTTTTTTGTGAATTTGTGAAAACAGAATTTTCATATAAGGCTATTTTTAATAGTTTCAAATAACCATTACTTCATTTCTGCATCTTTCTGAATGCTAGTTCATTACTGGCAAATTCTGGACTGTGGTCCTGCCTTATCTTTTATTACATTTAAACCATATGGATGATACCAAGCAAGTTCTTCTCAATACATATAAAGAATGCCATTATAGGGTAGAGAAAACATGGCTAGAGATGCATATCGATGGTCATTTAACAGTAGTGTAATGCTACCAGTTCTAGGAACGTGCCATTCGACTATAAATCTGATGGGTGGATGGATAGATGGATACCTAGATTTGTCATAGATGAGATGAAATATGTCCAGAACCAGTTTTTTCATGCACCTTTCAGCGTTTCCCTCTAAATGAGAAAATAAAATATATAAAAAAACAAACACAAGAGGCTCCAACGCATAAAAAACACCACCACAATGAACTCTCTCCACTGTAACTGTACTGTATGTGATAAACAGAATAATATCAGAATTTTAAAAAACGGTGAGCACCAAGCCAAACTCAAAATCTCGTCTCTGGTCTGCTTCGAGTTATATGTTATTGGAGTATTCGTCTTTGGTGTGTTTATGATGAACAGGCACAGTGTGTTATGTTCAGCACTTCATTATGAGTTTATTGATTTACTGTCACATCGATGTGGACAGAAGTGTAAACACACAGCTGTGTATATGGACTTCAGTTTTGAATGGTGGTGAAAAGTTTTTTAGTTTTTCTTGCATGTTGTTCTCCATGAGTAGGAGAGTGCAGAGAGCAGGCGGGGCTCCTGGCAGTGGCTTTGGTAGATGAAGGGGATGAGATGATGAATAAAGAATGAATGGGTTGGTAGAGCACACTGGTTTATGATCGCTTTCTCCTTCCCTCAAAGTTCCTGAAGTTGGTAGGCCTGATTTTCATCTCTGCATATTCGATTGAGTGCTCGTGACCCTTCCAATGAAACCAGTTTACACCCTGGAGATTATAAAATTTACAGTAATTACTCATTCGTAATCTTCCGTGTTTCTTACATTCAAGAAAGCATGTTGAAGATGTGTACCTTGCTGTGACTGTTGTCTCCATAGCGACCCATTATATTCACTCGATGGCAGTTTTTATACCAGAAAGCCCCCTTGTAAGACAGAGCACAGTTGGTGACGGCGATATCGTTGTCGTTGTCATAAGTTGAGAATGGCCGGCCGTGGTGATATGTCATTGAGTCACCTTCAAGAAAAATACAAATAACAAAAAAAAAAAAAAATCCAATTAGGGTTTTGTGTAGCTACTTTACACATGAGAAAGATTATCTGTACATATCTCTTTTGTAGAAGAGTAAGCAGGATTCCATTAGTAATCAACATTCTGTCGTAACCTGTTACCCTAAAATCCGCATACACTTTTTTTACACCGGGGTCCCCAGTTTAAAATTAGAGGCCCTGTAACCATTTTGATAACATTAGCAGCACAATGTCTACCCTGTCATTCAAGTGGGGAGTGCAACCATAATAATTTTCCATTTTTGGAAAATATTGTGTCTGCTGGAAGTTTAGAGAAAAATTGGAGGGTCAACACTAGGAGTTTCATTCTCATCTCACCAGGTCCTCCTCAAGATTAGTCTCTGTTTCAAACACATTCGCTGTCACTTTTACTGTCAAAAACCTGACAAAATCTCACTGACAAAAATAACCCTTGAGATTTGGATTTTTTATCCTTTCCTGTCTTTTCATTTGAATTATCTGAAATTTACCACCTGGAATTCCCAACACTGTAAAACCCTTAGAGTTTGCATCCATCCATCCATCTTCTGTTTATTCCGTTTTGGGGTCGCAGGGGTCTGCTGGTGCTGTTCCAGCTCAAATCGAGAGGCAGGGGTACACCCTGGACAGGTCGCACAGTCTGCATCTAAACATTCCTTTATTATTTAACAAGGAAACTGCCTCATTTAACTTGGTAAATCCTATTTTTATACAGTTATTGAGCCCCTTGTTTCTTTCATTGTTCTGCACCAATTTTGTTTTGTAACAAGGAAAGCATCGCCATTTTTGCAGGAAGATCATGTGACACAAAGAATCATGTAAAATGTTGCTATGTGACCGGTAATAATAAAATTATTTGTATTTTATGCACATTTTTATGGTATTGTACGTAATGAAAACATAACATAGTGTGGATTATTCCGAGTGGAGGCGTGTGACTATACCTGCAGTTCCACTGTATCCACCAACATGAACTTTGTAGCGAGCGCGTGGTTCAGAGACTGTAAACTTGTCGTATTGGGCGAATGCAGACTCTCCTTTATCTCTGAGGTCCACACGCAACTCATATTGCCCAGAGGAGGTGATCTTATGGAGGTTAGATAAACCTGCAGACACACACACAATCAGATTAGAATACACCCAGACCAATTCTGCTTCAGAGTTTGTATTGGTTGTGTGGGAATTAGTTAAAAACCTACCCAGCCAGAATTCATCATTCAGGTCACCGAAGCCTGCGGTGTAGTTCTTCCAGTTTCTGAAGAACTCTACTTTTCCACTCTGCCGTCTGACAAACACCTACATGAGGGATTAACAGTATTACGCATGTGTTTCTACCTGTATTAACCTACTGAAACCTTCTTTTTATTCTAAAAGGGATAGTCTATAAAAGGTAAAACTTATTTTGATAATATTTTTAGTATCTCAGCTAAATTTGATGAGCAACGTATTGTATGAGATGTAATTTAATATTATAATGGCCAATAGGAATACATATAATTGTTTTTTCTTTTCTTCCACCCAAAATTTATATCAAGATTTTTTCTTCAGAATTCTAACATTAACAGCCACTATTATGCCTTTAGTATACAAATCCGAAGCCTCAAAACAAACCTTAATTTTTAGAGATATCCCATTTTTTTAATATTTAGGTTAAAAGTGTAATTAGTAACATAATTAGTTTCTTTTCCTATCTTTGTTCTTAATACTTGTAGCTCTGCTCTCACCCCTCCCTTTCTGTTTCTCTCTGTATCTGTCAATTGCTTCACACCTGTGTCTCGTTTTTGTCGGGTGCTTTGTTACCCTTTTATACTCTTAGTGTAGGGTTACATGTTCATTTATTTATTTTTTTTACAACTCCGAGTCGCTTTTGCCAGTAAGAGTAAACCAGCCATGAGATGTTAGCCATGCCACTTCTATGGGATCAAACCAATGCTTTCTTTAATGTGCAAAAAGCACTACTTACTATCCAGCCACCTCCATCAGTGCTCATGTCGCAGTAGACCTGCAGAGGTTGGCTCTCATCTCCACGCAGGTAAATGGTGTACAACCCTGAGGTGGTTTCTCCATTCAGTAGAGCCTGCGAGCAGTCTTTAGGATGCTTGTAGAGCACTCCAACTAGGATCAAGAGAGAAAAGTCCATGAATTGAGCATTTATACTCACTCTGCAGTAATTTAGTGATTCAACACAAGATTCATTTCTCACTGGTGGTGAAGACAGTAGATATAGTTCTGCTTCTCTTTGCTCCAGCGATGGCCTGCAGTTTGACCATATACTCCGTAGATGCCGTGAGCTGGGTCATACTGTAAGATGTTGCTGTGGAACTCAGGACTACCTCCTGGAGGATTCAAAAGCTAACATTGACTAAACTCCAATCATTCAACTCAAAATAAGAAGCTCTGTCATGTTTCGTCTTTGGTTGTTTGTTTCAATTGGTGCTCACCTTGACAATACCATCAGCAGACTCAAAGCTGAGAACGTACCCGCTGATGTCTGCTCGGGGTGGCTTCCATGACAGCATTGCACTCTCTGTCTGAATATTACTGGCTGCTAGATTCTGAGGGGCATCAAGATCTGTTTAAGAGAATGTTTGTTTATTAAACTGGTGTTGCGGATGCTTCATTTAATTCGACAAAATACTGGTAGCTGCTTCATGGCCCATGTAGCTTTCATAAGTGTGTTTTTAGCAACTTTTAAGAATAATCTGCACCAACCCACAGAAGTAGAGATGGAGCAGGTTGAATTAAACAGATGGACATCTGCACTGAGATAATGCCTGTTTTACTTCTGTTCCAGACTTCTTTTGCAAATAGATTTTTTAAATTATTTATTTATATCTCAAGTATTTAATTATTTGAGTACACTGGCCAAACCTAACCCCAACACTATGTGTAGGATTCTGTATATGTGTATTTATATATTTATATATATATATAGAGAGAGAGAGAGAGAGAGAGAGAGAGAGAGAGATAGGTAGATAGGTAGGTAGGTAGGTAGGTAGGTAGGTAGGTAGGTAGGTAGGTAGGTAGGTAGGTAGGTAGATAGATAGATAGATAGATAGATAGATAGATAGATAGATAGATAGATAGATAGATAGATAGATAGATAGATAGATAGATAGATAGATAGATGAGATATAGATGATAGATAGATAGATAGATAGATAGATAGATAGATAGATAGATAGATAGATAGATAGATAGATAGATAGATAGATTCTCTTTGAGCAGCTTTATCAGATTGAGTTTCACATTAATACAAATGTGCAACCAACAGCATAACTCATCAACATTAGCTTAATTGCTAAACAGTTTGCTGTACACAGGATTTTGTGCAACACCATTTTCATAAATTTTTCAAATTTGTAGCACGGTGCTACCTGTCCATTATGGAACATGTGCAACAAATCAACACATGAGAATAAATGAACAGTGGTACATGACACAAAACAATCAAATTTTTTTAGACTTTTATTGCTCTAACTTTAGTGTGGTGAAAACTGCTAGTAATGGTGCAGGAGTGTGGGTAATAAAACACCCACATCCCCCAATGGTTGTCAAAAAGGCTGCTCTCTTATCATTGATTTTAAGCGGAAATTTTAGACAAAAAAATTGAATTTGCCAGCTTTTTCAATAGTGATTGCACTCCATCCCGATTTAAGCTGCGTGATTTGCTGCATATTTTTACCATATTAAACATTACTGAGTTGAAAAGGTCCAAAATTTCACTTTGCGCCTGACTCCCCATATGATAACAGCAACCCAACTCACTTAATAATCACTTTAATTATTGACTCATAGTGAAGTCACTTTAAGAAGTGACTCATATCAGACAGTCTGTGAGTGAGTGTCAGCTTACCTGTGGTGAACTCAGTGTTGGTGGCAGGACTCTTGGCCTCCTCTCGGACAGCATAGACTTTAACTGTGTATAATGTGACAGGAGTCAAGGAGCTCATCGCAAACTCCACTGTGTTCCCAGACACCCTCTCCATCACGGGAGTCACTAAAAAACAACACAACATGTGACTGAGGATCACTGATCTGCTGTCTTCTGACACCAACAAACCCGATGCTTGCTTAGCTTAATTTGAGTTACCATTGTCTGTACTGTAGGTGATGACATATCCATCCACTGTAGCAATAGACGGCTGCCACAGCAGCAGAGCTTCAGTGTCTGTGATGTTAACTGCTCTAAGGCCTCGTGGTTTATCCAGAGCTGAAGGACCGCAGAGATGTGAGAGAACAAAGATTAACTTGCATTCTAGATAGGACCAGTTGACATCTTTATATCAGGCGTAAAGGTGTTTTAAATCAATATAAAGCACAACACAATTACTCAAACTGGCCATAGAAATGAAAACTTATGGGCTGTATTGTAACGCACTGCTTGCATGGGTTTCCTCTGGTTTATCCCCTTCATAAGTTATTAGGAATGAATGTGGCCCTTCGAGCTGGAGATAACCGTTGACCCCCACAAGGATAATTCAGGTAAAGAAAATCGATGCTGGATTATAACTGAATGATAGCCAGTTGCTGTTAAACCAGTATTACGGCATACTGGTTAGCACTGGTGCAACTATTCGATTATAACTTTGCTGCTGTTTGTAGTATGACTATTTCATCATTACCAGGTTTTATTATGTGTTATCTGTCTAGGCTACAGGCATTTTAGATTCTGAACACAAATTAGATCCATAATGTGTCATGATTAATAAAACTTATTAATGAGAAAGTAATAATTTTACCTGTAGTGACCCTATCAGATCCAGGCTCACTCTCCTCCAAGCCTTTCATAGCGATGACAGTGACCTGATAGGTGACTCCAGGGGTCAGATCAGACAGCCTTGCTTTGGACTCTGCTCCATCCACCTGTAGTGACACTGGACTGCCTGTAGAGGTCAGCAAAGTACAACTTTAAACCAGTGACTCTTTGAACCACTAGAGAGCAGTACTGTCTGTGATTGATGGTGTGGTATAGTGATTTACAAAAGCGCTCCTCTAATGGAAAAAACATCATCTATGATTGACGATAGCGAATGAAAGATTCATATTACTGAATAAGGGTCTAAACTAAAAACCGGAACAGATAACTGAGAGGCCAAAAAGGATACTATGAGACCTCAGGGAGGGAGGTCTCTTCTATTCATTCAAGGTAAGTTTTCCTCCTTTACGTGTGCAATAACTTACAAAAGCAAAAAAGTTTATGAGAAATAATAAACTGAGGATAATAATATGATTTGTCTGTAGTCAACCATGCAGCAAAAACCACATGGTAAAATCCCCCTTTTCAGAAGAAATCAAAACAGAAGCTTAAGGAGAAAGTTTCCAGACCAAAGGCTTAAATGTAGAAAGCAGCAGCCAACTATAAAAAATACATAACCAACTGTGTGCCAATTTATAAATTAATTATAAAGAACAAAGATCTGTCTGGTTTATGCAGTTAAACCTCCTATTTTAACCACACACAGTCAATGCAGTGCAGCTAACGATCATCAACCACGGTCATTATAATTGAGCAAAGAGGCAAAACCAGAGAGACTAGAAGTTAAGCTGAAAATAATATTAAAATAGTTCAGCTCCTCAAAAATTAATTCTTCTTTTGCCACTTGTACAGGGCCTGTTGGCAGGGTGAACAGTCTAAGCAGGGATGCCCAGATGCCTTAGACTCTTACAGCTCATCTAGGGAACACCAAAGCATTCCCCCTGAGACATGCCCGGAATACCATCCCAGGAAGATACCCAGAAGGCATCCGAAACAGATGCATAAGCCACCTGCTCGGGGCTAATTTCTCTCAATGTGGAGGAGCAGAGGCTCTACTTCAAGCTCCTCAATAAGCTCCTCACCCTATCCCCTACCCTAAAAACTCATTTTAACTCAGCATTTAAACTCAGCATTTTAACTTTCCCATACCCATTTACCTTGTGGAGGAAGCTCATTTCGGCTGCCAATATCTGGGATCTTTTGGTCATGACCCAGAGCTTATGGTCATAAGAAAGGGTAGAAACATGGATCTTTCCGTTTCATAGTCCCTTACTTCTGAAAAAGACCCCAAAATACTCTACTTGGGGCAGGATTGCTTCACCAAATTGGAGAATGCATGCCACCGTTTCCTGATACTAATTCTCAACCCAGCCATTTTGCATTTGACTGCAAATCACAAATCTTGATCTGTTGATGCCAACACAAGTCAACTTCAAAACGTCTTGCTTTTTACCCACAAAACGTACTGCTTGCATCAAGCTTTAAGCATGTTTTCTGCAGTAAAGTTGAGCACTTTAACTCTGGTGTCATTGGAAATCTGCTCGCATTGATGAATTGCAAAGAGGTTGGGGTGCGGTGCTTTTTTGAAATCTGCAACTGAATTTGGAGCTTTATATAGTCAGTCGGGCTCAGAGATGCCTCTAAAAGCCTCTACACACTGCTCTAAATTTTAGTTTTTTTGTGACAACGTGCCTCGATCAAAAACCATGGGCGCCATTGGGAGCTCACACATCTGACCAAACGAGAATTTTAGATTGCCGTATCGGATCCGTTTTTTGTAAGGAGGATGTAAAAGAGCACATCCAACATTTCCATTGCGACTTTGTACAGGAAACGGGAAGTTTCTGTGTTTCTAGCGTTTCTGTGTGTTCTTTGATTTCTTCTCTGTCGTAATCATTTTTCCTGTTACCCCATGTGTTGTACCGTAAGCGCCATTTTCAGGAAGGGAGCATCATTGCATCAATATTTCCTAAAACCTAGAGGAAGGGCACCCTGCTGCGAAGCCATTCGAAGATTTGTGCGAATCTCTATACGGATCAGTGTGTAGAGGCCTTAACACCAGTACCAGACCTGAATGGTTTTTGACACCCAACATAAAAAGGCCAACACTGCAGGTGAAGGGGTCTGTATGTTTAAAAATGATGGTATATTATTTATTGCCGTTTTTCAGAATTTCCTAGGTTTGTGTAGAACCCACCCCCCATCTCCCCTGCACCAACAGCCACTAAAATTCAGGATACAGTCAGTGTGTGAATAAATAGTGGAGCAATAGCAGCTAAAATCAGTGAGTAAAAGTGTACATTGAAAAATGTGTGACTTACCACCATGCATGGCTACATAGATGACCCTGTAGCTGTCCACACGAGTACGAGGCAGAGTCCAGTGGACAACAGCTGATTTATCGGTCACATCAGAAAAGCGGATTCCCTTCGGTGTACCAAGACCTTGAAAGAAGTCACAAACACAGAAGACGCAACAATACACTGTTAAAACCAGGTGTGTTCCAGCATTATTTAATAGGAGATAAACCTTCTCCCAATTAACTTGAAAAAGAGAGTAAAATAGAGCCGGTGTGAAGAAAGAGCCCCAATTACTCCTGCTGAATGAGCAGATGCATCAAAGGCACATTCAGGACATGAAGACAATGAAATGTGTGACTAGAGATAAAGCACACACAGAGACAAAGCTCCTGGCCTTCAAGCTATTTCTCAGCACTGGAGCTCAGAATCTGGCGTGACCTGTGTAAGAAGATTCACTTGCCCCAGTACAAAGACACGATAGTGTGACATGCCAACATCGTGGAGACACAGGGAGAATTAGGTTCTCTGATAGAAGAGGAGACAGGCACACCACAAGGACAAATACAACAAGCTGTTTCCACTTTGTGAAGAACACCCACAACCACTAAAAAGAGTGGATGAGAAAACTTCAGGTGAAATCAATCAGGACAATGTGTATAATGAGTGAAGTTGTGACCTCTTAAAAGGTTGTAATGGACAGATGACAAAGACGTTTCACCCAACAAACACGATGGAAATGAAGAAGGAAAGTGAGTCAGTGGTTCCTCCCCCAGCTTCTCGACAAAATCCAAATACCTGTTCGGGTTACAGCCAAAACTGGCTCGAAATTCCGTCCCAAAATGTTTCCAAAGAGCTCGATTTCATAATCCGTGTCTTCATTGAGACCTGTGACTTCTTCTGTTCGCTTCTCTCCAGATACACTGACCTGGTGCGGTCGACCCAGTCCGTCTGAGTCCATGACTCTGAGAGTGAAAGAATCAAAGACGCCCTCTGGTGCAGTCCAGCTCACTTTAAAGCTGTGCGCCGTCCTGTCTGAGGCCGATAGATGCTCCACTTCTGGTTCCGATTCTGGTTGACAAAATAATAGTTTGTCTTTCTCACCATGAAATGGACTTAGAAGATGTACTGTATATGTAAAAATCATTCTCCTGTTTGTGAAAACAATATAGATCTAAGAATTCCAAGCAAGAACTGATGTTCCACTATGTTGTGCATGAAATGACATTTGAAAAATCAAATCATCCACGATTAGCTGTTTTAATATCTTTGGCGGAAGATGCTGATCCAAGTGTGACAGCAAATCTAATCTACATGTTTGGATTAGAATATGGAATGGAATCTATTGGTTAGTACAAAGAAAAAAAGGACAGTGATGAATTTTCCACCATTATGTGAGATTCCTCCATCATTATTCTATCATCATCTAATAGCAGTCATGCAGAGTTCAAGACAGAGCTGTTCCAGGACAAAGGCACATCTGTTATCATCATACTGACAGAGGAGCTTATTCCGCATCTCCGCTTTTATTTGGTTTTAGCTGAACTTGCAAGATGTTCGATAGGAATTGTGTGGAAGATATTTCTCGAGAAGTAATTGCTGTGATAAGATGTTCATCTAAAAGCCGCTTTTTGACCATTTGAGCAATACATTGTATTTCAAACAATACTATTGTTTCTGCTAGAAAATGGATGATTAAATACACAATGGTTTGCTGTTCGCGTTCTCTTTGGGTACATTTTGCTTTAGTTTCACACCTGCTCTTCTCGTGAAATTGAACCAATACAATTTTACAACTAGAAAAAGTATTTATTCCATGAATGTTATAAGCCAGCTGACATTTTAACGTTGAATTACTGCTGCAACTTTAAGCGTCAACATTGAATGGATATTACATTTGGTTTTATTTTCAAAGGTGAGCCGAAGTTAATATTCTACCAAATTGGACAATAATTTAAAATAGTGTGGCGCAGTGGGTGACACTTTCAGTTAGAAGGCCGGTGACCTTCATACTTTGCATGCTCTTGGTGTGCTTGTATGGGTTTCCTCTGGGGACGCCGGTCTCCCACACAGATAAGCACCAGCAGACCCCCGTGGCCCCAAATGGGTAAAAGCGGGTTAAAGAAGATAAATGAATCATTTAAAGTAGAGAAAATAGAGTTAAAATGTAATAATTGACCATTTTGATGTTCCATTTTTACTTGAAAATGTATTTTTTTTTACAATAATTGTAAATATATTGTTTGTTTTTTTATGTTTGCTTTTAATGTTGTTACCGACACAGTGTTGCAGTTGGTAGCCTTGGTGCTTCTTAGAATAGGTTGCCAGTTCAAGGCCTGGTGGAGTTTGCATATTCCATGCTCGTGTGGGTTTCTGGGTACCTCACCTTCCCCCACAAATGAAAAACCTGCATTGATTTAATTGAACGCTAGAAATTTAACATAGGATTGAATGTTTGAGTGTTACCCTGTGATTGACTGGCGACCTGTCCAGGGTACACCCTTCCTTTCCTCCAGTGTGTGCTGGAGATAAGCACCGGTAGAACCCTGTGACCCTTACGGATTAATTAATTGACTTACATTTTAATTGCTGTGCAGCACGGTGGTAGAGTGGGTATTATTGCTGACTCTCAGTAAGTTGGTGGTTGGTTCGAGAGGTGGCATTCCTGACAGGATTTCCAGTTTCCCCCACAAGGCAATAAAACTAAACGAATAGTCTCCCTTAGGAGAGAATTTGAGAGTGTTGCCCTGATGTGGACTGGGGCACTCTCCAGGGTGTACCCCCACTTTTTGCCCAATGTGTGCTGGAGTCCTGAATCAATGAATGAATTTGAGTTTCCCACATGTGAAAGTTCCCTTCTGCTCAACCTTCTGTCAAAGCAGGGTTCCACAATGCAAACAAACAGGCTTGTGTTTCTGGTCCGGATTTGTTGTATGCGTTTAATGAATCCCAATGGGAATATTTAGCGTGAGCGTGAGTTTGAACTCCAAAAACTACAAAAGCTCTAACTGCTGACTTGCTGCACGTATGTTTTGCTAGTCAGTCCAACTTATAAACGTTGAAGAGTCATGTGACAGCTGGGAAACCTGATCGACCTAAAGTGAGATATACTACAATGGTTTGTTAAAGTGCAAAATGTTGTTTTTTGGTCAGGTATTTGTTTTTTATTTGGTTTGCTTGATCAGATAAAATTGTTTGTTCAGTGTTTCTGGGAATCTATCGCTCAAAACTTAAAGTTATGCCTAAAGTTATTTTAGTTTAACACTTTGCAGTGTGGTGAATGATTTGTAAGAACTAATCAAAGTGTTTTTAGAAATAAATTATCTTTGTTTATTAGAATGGCACACTTATCTTCTGTGGTTTACTTCTAGTGATGTCTGCCCTGAAACAAATTGCTTATTGCTGGGGTTTCATTGCATCTTGTTAAATTAGGACACAGTGCAAGATTTATCCCTTTTTTATTAGTTCGAAATGAGGAGAAGGAAAATGCTATTATATCATCATTATAATGATTGAACCAAATTAAACTGGATAATTAGTTTAATGCTGTGCTCAGTTTGAAATAATGTTTTACTTCTGTTCTTTCCCGCATTTTAAGCCTGAACAACTAGAAAAACATTACTTAAACCCTTAGAAGTCTGTGCTGTTGTAAGTGTTTTTTTGCTACTTTAAACTTGCTCTAAAAGTTATCTTTAAAACCATCTTTTTGCCAATGCTTTTTTTACAACCCCAGTTTTATTATATATTTTTTTTTACAAATATATATGTTTTTTTACAAACATTTGCTCATTACATTACACATTAATTCCACATAAACTTGAAATTGTAGAAAAAATACAATTCTAAGTGGTATATGTTGCCATTGCCATTGTTCAGAATGAACATTTTTTGGGCCATTGTGCCTTTTTACGTCATCTCACAGGTCTTGTACTTCCAAGGGTTATGCCTTTTTTCATGAAAAGATGGCATTGATGGCGCTGATTTGGGGTCTGTAAAATGAAAATGAATGACGATTGCTCATTTTCTCATTTTTAATTTGATTTACCTTGCAAATTTTGTGTCATAACTCTTGTCAAAGTTTGTTAAATCAAAAAATATCAAAACTAATAACCTTTTAGAAACCTACACGTTATATTTGAAAACAAAAGAAAACAATAACTGGGTAATGCCATTTCTACTTAATTCAAAGGAGGCGCTGTGTGAGATTTCTAAGGGTTAAAGTTGACTAAACATTCTTTTGGGGAAAAAAATAAGCCAAAATATAGGATTAATTAGATTAATTATGAATGTAATAAAAGCTATTAATCACATAAATACAAATAAATTATGTAGCAAAATGTGAGGGGACTCCAGTGTTAATCCGCACACTGCTGCAGTTTTCTGCAAAGCTAAAGTTTCAAAATAAAAGACAAAGGGCCCTTGACAAGACTGAACTTCTCCCTCCTCTAAAGCTCTGGAGGATGTGAAACAAAAAAGACATTTGCTGAATGTGTGGAAAACTGTTGCAAATGAAATCCAGCGAGGACAAATCCTGTGGAGCTGTCCCTCTTCATTAGCACCCTTCACTTGTTTAAGAGTGTCAGCAGTGTTTGAGGCATTTCAAGAGTACTAACATGTGCTCTCCAAGGATCACTTTCATCTCACTGCCTTCAGTATAACAAAGAGGCATCTGTTTGTAGAGGTGGAGAAGGCACCAGATAACCTTCAGAAACAAAGTCTGGAAGCAGTCATCTCACATCAGGAAACGAAAACCTCTGAGGGGGATATCAGTGATGACACGGCTAAATGCTACAGAGGGGATTAGCAAAACAACTCTAAAATGAAGCTTCTGTAAATATCACACTTTATTCTGCAGAGCTCAAGACAGAGCGAGGCGAGAGTTCATGGGTCATGAAGCGGGAATAAAGAGGAGGTTAACAGAAATCCAATCAGTTCCCCTTCTCCTCTTCCTATTTGCATGCAGACTGCTACAACCATGGCCCCTGCAGCCACTGGTTGATATGCGCCAAGAAAATGTGTGAAAGTGAAGCATAAGAATGAACAGTAGCGCAGGGTCAGGAAACTGGGCGTGCATACTGAAAAGATCCTCACAAGAAGCTACAAAAACTCCTTCGGATCACTTCCATAGCAATAAACCCCAGTCCAGCCGGCCACTCCATTCACCCAGAGGGGTTGGTATGCAGCTAATAAATGTATGTTTGCTACAACACAACTTGTCTGGGTTGCTGGTTGACTATAAATGCCACAAAGCAAACGATTTAGTTGGACACGCTAGCAATGGCAACTGAAGAACAAAGAGGGATCATTAGCCGAACTTTGTTTTGCTTGTTATACACAGGTCATTGAGCCACCTGCAAGACTAGGTGGCTGGTTGATGCATGAATGTGTGCATACCTCAACATGTCAGAAGCAAAAGGAAAAGTGTCGACATGTCACATAATAACTAGCTAACTTTCAAGACTTTCTATGCATTTTATAAATCTACATTTTTCATCCGAAATGATAATCAACCCAAACACAATGCGGATCAACGCAAGAGAACATTCCAAAACTGTTTCAATTGAGCAAATAAGCTCAATGCGCCATGGCTGGTGCATAGCAATGAGATTTTTCAACCAGGTGTGAACCAGTGTCACAGAGTTCTAAAAAACAATATGACATAGGGCACCGGGGGCTAGACACAAGGAGTATAACAGCTGCATAACAGCTGTGCGTGGTGGTTCTTGAAGAACTGTCTCCAGCTACAGTCAACCTTATGTGAATCTAACTCAGAATTTTGAATTGGTTTGGTTTCACAATCCTTTCAAGGATGTGGTTATATTTATTGCTTGAACACTTTTTCCCTCCATATATTTTCCTTTCCTTCACCTCTCTATTAATGTGCATGGACACATGGAATCTCAACACACATGCCTAATTTGACCCAGATCAGACCCTGCATGGCTGAGTTATTATCAACTTCCTGTTTATATCAAAATTTGGGGGTGGTTGAGAGCACATAGTTTAACAAAGTCAAAAAAGCTTTGCAATTTAATGGAGTTTAGAGATGAACAGATACACATCTCTAGGAGGAGTTTGTTAAAGTAACACACGACCAAAAGTGATCATTTTTAGAGGTTTTTGTGAAATACCTTATTTCCTGTCGATTTTAAAAACACATTGCATCTTGCTTATATCTAAGCCTTTGTACCTTACACGCGTGTGCCGAATCTCATTCACCTACAAAGTTGAAACACATTAGGGGGTGCTACAGAGCCATTTTGCCACACCCACTTTTCAAACCCTGATTAGATGTGAATTTTCAGCTGGTCTGATGCATGTGCAAAATTCTGTGAATACAATTACAATAGGGTTCTACACACCTTTGGTGCTCGAGCCATAAAAAACTCTAGAAATACTGAATTAACTACGTAAATGTTTTCAGAATATTCAAAATGTATCACCTGTAAATAAACAACGACAGTGAGTAATGATGATGGAGGATGGAGACTATTGTCAACTGCTCTTGGAAAAAACAAACCGTGTGATGGTATGAAACACATAGAAACGAGGTTAGTCAGTTCCCCATTGTGAGATTATGTTGTGATTCAAAGAAGACAAATCACTAGACAACCAAGCTGGTCTAAGACTTGGCAGGTCTTGGTACCTGTGATGGCTTCAGCAAAGACAGGATCTAAGAGCTCTCCCTTGTACAGCCCATAGATTGTCACCCTGTAGAAAGTGCTGGGTGAGAGGTCAGTGACCGCCAGACTGAACTCCTGGCCGGACAGTGTGTGGTTCTGGCCATCAGACAAGCCATCAGGGTCAGAAACCTCAACCAGAAAGCCCTCAACCTCTCCTCTGTCAAGCTCCCAGGACACGCTGAAGCTGTCCCAGGAAACCTCAGATATGCGGATGTTTTCCAACTGAGGCTTCTCCTCGTCTGGATGACAAACACATCACAAAATAGTTAAAATGTTAGCCAACTCAGGGGAAGAGCTGGTGAAACTGGGAAATTGTATTCGCTGGGTGGGGATTGAAATGTAGCGAGGAAGAAATATTGGCAAAGCAAGATATACATTTTGCAGTTAGTTACACATTAATTTCGATATGTTGAAACATTCGTTTATTCAGTGGAAAATCAATGACTTTCAGAAAGTTGTTGACCAGCAAACCAATCTGCAGGCAATTTTCTACAAACCTATTTACATCCAAGCACCGGCTTGCTGAAACAGCTTTAATATTAATGACCCGAGACAAGCCATTAATTTCTCAAGGTTCTGCTTAAAGCACATGTAGTACACTTCAAACCAGTACTGCAACCTATAATTGAACATCATTGTGCATTGTCAGCATTCACAGACAACGAGGGGGCAGATGAACGACGGCCCAACCATTATCCTGCATGTGCACTCTGAACAGGGGAGAAACATGTTAACAAATAGAATGAGAGACAAAGGGAATGAAGTGAATGACCTTCGCAGGCTTTGAAACTGCTTGTTGCTTTTGACAGCAGGAGATGGAGCAATACAGAGCTGTCGAACAGCCAAACAACTCATTGATCATCTTGTGTCTTGCGTGAGAACTGAGTCCGATTGTGAATGTACAAATGATTAGAACGGTAGGAAAAAGTGGCTTTATTCTTGAGGGTTCCTATGACAACGGGTATTTAGATTTTGAATTGGTATGACACATGCAAAATCCCATTTAATCTTAGTAGGCAAATGTACAAAACTACTCAATTTGATCCATGTGGATCCCAGAGTTCACCTGCACTAGAAAAGAAAACCCCTTTGTCCACGGAAGAGCCTTCTCCGTCAAGTCCCCAATTTTGAAGAAGAAAAGAAAGCTGCTCATAGACCATCCACACTGTCAACCATGGTGGTGGAAACATGATGCTTTGGGGTTTTTCAAATAGAACAGGACAACTGCGCCAAGAAGTAAAATGAGAAAACTTTGTTTATCCAAGTAAAAACCTGTATGAGGTCACTTGCTCAAGAAAACATATTTGCATACGTGCGTGTTGATTTTGCATCGAGTCTCGGTTTTTGGAGACAGAAGGAATGCTGAATGCGGACCATCTTCATTGTCAAGAATGGTGGTGGGAACATTATGCTTTACCAAGAGAACAGGACAACTGCACCGACAAGTGAACCAACCAGCAGAATTCCCCTTCTCATGAAAACACATCGATGTTTAGCATCGAGTTTCCATTTTTGAAGGAGGAAAGGGGACACAACAATTGAACCATTGTCAAATCATAAAAGAAAAATAATTTTTGATCCATGCAAAGACAGTATAAGGATCTACAGAGGTCACATGCTCAAAGAAAACATTTGTATACATCTGAATTTAGATAATACATGTATGAATGATTCATCTGTGAAGGATGAAGTCAGAGATTCAAAGCATCTGCCTACCGACCATCCTCATTGTCAAGCATGGTGGTGGGAACATTATGCTACACAGGGGACAGGACAATAGCACAGGAAAAAAGTGTTAAATTCACAGAGTGATTTTTTCTGTAGCCAAAACTTATAAATCAGCAGGTCATCTCAAACATCACAAACTATAGGTTTTAAGCCTCCAATTTAATCCAAAACTCAATATTAATAAAATATTGTTTCCGAAGAACAAAACTGAAGTCAATACTTAACATAACAATAACACAGACCCCTTACCCGTATTCAGAATCTAAAAATTATGGAAATGTACCATCACTCCGTGATATATTGTAATCATTTATTTATTTTAATAAATCCAGTTTAGTGTAGTGGGGGTCTGCTGGTGACATTTCAAGCTGGGAAACGGGCAGTAAATATAATCTAATAATTTATAACCAAATAAAGTCTAATTTTGTATGCTACATAAAGTCATTTTATCATTTAAACTGTATTTTAGCTAAATAAATATATAATATCACAAAGCTCTAGTTATTAGCGAAGCTGTTGCTTAATTTAAGGTTTTCAGACATAATCTGCAATTTCCAAAATGACATCTTTTTTCCCATCAGTTTGTCTATGTGTTTTCTTTGCGAAATCATTAGACAATCAAACTCTTTTTCTTATGATGCCAGAGAAACCCAGACCTCCACGTCTCCTTGCACCCCCACTCAGCTTTACTTTCCACATGCTTGAAGGGAAGACTGTGCCTATAGTTTGTGCGTTCATAATGGCCGCTGAAATACATGCATTGAGATTATGGTGCTGGGGATTTCGGCGACAACATTTTAACAGGCGGCTCAGCATGTGTCCTATTTATTAGTCCGCCCCAAAGTTCATTGTGGTCAAATCACGCAAATCCAAAAGGGGGAGAAGGCTCACTCAGACGATTATCACATGAATGAGCTATCTGTGTGGGTTTGGGATCTCCAGAAACACTATATCTGTTGTCTTACCTTGGCAACCAAAGCAAACAATAAATGTTATTTTTGTAGCTAATGATTCATTTGTTTCACAGAAGAAATGTTTTAAAAAAAATCAAGTGTGTGGTATCCAGCCCACAGAAATGTTGGCCCTTGTTGGCGTTTTAAAAAAAAAAAAGTAAAACCAACCCAATTGCCATAAACAAGGGGGAAAAAAGGATTGTGGATACCGGGCTTCAGGTTCCAGCGTATGGTGGCTTTGTGACAATATGAATATTTTTAATGGAAGTTTTCTCAAGATAAAAAGCAGCAAAGGTTTAGGTCGGATTCATAGAACAAGGACGGTAGTATCTTCCCAATCCAAGAGAAATATTGACGCATGTGGAGGGTGAAAATAAAGAGGATCATAAATTCAAGAGTTTCCTTCAAATCCTCAGTATAACTGGCTGAATAAATGCATTTGGCTGAAAATATCTCAAAGCTTGATTCATGATCCGAGCCAATATTAGTTTTGTTACTCTAGAAGCAGGAGAAAGCGAATGTGAAGATCCATACAATGTGTAAATGGAAGGTATTAAAGCACACTGACCTGTGGATGCTGAGAGTGTGGCTGGAACACTCATCATTCTTCCTCTGTGGGCTGTCAGGGTGATGGTGTACATCATCCCTGGGTTCAGTCCACTCAGAGGGAATGTGTTTGCAGAAGCTGGTATCTCCAGTTCAGTCCTCACGCCATCAGCAGATATGAACACCAGATTATAGCTGTCGATTTTGGCGACCGGCCTCTTCCAAACCAGTGTCAGAGTGGTCTCTGTGGTCTCACTTACTTGCAGGTCTTTGGGAGCATCAAGATCTATGAGAACACAGTGGGTTGTGTTAATTAATAATGCATTCAATATTCGTATTTCTAAAGACAAAGATATAAAGCCACCGCCACTGTTGAAAAGAAACCCATTGTTGTGTAAAAATCTAGGGGGCGAAACCCCATGGAGACCTGGTTCGTGACCTGAACCAAATGATTCTTTGGTTAAAAATCCAAAGATTCAGAAACATCCAAAATAAAATAAAATCTAGTATTCTCATAGTACACCTATCTCAATTTTTCTTCAACTGTGTAGCAGAAAAGTTTAGAGGGTGTGCAATGATGTCACTTTCCCACCCGGACATCCCTTTCATTGAGAAAGCAAAATTTATAATGGAAAAGTGGCAAGTTGCGAGGCATTCTGATGATAAAAGTTAAAAAGAATTGGACTGAACAGGTGACTAGCTTTTCATGCAAATGGTGATTTGGCCAAAAGTTGGACATTACACATAACGCAATGATGTCAGATATTTTAATTTACGATTAGCAAATATGGACAATTAGTCAAAAATCTGACTTAACGAAATTGCAACCACAAAATACAGGTTTCTACTTCTGGATTCCAGTTATTTCTTTAAATTACAGCAATGTACTTGTTTTTCCTTTGCTTGGAGTGGGGTAGAATGTTTCTTTAAAAATCGTTTCAAGCAGTCAATCGCACAACACTATTTCCCCATTTTCAGCATTTACTCACATTCACCACCAGTGCAAGATTTTTGCCACTTCCGGGTACCTTGATGTCATGTGCATATCATCTATTTGCTCTCTGGTTCCATTGCTGAGTTAAGACCATATCAATCAGTTATCAAATATATAATGTTTGTTAAAATATTTACTTTGCTTAATTATTTAATTATAAAATTAAACTTGTAATTTCCCAGATCCAAATGTTTGCAGTGTTTTCGTTAAATCTTATTTAACATTTTTTACAATTTTAAAAATTGTATTGTTTCTGAAGATGAAACATAAACAATAGAACAACAGTGACCACACAAAAACATTTGACCAATCCTTTAAATTAGCTGCTGCTCTCACTCTACCACCCCTTTGCATGTTTTAAACATGTTTTCATCTCATTTGCAGCTTGACTTGAGAACAGATTCATCCAGCAGTGAATTGTGGGTGTGGTAATCATTTTCCTCATTATAAGGATGGGCAGTTTGGTTACTTTTGGTAACTGATCATCGAGTCTTGGTAGAGTCAAAATAGTTGAAAATGTTAATTTAATTTAAATAAATGGTGAATGAGTCTACTCGTAAACAATGATGACCTACAAAAACAATCTGTTCACCAGAATCAAATGCTGCACAAAGATTCATTTCTGTGTGTCTTTGGCCATTTATTTTGCAGAATCTTTTTATATATGGCTTTTTGTATGGAGGGCTACTGAATCATTTACTGGAAGATTCAGAGTCATTGATTCTCATTCCTCCATCCTGTGTTAAGTCACACTGCTTTTCTTATGTTCTTTCTAAACAAAACTCAAATCACTTCTGGAAACAAGGATGCTCTAGGCTTTTGTGTGGCTTTATTGAGGTTGACTTTAAAATTAAGAACAGATTATATATATATATATATATATATATATATATATATATATATATATATATATATATATATATATATATATATATATATATATATATATATATATATATATATATATATAATTTTAAAATCAACTTCAACAAAGCCACGCAAAGCCTAGAATAGCATTAATATTATAAAATATTAATATTATAAACTTTCTTTCTTTCCACTACTTTTAACTCTACCCTGGTTTTTGCTCATCTTCTTGCTCACCCTCTGTATTGGACGTCTGTAGCCTGTAGTTGGCAAATCTGATTTATTATCGCGTATGAAAATGGTAGGTTTTTAAAAATGATTTATTTAGTTCAGTCTGTCATGAAAGTGTCAGATGAGACTTGGTCACCTTGGCCTGAATTCGGAGCATATATGTAAATGAAGAAACCAGCAATATTAAAAAAAACATTCAATTTCCAGCTCATAAAAATCCAGTTAAAACAAAGCGCTGGGAACTACACATTTGTTATTAAATGCAGATTCTCAAGAAGTCTTGTTTTTATCACTTTTAAACTTTGGTTTCATCGATCTGCACTGCAACTCTTTGGAGCTACATTTCGTTTCACATGCTTCACTATCATTTAATTGCAAATCTTTTCAAAAGAAGGATGAATAGTTTGTTGACTGGGAAGTTGGAAACTGTAGCTAAAATCCCACAAGGAAGTGTCATTTTCCAAAATAAACCACTGAGCAAGATTAATAAAAATAAAAAAAAAAGAGTAAGAATGTTTTTTGTGACCTAAACTGTATCTGACCAATACTGAACACTTTAAATAAATTAAATAGAGGTTTATAGTTTGTAAAAACCACATATCTAGTCTGCGTCATAATAACTTGAGAAACTCCCTTTATCAGCTGTGTAACTAAGACGTATGGAAGCACAATCCTCAGTTATATATTTATCTTTTTGTATATATCTATCTATCTATATATATATTATATTTCCCTATTTAATCTGTATAATAGATTACTAGTTTGAAGCACATCTTCTAAAAACAAGTAAGGTGATGAGAAAAGTCTCACCAGTGATAGCGTTGATTGTTGCAGGCAAACTCTCACGCTCTTCCTTGATGGACGTCACTCCCATTCCATACTCTGTTCCGGGTCTCAAGCCTGAGAAAGCCACAAAACAAATTCATTAGACTTAAATCATCTACAAAACTAACCATTATTCGCTTGCATTAGTTGTTTTTGGACCCTCCACAGTAGGTAATTGTTTCTCATCCTCACCACAGTGAGGTTTAAATTTCATCTGCGAGCCGTATCAATCTAGTGCCTTTCAGTTCCTGCATCAAAGAGCTTCTCCGCAGGCCAACAACAATATTTACCGTGATACAAGGGATTCTCAGATCCCCCCAGCCACCATTCATAACAGATCTTAGCCCAAATCCCACACTTTAGCCCTCTTAATGCCTGTATTGGCTCCTGCAGAGGTCACTGTGCTGGAGTCCTGCAGCATGAAATTACGCCTAATGCAGAGGAAGCTCATTATCAATAAAATCACAGGCGTGACGGCAATTACTGATAATAACTGTGTGAAAGAGACAACTAGTCAGTGGATGTGAGAGAGCGAGAGACTTCACATTATTAGCTGAACAGATCGTCCTCCTTATTTACAGGGAACAGGCCTCCCAAGGACAAAGGAGCAAACCAGACAAAGAATCTATTATCCATTTTGAATTTTTTTTTCTCACAGCCACGATAATCCTTGCTTGGGGTAACACATGGTTGTAGAGAATAAGAATTAGCACAAGAGAGTGCCTCAAAGCACAAGTCTATAATAGAAGTGCTGCTGGGATGAGGAAACCCATTGAAACCCAGTGTTACTTCATTTATGGCATGAATAAAGCAGTATCAACAAAAAAGGGTGGCATCTCATTTAGTCACGTAAATGTTTAAGTCACAAAAACAATGAAGCTGAATTTAAAATAAGCCTAAAGGGGCTATTTTTAGATTTATACAACCTTGTTTATAGTGACACTGGTGGCCATTAAGTGTATTGCACCCAACTGGTGCACATAAGAGAATGAACTCCATGAGCTTCAATTTACTCAGTTATTTCATTGAATTATTTTAAAGTAATAATTTATTCATATACTCATGTTCAGAGCCTGTGTTAACATTACAATTCTATCCACAGCCAGAAGGGATCTTTAAACGGATACATAAAAACGCCCGGTGCATTTGTCACTCAATAATCTCGCAAAAAGACAGCGATGAAAAACACTTTAAATTGTGGCTCTGCAGTTCATCAGCATAATGTTGACAGATGGTGCAATTAAAAGGAGACTGTTACGATTATACAATGCAATATTTATTTGGAAAGAGTGTGAATGTTTCATAAATCAGTCTTTATTGAGTTACAATTGTTAACTGTTAGGGGGAAAACAGGATGTCTGGTCACCTTGCTTTAGTTTTTTTTTCTGGGTGATTTCCAAAATTCAAGGAAACACCTGGAATTCACAATTAAATGAACACAAATACTGATATTGGGACTTTACTTCGTTCTCAGTGGTAATTATCACAATTAAAGGAAATAAATTTCTAAACTGATTTGTGATATTTGAATTATATGATCAGTACTTGCATTATGATTAATAATGCTTAATGATTAATTACTTCAATGTACCACTGATTTAATTACTTTTTGTACCGCTGGCACATTTTTGTGATTATGTATTGAAGTCTTTATGTATTGTGTATATGTATAAAAGTCAAAAAATTTCTATTGGAATCAACATGAGAGAGAAGCTGAAATAGTTTATGGGCTGCATCCATGTACTCTCCTAGCATTTGGGCATTTTAATATTAGTTTTTGTTGTACATGTTTCGTGTGCAGTAGAAACAAATTTTAATCCTATTTTCTAGTGGATTTCTGAGATAGAAAAGGAAATACATCACAACCAGAAAATTACAAGTTCTTTAAATATAGTTACATAGTGACAAAATATACATAAAACATAAAACATAGTTTTCTCTCTTATGCTTTGCACTCTCAAGCTCCAAAACCATCTCCTCCTTCTCACTTTTTCAATTCATGTATAATGTTTAAGTTAAATAAATCACACTTTTCTGTTGAATCTTTTTAAATCCTGCTTTCACTATCTTCTGATTTGATTTAGAATCAATATTCTACAATACATACCCAAATTTCAGCAAACTGTTCGGCGATTAAGCCCATATTGCTGGTGGTAGATTTGTTTTATTGTGAAACTCAATCGGATAAAGTTGTTCTAAACAGCTTCTGGTCACATCTTTGTTAAGATGATTAAAAATTGCAACTCACAGACTGCTGCATTTTTTTATTGCTAGGCAACAGATTTTTTAAGTATTCAATGGAATGTTTTTTTTTAAGTTTAATTGTTACATACACAAATGATTTCTGCTTTAATGGGAATTTGCCAGAAAAGTCCATATTTCAATTGGTTCCATTGTCAGTCTTAATATAAAATGGAATCCTACACATTGTGATGGTGTTAGGAATGGACAGTGTACTCTAACATCTAAATCTATTGGCACAAGAAGTTCGGTACTGAGAAAACCAGGCATTAGCCAAGTTCAGAGCATATATCTAGCTGTTTTCCAGTCCGCCCACTGTTGTTTTAAACGTTTTATTGACAGACGGCAACAACTCATTTAGTGAAGTTGATTCATACAATTATGAAAGGTATATGTACTATGTTTTTTTTTTTTGTTTTTTTTTCCAAAACAAAATTTAGTATGCAATTTTGGGGTATTGCGTCCATTTTTAATTATGCCCGTAATGTACTAAAACCGTTTTGAATTTTTCAGAGCAAGATGTGATTGGTTATCTCTGCAGAAGTTTTATTGTGTAAAACCAATCAGCCTCTCACCTGTGATTTTAGCCTGAGTGGTGTCTTTTGGACCACTTGGGATGACCAGTTCTCCATGCTCCACTCCAGAAAGTGGGCCAAATTTAACCCGGTAATTGAGGACATTCGCCATGCTGTTTTTCCACTCCAGAGTTATGCTCTCATCGGTGTGCTCAACAGCCTTGAGGTGCTTCGGGGCATCCAGATCTGAAAGATGCCAACAAATGCTTGAAAGAAAAAGGAAATGCTTCCTGTAAACATGTAGTACAGCTAACCTCCAGGGCAAGACTAACTAAATCGCTCCAGTGCACTTCTAAGCACAACACACCTGCTAAAGTAGACTAAATGTTACATTTTGGATGTTCCAAAATGAGTTGCAGCTGTTGAAAGAAATCCTACCTGTTGTGAAGGTCTCGTAGATGGGAAAGCTGGTCATCTCTCCCCTGCGAGCCGTCAGAGAGACCTCGTATTCAGTGTCAGGAAACAACTCAGCCAGATGGTACTGGGTTTCAATGGAGGACAGCTCGATGGTGTTCCTGTCAGAGGAGTCTGTGTTTGGACCATAGGACACAGAGATTCCATCCACCAGAGCGACAGGCTGAAGCCAGGTGACCAGGGCACTTGTGTCTGTCACATCACGCACATCCACCTGACTGGGAGCATCAATCACTGCGGATGAGAGAGGGGAGGTGTGTGACTGGCCACTGAATAAACATACTTAAGCGACCAAGAAAAAGACAACCACTTTTCTATAGACAAACAGTATCATTTCTTTTCTGTGTGGGAAAACGTTCAGAATCTGAAGGGACCCAGAATATACATTGGGTACACTTGAAACGTCAAAGAACGAATGTGCTGGTAATCCGTTTGTCACATTTGAGAGTTTTTTGAGAACTGATACTTATGTGAGTGTCAGATAAAATCCTGCCTACTGCTTGCAGCAGATTTGAGCCCGTGAGATGCTCCAGTGAAGCAGTTTCCTCTCCTGCCTCCCACACACTGACAACTATCTCTCAGCAATTAGTGCCCCTTTAATGCAAATCCTAAGAGGCACAAGTGCAAGACACTGAGTACATGAAGCGTTCAAAGCATGCTGGGAGATTTTTCATTAGACATTTGAACGACAGCAAAAGCAGCTTGTTGTGAGGATGAGAAACTCAACAGCACCGATCTTTCCCACTATTATGTGGATTGTGTTCTGTAAGAGACTCACAGTAAGGAAATGTTTTAGGGAATCCTTATCATATAATTGGAGGGCTATTTTGGGAAATAGCCTCATTATTTAGGTTGAATCTGAACGTTTCCTTTTAGCACTCAGAGCTTCAAGTATTCACAGCTCTACGCAACTGTTATTACACATTTGTAAATCACAGCTTTAATTAGAAATGGATGACATCTGTGTTTTTTTCTCTCTCGAAAATTATACACCCCATGAAGATTATTTATTTGTTCTTATGTGTCTTCTAAATACATTGACATGATTTCATCGTAAAACAGATGCTGCCAAATCACTCAGCATCAGGTTTCTTAATTAAAATACCGCTTTGGTTAAATTCCCTTTGATTTTAGTACACAGTGTAACTATAGAAGAGTCTATTTTTAATAAGAAAAACATTGATCTTTGATCATTTTTAAACAAGCATGCTGTCTAACCAGATTCAAGTGCTATTGCCAGAAAGAGAGAACAGTTGAAATGGTAACGAATGTAACGTTGGAGGAAATGGACAATTAACCAATTATATATATATATATATATATGGCCAGTACATATCATGCTTTCATACACAAGCAGGTCTTAATATAGGGCATGGGCTGAGTAGCGCATAATAGACCTGTGGTTAAAGGGGTGGAGTTAACATAGCTGATTAAATGATAATATAAAATGATAAGAAAAAAAAAATGTTCCTTCAAAATGTAACTTCAGAACTGGAAAAAATTTTTTCTAGAGATAAGATTCATGTTTGTACAGGAAAGCTGTAATTCAAAAACACAAGGAGATTTAGTAACTAATGTTAAAAATGGTGCTGCACAATGGAGTAATGGCCCCCTTACTAGGGTTTCCAGTCTGGCGGCAGTCACCGAGCTTAGAAAAAAAAAAAAACATTTCGTTTCAGATTTGCTCCAAACTGAACTGTTACTTCAGGGCGATTCCCTGGAGACTCAAAATAACAAACATAAACTACCTTACAAAACTTTTCAGCAATCAAGACCTGAAACGGTGAAACACATCTGGCCAATTGTGTTTGAGGAGGCTAGAACCAACCCCTATATGGCAATGACTTTTCAAGACAAGACTGAACACTCCTGCTCTAACTCGAAATAAAAAACCCAAATATGCTGAAAATCCTCGCAATGCAAATAACCGACACTTTGCATAAAAACCCGACTGCTCTTTCTAATTTGAGGTCAGACCTTCTGTCTTTTTAAATGTCAAAAATAGGCTGTGAAGAAGAGCAGTCACGTCTGGCAGTTACTGACTGTGAGCAGCTGCTTACTTGTGACAACGTTCTTGCTGGCCGGGGGTCCACGGCTGTTGTTCTTGACCACCTCGAGTTTGACCTCATACTCCTGACCAGGTCCAAGTCCAGACTGCTCGAAGGTGGTCTCAGGAGGAGTGAGAGAGTTTGAAATCGCTCCATCCTCTTCTTTCTGCAATTCAATAAAACACATTGTTTTAAATCAGTGCATTGCTTTGGTTAATGTATCTCAAAACTGCTCACTGGACTGAAAAAAACCCCACAATGAATCAAACAAATGAGCACAAACGGGGAAACAAAGTCCAGTCAAGTTCTGTTGAGCTCTAGGGTAATGAGAGGGCTTCCTGAGAGTAAACACTTTGGTCTTTAGATGATTCTACTGGAGTGTTTCACTTCACAGTGTGACATTTTGGCAAGGATATCCATAAACTTGATGCGTGAATGAAACTACCATGCTGTGCTTTGAAAGGGGATGCACAGGAGGTTTGTATTTTCTTTTAGTGAAGTTTTTTTGTAATTTGATAAGCCCCAAAAGTGGCACAAAGTCATGCATGCTGTTGCCAAGAGCTTTTCTGTTTGTCTCAGACATCTTTAAAGTAGCTTTTGCTTAGTGTCACCAGTTTTTTTTCCTTGGATGCTTATTAAACTAATGAGAACAACACTTTATGCAATTTTTTACATGGTGTTGGATCACCAGATGACACTCACTGTGTTTCTGAAGATGAGGTTCCAGCCATCAAATGGGATGTTCAAGGGGTCCCACTCAACCTCCACCGTAGTCTCTTTGACGGATTTGAATTTCAGACCCTCAGGTTCAGGAAGATCTGATTACAAGAACAGTGACCAATTAGGAAAACACACAAAAGACATGGTTACTTCCCACCAAAAATGGAAAGCTGACTTACGTGTGGCTATCCTGGCACTGACAGGAACGCTCATCTTGCTGTTCAGGACAGCAAACACACTGATTAGGTACTCTATACCAGGCTCCAGTTCCTTAATAGTGGCAGTCTTTCTTTCACCCGAGACTCTCATCTCCATCTCCAAACCCCCAGGAGCCGTAGGCACATAGGTGATGAGATACTCTGTTACAACCATCTCATTGACCCAGGCCAAGTCCACCGTTTCTGGGTCGACCTCAGTTACGGTAAGGTCTCTGGGAGGTGAAACTATAAATACAAACATGTACGTTACTAGTGTTTTCCAGAATATGAATATGAGATTGAGATTGGTTGTGGAAATGGTTCCTCCGAGAAGTAAAAATGGAATTTCCTGCCAGGTAACCGTTATATAAACAGATTCAAACCAATTTTGCCATAATTGAGAAATAGCCACAGAATAAAGGTTTTCTGGACAGTAAACTATGGTGTGATCCTTATATCTTTACGCAACCTGTGTTTTAGTCCACAATTTAGTCTAGCCTCTGAGAAGTAAATCCTTCTTCAGAACTTGTAATGCTGAACAACCGTGCATTAACATAACTAACCCATCTTACTGCAGCCTGGTTTCAGCTCAAGTTATCAGTTATAGTGTGAAACATCAAATGCTTCTCAATGATATGAAGAGCTAAGGACCAAAAAGAGACATATTTGTTAACTCTTGATTAACAACCAGTGGGTGATGTCACAGACACTCGCTTTGTGTTATTACTTGGATGCAAGAGTAGCCGTAATACACAAGCAGATTTGGCCAGTCAGCATAAACAGGCAAGCTTTCGGGGACATTAGGTAGACCCGGGTTTGAAGCCTTCCTCTCCACCCCCAAATAAGAGGAAGAAGCAAAGGTGGAAGGGTTGTAAAAATGGGTCAATGGAGGCAAAGCGGGTATCATTGGCATGTAATGAGCGTGATTAGTTTCAGATTGGCGAGATTAGATTGTCAGATATGATCTTGCTGCCTTGTGAAACTTTTTTAGTCACACCTCACAAATTTATGGTGCTAACCAACCATTAAACATCGAGAAATTCCCAATATAGTTCTTCACAGTAAAAGTCACCGCTCAGTCTCAGTTTTTATAAAAAACAACAAAAATATGGGAGAGCATAGAGGCTAAAGATGGAATCTGGCTCCTATGTAAACAAACTTTTCATAAGGTTTTTGTACTGCTTGAAACATATCTACATCTTTCAACTAACAATTTGTGGTACCAAAGACTGATAGATATCATTGATGGACTCAACATCTCCAAACACAACTGAACAAGAGAGTAGACAGCATTTTTGGATGTCTGAAAGCATCGCTCTTAAACGAATTTAGTCGCAGTCTTACTTAAACGAATTTAATACATGCTGATACAACCAGAAAAAAACCTTTCGGACTTTACTGATCATTTGTTAATCCTCGCTTAATTTTAATTGGCTGTGTGTCAACTATTTGACAGGTGTCTCAAGAAGATCTACTCATTTCCTCTAAACACTTCCATCACTAGTAACGTGAGTAGAGGAACTTACTCTCAGAGCAGTCGTCACCGGTGTAGCCTAAATCACATATGCACATTCCATTGAGACATTGGCCTTGCTTGTTGCAGTCGGCCGGGCACGTCAGAACAGAGCAGTCCTCTCCGGTGTAGCCCTCAAAACAGATGCACTTGCCATCTTCACAGAATCCGCGATCTAGACAGTTGTTGGGACACAGCTTTGTACCACAGTCCTCTCCAGCGAACCCGCTGTTGCAAACACATTGACCCTTGACGCAACGTCCTCGGTCATGGCAATCGTTGGGGCAGGTCAACTCACTACAATCATGGCCGGTAAAGCCAGAGTGGCAAATACACTTGCCATCCACGCAACGTCCATTATCATGGCAATCGTTGGGACAGGTTTTGATGCTGCAGTCTTCTCCAGCAAAACCGTTCTGACAAAGGCATTTACCATCAACACAATGTCCATGACCATGGCAATGATTAGGACAGGTTTTGACACTGCAATCTTCTCCGGCAAAGCCCTTGTGACAAACACACTTGCCGTCCACACATTGTCCACGTCCATGGCAGTGATTAGGACAAGTCTTGACGCCGCAGTGTTCTCCAGCAAAGCCCTCATGGCAAATACACTTGCCATCCACACACTTTCCACGCCCATGGCAGTCATTAGGGCAGGTCTTAATGCTGCAGTCTTCTCCAGCAAATCCAATTTTACAAATGCACTTCCCGTTGATGCACCGACCATGGTCATGGCAGTTGTTGAGGCAGGACAGCTCAGAGCAGTCATCACCTTCATACCCAGGACCGCAAATGCATTCCCCGTTGACACAATGTCCTCGGCCATTGCAGTTGTCCGGGCAGGAGAGAATGCTGCAATCTTCTCCCTCGAAGCCAGGGTCACAGATGCACTTCCCATTGAAGCAGTGACCTCTCTGACTGCAGTCGTTGAGGCAGGTTATCTTGGAGCAGTCATCTCCACTGTAGCCAATATTACAGACACACTGTCCGCTGATGCACTTGCCATGGTGGTTACAGTTCTTGGGGCAGGTAAGCTCTCCGCAGTCTTCACCAGCAAAGCCTTCTTCGCAGTAACAAGTTCCATTGTCACAGCGACCACGGTCGTAGCAGTCATTGGGACAGATGAGCTCAGAGCAGTCAAACCCTGTCCAAGGCTCATCGCAGACGCACTCGTCTTCCACACAGCGCCCCCTACCAAAGCAGTTGTTAGGGCAGGTGGTTGAACTACAGTCCTCCCCAATGTAGCCTTCCGCGCAGATGCAAGCCCCATCAATACACTCTCCATTGTCTCCACAGTCGACAGGACAAAGCTCGTCTGCACAATCCTCACCCCCGAAGCCCTCAAAGCAGATACACTTTCCACCCTCACAACGGCCTTGATCCTGGCAGAAGTTTGGGCACTCTGGCTCCGAGCAGTTTACTCCTTTCCAGCCAGGCTCACACACACAACCACAGGTTTCAGTGCTGTAGTTGCCCCGACCACTGCAGTAGGGTTTGACTGTGACTTCACCTGAGAATAAGAGATTTCATCATTATTGTGTTGATTCTTTAGCATAGAACTGTATATAATAGCAACAAATGCATATATTTAGCCCTACCAGTGACGTGAGCACCACAACAGCCTGTTCCACCAGAGCACTGCTCCCTCAGACTGGACACCTCAGCCTCAAGCATCTCAAGCCTGGTCAGAAGCTCCTTCAGGTCAGGCAGGTGGCCATCACAACCACAAGCTTGCTTGGGAATGTTTATCCTATGGGTAAACACAATCTGATTCTCCCCGTCCATGGTGTGTTCGATGTGCTGGTCAGATTGTTCTGATCTTGGTTTCACTTCTGATGTTCCAGGCGAATCTAAGTCCACTGAACACAGGTTTCCAGAGGGGACGTTTATGTTGTAGACATGGTTGAAGACCACAGGCTGGTCAGGGCTTGGAAGGGTCAGGTTCTCAGTGGCTGGTGAGAGGGCTTCTCTTCTGTGTCTGATCACTCTTTTCACTAAGCCAGCACTGGAGAAATGAACTAACATGGCCACAGCCATAGAGGCCAGCAGCAGGCCTCGCTGCCCCATGGTGCGATGATCTGGCAAGGCTCTTCTAAAGGAGTGACGGTTGAGAAGAAGCTGGATGTGGGATTATTCCTGAAAGATTAAATGAGAACGGTTACTTTTACTGCAGTTGAAGTGTACATTACATTAACCCTTAATGTACGAATGGGGCATTCACAAAAGCTGTTTAGAGTAGGAATGATGCGACCCACTTATTGTTTAATTTTGAGGTGTAGGTTTCAAAAAGGTTTTACGGTTTTTTGATACAACTTTCACATTGTTTTGCCATTGTCTGTTTTTTAGGGGAATTTATGAATTTGATTGGTCTCGACACTTGATTTTATTGATTAAATTAAAAAATGTATTACTCAAAATTGTTTTTTTTTTACAATATGAGGATTGTTTTTGTTTGTGTAACATAATGCAACAATATTTGTAAAAAAAAAAAAAAAAAAAGAAGCTGGGGATTTACAAAAAAAGAAAAAAAAATCAATTAGTGCCACAAAAAGTAATAATTTACCAGAGCAAATTGTAGTTATAGTTATAAAATTGTAGTAATAAGCCAAACAGTAATGAGGCCCCATACTTTTTGCTAGACATCAACATGATTTTATGTTAAGGAAAAATAGGCGTATAGTACATATATGCATTTGAAGAACAGTTTTAAGTTATATATTATAATGTGTATGTTGTTTTACTTAATGTTAATGCTCTAACTGCAAAACTAGTCTAAACTATAGTATTGATTGCAATAACGAAGACGAAAACGAAGACATATTAAGGTTTTAATTTTAATAGACAAAAATGAAAAAAAAAAAAAGTAATATAAAAAGTGTAATTGCAAGTGTCATTTTAGGCCAAAATAAATAAATGATTGGGAAATCAAACCTCGGTAAAACTCAAAACAGGGAGAGAAACTAAACATTATGTCACCTAAAAAGACACAGAGCAGCACAATCTAAGATTCCTGTTGCCTTGGCTTCCTCTAAGACTGAACCTATCCAATAAAAGCAAGTGTGATTGAAGCAGTGAGCGCTCCGGCAGTGCATCTTGTGACAGGCAGGCCTGAAACACAGCGGGCAACACCTGAACGTCTCCTTGCTGAAACTCTGCCCATGCACAGCCCATGCTGACAGATTAATACTCGCACGACCAGACCATCTGCAGCGTTTCTGCTGGCGTGGGTGTTCACACCGTGCTCAAATGTTTGCATTCTTTGACCATTCCCCACACCATTAAAACTCTGTACAGCACTTCTCTCATTAAAACAAGTTATACGCATTGCTTTGCAGGGCTTTGGTGGCTTGTCCGTGTGCATCGGCCTGTTAAAGATGTAATTAAATAAAATGCAAGCGGTTTCAAGCATGTAACTGTGCTGTAGCAGAGTAAAGATAATAATGAGATTGTGACTGTCTTGGTAAGTGGCAATTGTACATGGTAATTACAGGATTTAGCTTTTCTTAAACCAATCAAAACTGTGAGAAAAATATCCATGAATACTTTCTAAAAGTGCTGACACTTTTAAATTCGGATGCATTTTCTCAGAAAGTCTAAAGCTCTTTTAATTTTAGATTATACTGTCAAATAAAGATAAAGTACAGCCATATAAGTGTCTTTTTTTAGAGCTGCAGGGGTCCTGACTCAGTAACAGCGACAAGGTCAGGTATAACGTCCTGTCAGGATGTGTTCAGTCAGGGGTGTGCTCTCTTTGACAAGCGATTAACTGCCGAGGAGCTAAAATGAGCTTCAGAGAACATCAGCCCACCCATGATTAGGCAGACAGGGATGAATACTTTTGTGATGAGGACTCAATAATGGGACACTCAGCCCCTTCAACTTTATCTACACCCTTCAATTGAATAAAAGAGATAGATGGAAACTGTTGCCATAAATGAACAAAAAAGGATTTTGGATGGTCAAGATAGTAGGTGAAAAATACTGAAGAGAAATTGGTTTTATGTCTACAAAGATGCCAAATATTCTTGGTTTGTAATTAGCATCTAAAGACTGGACATTTACAATGAATTGAACAGTTACAACTAGACAAAGCTGGTTTCTTTTCCAGTTCAGAATACTATGCTAATGCTACTGCTTACTGGCACTTTCAGATAAACCAGACACATTGTGACTGCTATTTTCTCATGCCAGCTCTGGTTTTTCAACATTGTTACTTTCTCAGAGTCTGACCGGGCCAGTTGGCTTCCATGTGTCTAATGTGAGAGGAATATTAATGTGGGGTGAACCTGCTGGAACACATATTTAGTGCCAATGATCTAAATCCATGCTGAATGCTGACTCCAGTGTTTGAATGGCAGAGAACCTCAGGGTGAGAGTGTTCCTGCAAGTCAGATAGTCAGATGGGATTTATACTTGACCACAAAAAGTAGAGCTCAGAAAGTAAGGATCCGTTTACAGCAAAGCAATTCACAAGAATGTGACAATGTTTTATGAAAATTAAAAATTTTAAATGAAATTTAATAAACCTCAGTTGAAACAAATGTTTTATTTTCTGTATATTCAGAAGGTTGATGGAAAGGAAATCATTCGCAGTTATACAGCAAAAATTATTCAAAAAATAAATCATTAGAATTTTTCTTGGATTAGAAATAATTATAGTTTTCTTGATATATTCTATTATAAAATAACAAAACTAAAAACAAAACAAAACAGAGTGAAACAACAAAATAAAGCAAAGCGAAATTAAACAAAACAAAACAAAGCAAAACGAAACAAGACAAATTTAAACAAAGTGAAACAACAAAACAAAGAAAAACAAAACATTCAATAAGTGAACACAAATAGAGAAACTGTCTGGAATAAACAAAAAAGAACAAAATACAGAAAACCAGAAATGTAGGTGAATTACTAATTACAATAAATAATCCTACTATTACTAAAAAAAAAAAATCATATTAACTCTTGATTTTGTGACATGTAAGCTAATGCCAATATTTTAAACAAATACCTTCAACCTATAACTTAAGCAGCATATTTTTCTTGGCTTTTAAATAATTTAAAACTTTTCTTTATACATCTTATTGGAAAACAACAAGCATCAAACAAAACGAAGCAAAATTAAACATTCAATGTGTCAAGAATTAAGATGCAAACTAAGCTCCCAACACCCAATCAACAAGCAACCACAACTTCCGATGACACTCCCATCCAGGAAGCTGCTATCCAATCAATGCTGTCATCCAACCAATCTCAACCTCATAAAAGACTCCTTCCTGCACCTCGTATGTTTTCAGATCTACAGTTCACACCATCTAACTCACTGGTGACCTCACATGCCTGGTTCCACTCCTGCTTCCTGATTCCATTGCTGTGTCTCTCAGAAACCTCAGCTTCAAACCAACTCACTCAAAGTTCCTACTGCCCATGGTCTACTCCTGCTCCAGTAACCTGCAACATCTTCCGGATCTACGAATGTACGGTTCAGAAACCCACACAAGCGACTAGAGAAGGGCATTAATTCCTTTATTTAATGTGTAAAAATCAGATAAACCTTTTATCTTTCTGGCTTTTGATTTAATTTGTCTTCAAATCTTCAACAGAAATTTCTGAACTGCAAAAATGAGAATCATCACAGATTCATAATCAGAAATGCTATTCACACACATTGTGTTGATAAGGGGGAATCATTTCCTCTTTATTCCACAGAAATCTCCAGGCAGGCTTGGGTTTGTAGGTCACCCACAACAGAAAGCTCTCGTTTTCACTGGGACACAGCATTAATTTGGGTCGCTCAAAGAGCTGAATGAACTGAGTCTAGACTCTATTCACCTTAATAGATGCCATTAAATGCCCCTGACAATTCGTTTAATGACAGAAAGGAGTCAATGATGAAGAAATATATCTCCCACAGGTACTTTTTACACACTGTATCATTCATTTGCAGATACCAGGCAAATGTCATTGAAATATATGGCATTAAGTCTTGAAAACGCTAGTTAATCAAGTTAGAAATGATCATTTTCTAATGAAAACAATACAAGTAACAAAGGAGCAGACGCTTATTGGTTTTCAAGGTCATAATAAAAGTGAAGGTAGCAGCTCATAATCAGCAAGCGTGGAGATGGATTTCTATCTCAGACAAGCTCTCAAGCTGCTCAACAGAGTGTGCTTGGATCGATGGTGAAGCATTCAGCCACTTTTATAGTTTCATAAATGGATTTGTCAGTCATCACTTTTCAGAGCAGAGCTCGTTTAAAAACACTGCTGTCGTATTTGCTGTTCTTTCAATAACTCCTTCTTTCTAAATGATATTTATCCCTCTTCCTGAAATCCTGCTCTTTGCCGTGAAAGCAATGCAGAATGTTTATGTAGATAGTCCACTGGATGAGAGAATGTCAGTTTGCTCGGCAGCTCTGTGCATTAATAGGAAGTCTTCCACTGGGTTCACAGACGAGATTCAAACAAATGAATCTGTCTGGCAATCATAGACAGGTTGTCTCACTGCTCTGTGTGCAATGTGCACTTAAAGGTCTCTCAAATGCCACAAAAAGTGATATCCAACCTAATGCTTACACTTGGCATTTCTCCCACTGCTGGATTGACAGCTAGGCATGAAAGCAGAACCAAAGAGCGTACGGATATCATAATACATTCGATTTCATCCCGCATCGTTCTGAATATAAAGAACCACGTAATTATCAACCTGGCAGCATGGTTCTTCTTTTATTCAATTCACAAATGGGATTTTATTATCAATGTACACCGTTCCTTTAGGCTGTGTGACACAAGGCATGGCAATGCAGAGTTTTCTTGATGGAAAAGCATGGTTTTTGGCGAACCGAGACCCATTTACAAAGCTCTAATGATGCTGGGAGATCTGATTGCAATGATAGTAGGTGTGTTTGTATGTGATAGAGATAAGCCTGGAGCAGAGAGGAGTTTGCACTAAACCAAATGGACCTGCGGTTCTCTGACCTTGGTGCACTATAGGAGCACTCCAGCCCGAACCTGATAAGGCTCATGTGACATCGCCAGAGGTGAACTCCATCAAGCTGATTAAGAAGAAATGGAAAGTTTAGAACATGTCAGTCATCATGCGAGACAGAAGACACTGGAGAAGTCTACTGGGAGTATCGGCTAAATTATTCCTGACTTCAGCTTCCATCTATGCTTGCTCTTAAAGTCCAGATGGAAAGAATGAAGGACGAACATTTGTTACTTGCGGTCTCATTTTACATTTCCAGCACTGGTGACCCCATGTTTATTAGCTTAACCTCTGTAACAGCCAGAAAAGTAGCCTCATGTGCTAAGACCTTAAAAGCACACATTCCTGCTATTTCAGCCTCCTGTTTGTCGCAACGGGACACTATTTCTGGCTCTCATTCACATCGTGAAACATGCTTTACTTTTGTTTCCAGGCAGAAACAGCAAATAGTCGTCTTTATTTTCATCTAAAACCCAATTTACCACAGAATAAAATAACACTTAATGTGTCTACTTAATGTTTTTCCTATTTCCGGAGAAAATGTTCACATAAAAGGAAATTCCATTTTCTTTTGTCAACAAGAAACAGAGCATTTCATTTTGCTCTCTGAGTGAAGATAATTGAGTCTATTGTAGAATTCATTCTTAAATACCTACATGAAATATACAAGTTATCAATACGTTTTCATGGGCTCATGTAAAACTAATTTCCCCACAATGAAACACAGGGGTATTGACTGTAAGATTAAGCAGAGATCTATTTCCTCTTCTCAAACTGGGCTTGAAAGTGTTTTATGTTCATGTATAGGGAGCTTTGTATGCAACATGCCAATATTAACCCTCTACTCACCAAAAATGTCAGTATACCAGGTGTATAGTAGACTTATATTCAGTCTAAACCATAAGGAGCTATGACAACTTAACATGTCAAAGCCCATTACTGAAATATTTACTACTTATTGCAAGATGGTATTCTGCAAGTGTGTTTAAGCTGAAAAAAAAACTTAAAAAATGTAGAGACAGAAATGTAGAGATTGTAATCTTAGATGCTGCTTTTAATGGTATTCAACAAATAACATTTTCACTTTAGTTTCAGTAATAATTTCATGTATTATGTATGTTTGATACCTGATTAAAAATGGGAGTATACCTGGACAGATAAGACTAATGTAATACATTTGATTTTGTCACCCCAAGATGGGTAAAGTGGGAGGCTGGGTGGGTGGATGGATTGATTGATGGATTCATGGATGGGTGGTTGGTTTGGATGAGAAGTTGGGTGAGAGGATGAAGGGTTGAGTGGGTGGATGGATGGATGGTTGGTTTGGGTGGTTGGTTTGGGTGAGTAAACGGATGTATGAATGAGTTGAGTAGGTTGTTGAGTGGATAGATGGATGAACAGGTTGAGTATGTGGATGGATGGATGAATGGGATGGGTGGGTGGTTGGATGGATGAGTGGATAGATGGATGGTTGAGTGGGTGGTTGGGTGGAAGGATCCCTACAATGTGGCCTTTAGTAACTTCACACAGCCTAGACACAGAGCATAACGTCTGTGATTGGTTGGTTGGTAACAGAGCATGTCTGCACCGACCAATATATCCAAGATTCTCCGACACAAGCACAAAAAACACCAATGAGAACCAACAACGAATGAGAAACATGACCGTCTTTTTGACTGTTCTTCAGCCAAGTACAAAAAATGTGAAACTAATTATTAAGATCAATGAAAGAAAATCAAAACACAAGCAAAAAAGTTCACACATAAAAACACGCCTCACTAGCGTTAATGACATCATACCACAGACAGATTACTCATACAGAGGCTACACATAGAAACCTGCTCACTTCTGACACCAATCTAAAGTGGGCAGTCAGTGAACTGCAGTTAGTCACATCCTGTTGAGCCTCTGAAAGGAAAGTGGAAGGACACTGTGACAGGCAGACAGACCGATAGACTTTGGGTTGTTGATGGATGAAGGGATGACTGGACAGACTCACAGACACAGGAGAACAGTGGGTTCAATTTCTGTTCCAAGTGCACTGGTAGGTCAGGAGAACCTGACGGCTGTTCAAACAAAGGCAAGCGTCCTTCTCAGCTTTATTCTGACTCACGCTGATCCTCAACACATAGAATCATAAAACATTTAAGCAACAACCATGTGTGCCTTGCCTGTAAAACCAAAAGAGTTATCAGGAAGCACTAACCGCAATCATCACCAAATGACTCACATTTTTCAGGGGGAAAAAAGTTCCCCCTTCTCCACACTCAAACAAGATTCCCCAGTCTCCTCCTATTTTTTAGGACCCTTGGATCCAAGGGGTCTCTGTCACTGACACCCCCCCACCTCCCTCCATATATGCTCTCAATAGGCATCTCTTACGTTCCCTGTTTCTCAGACCCATCCCCCTACCTCCACTTCCACACACCAGCAAACCTCATCATCACCTCAGCTTCTCCATTCTAAACGGATACATGACATCAGTAAGGACGGTGTAGTGATCCGAGAACTGCTCACACCCCCCTCATTCAGGATGAGGCGACAGAAAAGAGCTGGCAGCTGACAGCGATCCAACACAAGGAGTTGCAAACTAAAGAGGGAAGTGCTAACATAAACCAGCTGCCGCTCTCCCCGGTGGCACACAGTACGGAGATCCTGGGAGGCACGAGAGCGTCTGGCAGGTAACGGATATCGGCTGACCTACGGGTGCAGACAGCCGACCAAGTGTAGAGTTACAGCAAACTACCAGAGCGTGTGCCACTGTCTTTCCCCCTCAGGCTGATCTCTAATAATTGCTGAGTTCCAACAAATGTGCATTACTTCCTCTACAAACCATAATGAGCAGTCTGAAGCAAGTCAGCGCAGCCCAAGACGCTTTAAACCCTGGTTAATGTCACAGAAAACATGGTTTCAAATGGTAAAATTATTAAAAAGTAAACTCTGCAGACCATATTTGCTTGTAGTAGGAGTTTAAACCTTTACTGGGTTAAAATCTATATTAACTTTCCAAAATGTCAATGCATTCGTCACCTTAACCATAAAGTGAAGCATCAAACAGGTACAGATGGACTAGCAGCATCACAGCTTACCTTAGTGAAAGCAGTTCTCCTCTACAGGTTCAGAAACGTGCCTTTGCCTAGAACCTGCAATCTGAAGAGGGTTGGAAACATCAGGAACTCTTGGAGAGCTTTTAAATATTCTTCAAATAGATGACAGTCCTGTCATTCCCTCCAGTCTCTCTGCTCTCAATGAGAGTGCTCCATCCAGCCTGCACGTAACTGCTGATGCTGAGAGAGGGAATGAGTGAAAGAGACAGAGAAAAAGAGGGAGGGAGGGAGAAGTCCTTTTCTTTTAAACAGTAGACACTTTGCGGTCAGACCCCACTCCCACCTACCACTCTTATGCACACACCCCTCCCCTTTCTCCCTCTGACTGGAAGCTGAGGAGCTGAAACGGGATGCCTCAAGGCAGAGTTGCAAACTCACACACTGCACACGCACATTGGGAAGAGAGGAGGAGAACAAGGCAAAAGAGAGAGAGGGGGCATTTACTATAAACTGGAGCAGCCAGTGATTGGATGAAAGGGATACATCCCAAGCTGCTTTAGCATACATTTCAGATTAGAATAAAAAGGGAGGATGAAGGAGGAAGGACCTTGTGTGTTTGATGAGGAGCATGACACGGTGGATGATGGGATTATGTACGGTGATCAGCATAATCAAACGTTAATCCCTCAAATCCAACCTTGCAATGGGAAAAAAACCAAAAGAGGGATTTTAGTAAAGGTTGTTTCACCAATTCTGTCCATGTCTGTTCCACTACCTCCGGCTTTCCATGCTCTCCTGCGCTTCGGTAAATACTCTTCCCTTTGAGAGTGTTGGGTTATTCACCTTTCCATGCACAAACACCTCCCCCTCATGTGCACTGCAGGTATATGAACATCCAGCCAAGCTGGCTGCAATTATAGGACGGCACGGGCTCCAGCTTTCAGTGCAAACAGCAGCTTTTCTTCAAATAAACAAGGAACGAGCCAAAGGCAGGTGGGATTTTCCTTCATTTCACACAATCAATGAAGCACTTCAAAACATATTTCATTACAGATCGGATCATGTTTAATGCCATGTCAAAAACTGACCTTTAGTCCTCTTGGGGGGGCACCCATGGAGACGGGTGCTTGAACCCCCCTAGAGGAATCAAGAGCGTTTTTTTTCCAAGTGAGAAAATCAACCCCCATCAGCTCTACACTCAATAAATCATGAATCGGTGATGATTTGCCCGGGTTGACTTGGGATTTCAATCTAGGTCTCATTTTAGACCATCCCATCCATTCCAAATCAGTCTCTGCTGCTGGTGCTTTCAAATACTCTATGCCATTCTGGGTTTAACCTGAATGGAAAACTACAATATGCGGAAGACGAACACATATTTCCCAAGGTGAACTCCACCGAGAGATGCGCTCAGTAATGGTGCGCATGCTTGTGTTTTTCTGCCAGCACAGTATATGTGTGTATTTGTGTGTTTGTGGTGGGTGGTCAATGTAAACGCAGAGCCAAACTCCCAGAGCTTGGTGAGAGAATCCATCGAAGTGCATTGATATAACACCTAGCATAATTGCATGAAACCCATCAAGTGTGTCCATCTACTTAAGTCTGCTGAGATGTGCAGAATGCAATACAGCAGAAGTGCACCTATGAGTGAGAGTAAGTGTACTTGAAAGAGTGCACATCTATTTCTCAGGGTCTCTATCTTCCTGGGAACAGATATCAGCCTCTCCATCTGTTCATGCTCTCACTTTTCTCTCACACTTTCTCCTCCATCAAATCACATGGCTTCGCGGAGAAGAGCAGAGGGAGTGGGAGCACGTTCGGTTCCTCAGGCGTCCCTGTGCTGTTGACATCCATGGGAAAATAGATCCACCAGCTGATTTCCCAGATCACAACAGTGTGCGCATCATTCCCTTCAGCCGTAAACAAACACACAGTTTATTTTTAAAATCTGTGATTTATAGTAGAAAATGTAGCTTGGGAGGACACCTGGTCAAACAAAAACTGAAATTCACATTTTAAATAGAATTATAAAAAAGGGATTAAGTTTGTTTTATATAAATGGGGGACGTTGTTATAGAATGTTGCCCACCTGTACATTTGACAAGCATGGCCGGTGACCATTATAAAATCCACCAAGCTTGGTGTTGACATAGTAAGGCATTACTGAGATGCAGCCTTACAGCCATTTTGATGAGTGTTACGTTATAATTGTTCACGACCCATTCGTAAATGCTTTGTCAAATCAACTTGATTTCCATAACTTTTACTCAGTATAGTCAGAGGATGATCTGGAACAAAATTGGTGAAAATTGGATCATCAGTGTAGGAGGAGTTTGCTAAAGTAGGTTTTGAAGATAATTCAAAATAGTGACTAATTGGCATAAAGTACAATGACGTAATATAGTCCATTGGAATTGGCCTGAGTCAAGGATTAAGCAGAATCAAGAATTTTGTCTCTAGACTACACAGTTCAAGTTAAAAGCATAAACATAAGTGCAACTTCGGACTAGTGGAGGCGCCATAGAGATTGAGTTGGTTCATAATAGCCAACTATATGAGGATGCCAAAGTTTATATTGGTTCATTGGACTGCCATTGACACATGCGGAAGAAGAAGAAGAAAAAGACGAAGAAGAAACCAACAGAAACAATAGGTGTCTTCACAGCTTTTGCTGCCTGGCCCTTATTTAAACATCATTTAAAAGCCGGCAAACTGCAGAAATGTACCTCCAGCCATCAGTCAGACTCTCAAGGTATTCATAAGCCCCCCCAATTAGACTATAATTCAACACTAAGCCACAGGGGTTTGTGCTGGATTTCATTTAATTCGGTCTCTGTGCATGTTTTTCCACATTATTTCACAATTGCTGGATATAACTGAATCCACCCAGAGGAACAGGCCGTACAAATGAAAGAAAAGGTTGCTGAGAGCACAGCTCGTGTTCAGTTCATTTATCCAGGTAATTGGTGGCAGTGCATTTGAAGAAAGAGCGAAGGTTGATGGCCAGCAGGGCACTTTCTATCAGCGGCACTGAGATCTAATTATGAGCAGAGAAGCCCTGTCGGCTACTGGTGAAGTGTCAGAGGAGAAACAGACAGCACTCACAACTCACAGTCAACCTCCTGACCCCGACCGACCTGTTTACCCCATTAAAAATGAATTCCCAGGTAATTTCTGCGTGTGTCTCCATCTCTGCCTCTCCTGCCAAGTCTTCCAGATATCTATTATGCAGGAGAGAGTCCGTGAAGGATGGGTTAACTGAGGGAAGGTCATGTGGATGTAGAGTAGAAGTTTCCGCTGGAGTGTTGCTTTGCCACCAGGGAGGCGAAATTAAAACACTAATGGCCTCTAGTATAAAAAGCAAAGATTCAGAAGAAAGAGTAGCTCACCAAAATTGGCCTGTTGCCATAATTGGGTGTTATTAATATTTAATAAAGCAAAGATCTGGATCGAATTGAAGTTCCAATTGAATTTTCCAAATTCTGGATTGAATTTAACCTCCTTTGCACATTAATCCGGCAATTTAGTGCTCGTTAGGCTTGGGGGAATGAAAAACAGCCATCATGGCCCTCAAGGGGTAGCTTTAACATGATACAAAGGCCAAAAACAAGGCAAGGGATGAAAGAAATGTTGCAAACACATGTGATGTAGTGACTAGTCAGAAAGACTGATGTTTCAGACCACACACAGGTCTCTGTGCACGTAAATAAAAAGCTTGTAAATTTCAGAGGACAAAGAAAGCAGATTAGGTTTTTCGGTGACCCCGACGACCTGGGAACCTCGGAGGGGTTCAGAACTTGGGAGCCAAAGAAACCATGCTCTTACATTTTTGTCCATGACAGCAGACGATCTTATTAACACCGCTGTCTTGCAAAGTATGTGGAGGCTCGTAAAAATGATCATAAACCACACTCTGATCGTTTTAAACACGTTTTACAAAGGTCGCTCGCTCTCTTTGCCATTTTGATGATCAGAGAAAATGAGGAGATCATTAAGATTCGTTTTTGGTAATTCAGAGAGCAGTCTCCATTTTTCAGTCTTCCTCATATTTGTATGTTGTTTTTTTCAATGGAGCACTGGAACATTCCTTTATTGCCAACAGAGCTGAACAAATGATGCTAAAACAAATAAACGGAATCCGTCCAAGCCGCACACAACATTGTGAGTCCTGCGAGAGTGGAGTTGTGGGGGTTGACAGAAATGTCTGAGCTCTGGATTCTATAGAGTGAATAAAAGATGGAGCTTCCCACATCCCCTGCAGATGCACAGGCAGCTCAAGCTCTCACACATCATTAAAACTAATGCAAATGTACGTTTCCAGACTTGTTTACATGAAGACGTTCTTTATGACGCACTTTTAATCTTTCATGCAAGTCTAGAAACGGACTAGCTATAGCATGACAGAACATCTGTATTACTAAAGATTATTTTACGATCGTACACAAGCATATTTTTAGATGTAACGCTCCACACTGACATTTTACCATTGTGCATCTGACAGCTGATATTGAAAACATTCCGAAGAGATGGTGAGTGCTGCAACTGCTTTTCAGATACAAGTGTTAACTCAGAAATGATACATTGATTTCCATTTGCACAAATGTGGAAAAACGGTTTCCGGTCTCCTACATTTGCATTTCACAACATTTGTGAACTTTGAACTCTGGATTCCGATCACAATGAGCCATTTAGCCAAAAGAAGATTGATATGTCAGGTCATGACCTTTGCTGAATTAGACAACCAGACAAAAGCCCGACTAAAGTGGCTATTTTTAAGATATTGCCTTGTTTATTAAACCAAGAATTACATAGTTTTATTGTGTTAAAAGTTCGTTTTAAAGATGGCGAAACTAGCTGTTTACTTTTGCAAGTAGTACAAAGTCCTTTTAAGTTTAAATTGTAAATCTTACTAATAAAGCACCAACACAGGGTTAATTTAAAGTCAATTATACAGAGAAAAAAGAATTTTTTTCTTTCATTAGTTGACTGTTATTATCATCAAAAAAGAAAAAAGAATATATATATATATATATATATGACCTTATATATATATATATATATATATATATATATATATATATATATCAGTGGGAAATATATTAAAAAAGTTGGAATATGATAGCAACTTTGAAATAAATAGTGCCCAGTCACAGTGCATAACATTCACGTACCAGTGTAGGACGACTATTCATGAGCACATTCCAACTGTTCCAGCTGAGCTCCACAAAATTTTGAATCTATGTTTCAAGACGTTTTGACTCGGAAGCTTTGAGGGTAGAGCTGGGTGCATGCCTGAAACGCCTCTCATCTGACTTTCCTCAAACATCTCTGAAGACATGGTACTGGTAAAAATCTGTTTATGCTCTCTGACTTTCACCAGATGTGAAAAAACACAGATCGCTTATCCCGTGTCCTCTGCCTCAAATAAATGGGGTAATACATCAGTTTAGGCATGTTGTGGCACTTTTATCACAAATGTGCAGAGCTTCTCTTCAGACTATTGACTGAGGAAATATTGAGCTCAGTACGAGAGTGTTTTCAAGCCCGGAGAGGATAAAGCGCTATCTCTGACAGCGCTGGGAATGAAGCGCCACTGACCGTGCTGAGCGGAGAGACAGACAACCAAGTTGGACAGATGATTTATTCATATTAAGCAGGTAGAGGTACAAAACGGTGTCAGGATATAATTCTGCTGAGATTAAGATGTCCTAGAGGTTTATGTCTCTGTTCTCTGAGCTGCAAGTGCAATAACACATGTTGTCTGCTTGCCACAGACAAGACTAAGCTTTGGAGAAGTCTGACAAAGAGCTCTTTTCATAGACACGACTCACTCTGAAGAAAAACGACACTTATTGTGAAATGTGAGGATTTAGAACAAACGTTTTATATGCGTTTGAGGAATAAGGAAAGATCTGTATCACCCTTTAAAAATATACTTTTGGATAAATACGATACACATGTTTACATGTTTAAGACCTACCTACTTGCCTAATACACGACTACAAACTCTGTATTCGAAATCAAGTCAGTACTTCTTTCATTCAAATAATTTAATCTGGACATGTGATGCTTGTATGTGATGGGTTTGAGAACTGAGCGGCCATCTTATCAACTTCTTATCAGCATCTGTCAGAACACCCTGATGCCATTCTTATTTTGTTAAGTTTGAGATTTGAGGGCTTAGAAAATGATGATCTAAGCATGTTTAATTCAACAATTATGGCAGCCTGTCAATCCTAAAATAGAAAACATCAGAAATTATCATTTTATTCACATGTACTTATTATTTTGTACAAGAATTTTATATTAAAATAATTGCATATCATTGTGCTAGTTTCGGGCAGCACATTGGTTAACACTGTGGCCTTTCGGTAAGAAGGTTGGTGGTGTTAGAGGAGATGCATGTTTTCATGCTTGCGTGGGTTTCTTGCATGGGGACTAAACACATGCATCAGGTTATTTGAATACACTAAACTGTCCCTAGAGGTAAATGTGATGGACGAGTGCCCTGACTTATGACAGGGTGACACCATATTTAAGTGCTTTGAATATAGACGTGACCCTGAAAAGTGGATATAAAGGAAAAGAAAATTTTTTTAAATTAATGTGTAACTAAAATGGTGAAAAAACTGACTTTAAATGATATTATTAGGGTAACTTTGTGTTTAAGAAAAATAAAAATGTACTTCTAGAGTTTTCTCTAACTTGTGGACTTCACATGTACTTCACATTTCAGTTGTTGTTATTTTTTGAAGCACGTTTACCATGACATTAGACATTAGTTATTTACTGAAAAAAAGCTCAGCGTGTTGTAATCTTTGAAGAAAAAAAGGAGCTCTCCTCCGAAAACAAAAGTAAAAAATATGTTCCGCAATTTCAATTGCATTTGTAAGTTTATTTGCAATAGTGTGCAGAAACCCAACGTACTATATAATTATACTATATACTAAATAATTACCGGTAAATGATTCAGGTCTGAGGCATTTGATTCAAGTACTAAAATGGCTAGAAAATAGGTTTTGCATGGACTGAAATTCTCCTGACATAAATGAAGTCAATACAATTTTAGCATATTTTGTGTTTATTTGTGGTGAAACATCAAACAAATTCTGAACACGAATATTGAGGGGCATTGGGGTCATTCTCTAATCATTCAGATATGTTGCTAATTTAAACCCAAGCATCACATGATTTCAAGGTGACTTTGTGGGAAACAAAGAGCAAATCTGGCATTTTGTATAAGAACATTAGCAAAAAAATTCCAATGGCCTTCTTTAGGAGGTTAATAAGGAAGTCTATACTTTAATATAATAAAAATTCAACCATGAGCTTGACTCAGCTTAATTAAATAAAGAAAAATATGGATGTGCAGAAGTTAGAAATGCTGCATAGACTGTTGAGGATGTGGCAGATTCAGAGGATGGACTCTTTTAAGATTACAGCTTTGTCATCTGTCTGAGCAGAGGCTCGGCCGATGTGATTCTCACTAGCTCTTTGTCTCCTTTCTGCCCAGAATCTCTTCTTAGTTGAATGAGAGGGAGGAGAGCGAACAAAGAGCAGGATCAGGGGCATTTTGCAGGGCAGATGAGAGCAGTTGAGGTAATGCTAGTCATCTCTATGGAGAGCTGCTGGGAATGCTCCGTCGGAGGCTCTCTCCTTTTCTAACATCATTCTGTATCAAAACTGTGTACAAAAAAACACTCATTACAGGAGAACCAATGGAGGAGATCCCAGATCAGTCTGAAAGTATCATCTGTCAGCACTGGACAGTTAACCTCACATTACATAAAGTGTTAGCCTCAGCAAAGTTTGAGTTCAGTCTGCAAACATGCCTCATTTGTTTCTGTCTCTCTGCAGCTGCTTCATCTTCTTGTAGTGCTGATGAGGAGCTTTCCTTCACTTGTAACTTTTACCAACATAATTGGTCAAAACTACTTTAGACATGGATATTAAAGGGGCCATGTAATCCAAAATCGACTTTTCTGACAATTCTAGGATCTTTTAGTGGTGTTCCCTTATCAAAACCATACCTCAGGTTTTATTCAGAATCTTTAACGCATGTTTGTGTTATCCTGTTTTCCTTTTTTGTGACCTGAAACCACTCAATGTTCTCCAGCAACGCCTAGAGTTCTTAACTCTGCTCACTGACCAGATGAATTAGAGTACAGCTCATCTTTTTGCTGATTGTCTGACCCGGAAGTGAGAACAGTAGACACTTGCTTTAAGAAAAATGCAGAGAAAGTGTGTGTTTGTTTTTTTTTTTTTTTTGTTGGTTATAATGTAATAGGAATTAGGAATGGGCGATGTCAAGCAATTTGGGCATCGATGACATCCTCCCATTCATCAACTTAGAACTGTTAACAGACCCAACGTTACAGAGAGCATTGCTGCCTACAAAACGGTGACACAGCAATATTAGCGGTTATGCTAACCAACCCAGCATTGCACAAAATCCTGGAAATCGGTTAGTAATGTCAATGAAACCCCATTAGAAAGAATAAAACTTTCCAGATTTCATTAACTTTATCTCATGCTAACAGCACAAGAGCTCGTTAGCATACATAGGCACTGAACTGCGTGAAGCGCTGTGTTATTTCTACATGTTTAAGGTGGATTCATTAGCTTGCAAAGTAATAAGACTTACACAGATCTCTTCAATGCAAATTCTTTTATGTCAATCTCTTTTCAAACAATTCTCATTTGAACAACTTCATGCTGCTCTATTTGACTTGGGACTGATGGCGAGCTACATTACCCATGATTCCAGAACTACAAGTCCCAAAATGGGCGTGGCGAAACCATAACTGTGGAAGGAACACGGTAAAAGTGCGTTTTAAATGCAAATCCCTTTTTATAGTTTTATAGCATTTTGAAACCAAACACTTTATATCTTATTCTAAATTCAATTACATTTTTTATATGTCTAAGACATAGAACTTGCATGCCTTAAGAGAGACTGTCTCTATATTTTTAGAGCCTGACCATAAAGTTTAATAAATAGTTTAAATAATCACTGCCATCCACTTTTTTCCACTTCAATCAAGCATATTATAATCACTCAGAAAGGTTTAGATTTCAGAGCTAAAACCACAAATTACACTGGAGTAATTAATACAATAATTAAAAAGCTGCTATGCTTCAAAAATATGAACATTTAACATATATATTTTTTTAATATTTAACAAAAAAAGTAGAGGAAAATGTATACATAACTACATAATAAATATATTATAAATATTTTTTTTCTCTACTCCCCTCAATTTTAAATGTATTGATTTCTAGCATTGTGGAACCAAACTCTTCGTATAAAACCACACGATTTGTACAAACGAGTGCTCTGATTTTTAAATGTCTGGTTTTTACTTTGAGATTTAGATTTCTGCTTCCCCGGTGTTTCTCAAGGACGAGTATGAAATCTGACTCTCGAGTCAATGCTGTATCACACCTCTAAATGATGCCCACCTTCTCCAACCACATCCTGTGCTTCATTGCTGCTCCTTTATCTCCACCATCTTCCAAATATACATCCACTTCCAGGTGAAAATAATCTAACAGGGAGTGAAATAGAGAACACACCTCAGAAGCTTCTGTCAGCCCCTAAAACACTCAAATACACACATCCATGGGGTCCGGATTCTACACACGACACAGCACTGCATTAACACAGGTCAAATTTTAATGTTATACACAATGAATTCATGATGGTTCAAGTTTAAAATGGCATTTGAATGTCTCTAAACATAAATGAAAAATGGGATTCGGGCCTTCGGCCTGAAAGAGAATTCTCAATTTACTGATCTTCACAGAAAGATATTTTCTCTTTCATCAACTAGTTATTCACACATACGCAAATGACTACTTAAATAATGGGAGATGTCTTCATTGTGTTTCATCCTGGCAAAATTGAGACGTAGAATAACAAAGGAAATGACGACCGAATGCACTTTTGAGTGAAACAAAGAGTCAGTACCTTGAAAATGTATTGATTTTGTGTCGAAGCACACCGAGGTTCATTTAGAGACTTGCTACAGTATTATATAAGAGCCTTTAGCTGTGCAGAGGATTCACTGCCATGCTTTTGTCTATTCCCAGAGGAACACGTGAAGACCGATAACCTTTCAAATCTAACAGCTTCCAATGTGTGATCAGCTAGTTTGAGTTGGCCGGGATCCTTCTATTGTTTTCTTTTTCACACTGGAGTTTTGATTCAGTCATTTAGCAAAACATAGTTATGTAACTCCACAACAAAGAGAAGCAGTTCATGAAAAACAGAAGTAAAATAAAAACTCACTGGCCACTTTATTAGGTACACCTTGCTTGTATAAGGTTGGATTCCCCTTTTGTCTTCAGAAATACCTTAATCCTTCATAACATAGATAGAACAAGGTACTAGAAACATACCTCAGAGAGTTTGGTCCATATTGCCAGAAATCGAGACTCATCAGACCAAGCAATCTTCCAATCCTCTGTTGTCCAATTTTGGTCAAACTATAGCATCAGTGTCCTGTTCTGGCTAAAAAGAGTGGAACCTGGTGTGGTCTCTGTAGCTCATCTGCCACTAGGTTTAATGTGTTGTCCATTCAGAGAAGCTCTTCTGCATACTTCAAATGTAACAAGTAATTATTTGAGTTCCTTTTGTGTTTCTATCAGTTCAAACGAGACCATTTTCTCTGACCTCTGGTATCAATAAGGTATTTTTGTCCACATAAGTGCTGCTCACTGGATTTTTTTCTCTTTTTGGACCATTCTATGTAAAGTCTAGAGATGATTGTGTGTGAAAATCCCAGTAGATCAACAGTTTCTGTAGTTTGGCATGAACAACAATGCCACATTGAAAGTCACATTCAAATCAACTTTCTTCCTCATTCTGATGCTTGTTTTGACCATGTCTGCATGCCTAAAGGCATTTTGTTCCTGCCATTTGAATTGCCAATTAGAAATTTGCAACCAGTTGGAAAAGTGTACCTAATAAAGTGGCCAGGGGATGTTTATTCAATTAAAACTTTTGAGATTTTGAGATTTCCGATGATTTTTTAACCTTGTTCTCAAATGATTATAATACAGAGATGAAGTGAGAGGCTCTGATGTCATGAAGGTGTATTTAAAAGACTGGATGAAACCAGTTTTGTAAAGAACTTGAGCTTAGATGAGGTCTAAGCTAAAGCAATGTTAAAAGCAGTTGACATTTTAAATGTATTTTGACTTTACATATGAACGTACGTGACATTTTAAATCAAATGCCAAAATGGATGTTTTCAAGAAATCAAAATGTCCTTTATGGCATTTGGGTCCAAAGAAAAAACAAATAAATATTAACAGACTTTGCCAAATAAAAATGCATTCATAGCCTTAAATGTCACACTATAAAAATTACTTTTGCTGATGTTTTCCTTAGGTTTCTTATTGTTAAATGGTGAAGTAAACACTTCTTTTTTTTACTCATTTAAGTGCAATATTCAAAGCGAGTATTTAGCTTTTTAATAATTTATTAAAAAATAAACTGATTTACGCTCTAATTGTTCATTATTTAAATTAAAGTTATCATTTAAATTGACACGGATACATTTTAAGGCAACAGAATCAGAAAAATCCACTCATTTTCTATGCAGCATGTGTGGTGGGTTCTCATTTTGTAAATAAATAAGGGAATTTTTAAGGTCTAAACATTTTCTGAGCCTTGAACAGAGGAAAAGTTCCTGCTAGTTAAACCGCAGAAAAGACCAACACATAAATTTTTTCCAGGTGTAAAAATGCAACCACATCTACTTTAAAACCATCCCATTTTGTCAACCATCATTGGAACCATATTTGCAGCCACAAGAAAACTAAGACATACTCGAGCAGGTCCAGATGCCGTGCTTAAAGTAAAATGCCCACTCAGCTCCTCACACCACCACTTCACGAACGAAAATGTAGTTTTCTCTTCCTTTTCTGTGCAGAGAATAGCATCAGGTCACCTTCAGCCACCAATCTCACCTATTGTTTGTCTTTGGCTTCTCCCTTAGGAGAAAGTGAGCGCAATTACAGACTGATAAAATTCAACAGCAATGCTGCACATATCTCCACATGTTCCCAGGAGATGCCAGGTGTTCTATAATAAACATGAAGAATTCTGCACTGGATTCACATTGTTGGCTCACGTTTGCCCACGTCCTGAGCAGAAAAGTGTATAAAATATTGTCTTCTTTCTGCTACCTTAAATTAGTTTTTCTTGCATTTTTACGGTGCTTTTGAGGAAGCTTTTTCATACTCTACACAATACTCTTATTGAAAGCATGCAACGAAACTTATATGATGCTATGAAGAACCACAAGCTCTTTTACCCAAGCAAATGCTTTCATTTAGCAGACTGATATGGTATAGATATCTTACATATTAACCTCATGTCCCTCTAAACCTGAAATTTTCTCATGTCCCTCTAAACCCCAAAATTCTGAAATTTTGACACAAAATGAACATTGCATTCTTTGAAAACAGGAAGTGTTTTCATACAAGTTCGGAAGTGAGGTACTTGTACAACAAAAAATAAACAACATTGATAAACCAATGAAACCCACCGAGCCCTGATCTCAACATCATTGAGTGTGTCTGGGATTGCTTAAATCCAGCTGAGTTCCTTTAAAACTAAGAGCAAGTAGATCTAGAAGAAGTGCTGCAGCTTTGAAGGCAAAGGGTGGTCACACCAATTGTTATATTTTACAGCATTTAAAAGCGCTTCATTGCACAAAAAAAAAAACAACTTTAAAATTCTTAACAAATCTTACTCATAATAATGCATGCGGGGACCAAGTCACCAAATCTACTCACTAAGATAATTTCCTTTTAAAGTCTACAATACTGCAACACATTCGTCATGGTTTAAAACACAGTTAGGTCCAAAAAACATCCCTGCTCCAGCACCACAAAAAAAAAAACACCACTGCATCATATAAGTTTAGTAGCTGTAAAACTCTCTTTGTAAAATGATCTATAGATGGCCTTTACGTCATTGTTCACCTCTAAAGGGTTTTCTCCTTGCTGACCAAAGCAGATCAGTATCACTGATTCTCTTTTTCAAAGACTCCTTATGAATCATTGTTACCATGTTCTGTACCACACACAGGCTGAAGAAGCGCAGTAGCTGGAGAAAGGTTACCTCATTATTTGAGGAAACAAACAATGTAAAGGTGCCTATACATTGACTTTTTATGCCATCTGAAAGTCAATGTATAGGCACCTCCATAGTCACTTTTAGCGTCATTGCATCAATATTTCAGCAGAAAAGCCTTTGTAAACAATAGTGGAATGGTGGCCTATCACCCTGTGGAGGAAAGGCATTTTGGCCACCTAAATATAAATTTTTGTTCTTTTAGTCATGAGCTAAAACTCTGGACCAGATATGAGAGTAGGACCTTACATAGATTGAACCCTTAAAAAGATGCCCTTACTCATGATACTTGAAATTTTCCACTTGCGACGGGAAGATCCAAACTGTATTTCTGTATGCAATGCAAGTTTAATTTCCCCACCCTGGTGGCAATTCAAAATGAATTTTTGGATTTTTGAAAATTTAATTTGAGATACTTTGTCGCCTAGGTCTATTAGGAAAGATATTCCACGTATCTAAAGTAATTAGGGAGAAAGAGAGAGAGAACGTCAACCATAGTTACCATGACAACATGGAGCATTTATTTTCTGTTTTGACTCCAAACCATGATTGATCTATTTGTAACTTCATTATCAAACATAATTATACTTCCATAGAAGCAGCGTTTCATTTTATGTGCAACATGAAGGAAATGGTGCTTACTGGTTTGCCACTTTGCAGAGCAATAAGGGGAATGCAGGGTATACAGAGACTTATTGGATGCATCTGAGGATACTCATATCCCTGAGGCCATGACCTTTGTTGCATATTTTGAGCGCTTCAAAATGACAACTCTCTCAGACAACCTTTTATTCAATCCACCATCCTATAGGAATAACAATTCAGTGATGTGAATCTAAATCCACACGTTGATGGGTTGCAGAAAAATCTCTGAAGCCTAGACAGATATTCACACCAGCACTTCATAGCAACAAAAATACACAAATCAAAATGTTTATCCTTAAACCAACAAACCCTTCAACTCGCTAGTAATTGTATGCCTAGCTTCAAAGCTGAGGTTCCGTTGGTGAATATGGAGACACGTTGGTGGCCAGAATCCATAACCAGATGATTTAATGATGGAGTTTTCCTCTCAAGACCACTGTATGGAAGACTCTTGGAAGATACTGTACAAGAGACCGAAGAGTGTTCAATCAAAAACTCATCAAATGAGTCCGAGCTCTTCAAATACAGATTAAATGAGAGGTTCTTGCTGAGTTACTGCCAGATGAAACGCTCAGGATACATATATGGGTGCACATGATCAGTAAATATGAACTGATAGCTACAGTGCCATGGTCATGGAAAAATCTCATTTAAAGCATGCATAATTCAAATGAAGCAAGCAACCAAACCTCAAAAACGAAATTTAATTAGGTGGAAATTGAAAAGGAAGGAAACAGAAACAACATTCCATCGCTATTCCAAATTATGTGCAGCAAAGTAATCATAGTCTCCTGCACAAATGAAGGTTTAGTATTCTCTCACAATGGTCAGAAATCTCTTGTAGTTGACCACCAGGCTTGCACGGATGTTGCCCTATTCCTGTTTGTGGTCATTTGGTTTCTGGGCTGACAAATGGCAACATAATTTCAATGGGAGTGATTGTTGCCAGGCATTCAGTTTATCCTGAAGAGACACAGCGAGTCCCCAAACAGCAATCACTCATCACCCTGACAACACTGCTGTCTAAGAAGCCACCTTCCAATCACAGCCATCCCCTAATTACTCACCTTCCCTTAAGACAACCCTCCCTACACCCAACAAGTTGTCCGATCAACAGTTCACTCTAGCTGACTCACCAGAATAACTTTGCATGATTGTTTCTACTCCTGCTTCCTGTCTCCACACCAGCAAGATTCATTCTTCAGGTAACCAGTTGCCAAAGATCCTCCTCGGAGTCCTCTTCTGCTGTTGGAAGATCTGTGCTGTTCTGAAAAGCCTGCTTGATTCCATTGAAAGGAACAATATTCTTCTGCACTGTTTAAATAATTTAAAATAAACCTGAACACCCCTCCTTCTCTCCTTCCACAGTGTGTTTGTTGACCACATAAAACCCCCAGAGCATAACATTTCCACCACCATGTTTGATAGTGGTGATAGTGTCTGTGGGTTCATAGGCGCATAGGGTTCAACAGGTTTGAGTTGAGTTAATGCCAATATGCAGAATTTTGGTGTCATCTGACCCCACTTTCTCCCAGTTCTACTAAGAATTGTCAGATGTCCTCTGTCAAACACTCTCTTGAAAAGGAGGCCTTTGTGAGCACAGGATTTTAGTTCTTCATGGGATGGTTGTCTTGTTGACTGGTACCAGCATTCTTGGGATCATGGACAAGATCTTCATAGACTGTTCTCTGATCATCGAAACACCACTACAACCAGAAACCAAGCTGCAACCTCGACTGACCACTTGAGGCTGTTTCAGAAGTGAGCAGATTCATATTGATACACATGCTAAAATGGACAACTTTGTTTAAATATGTTTAAAACTGGTTCCTCTAGGATTTTTGCTTCCTCTCGCTGGTTTGGTAACTCTGGGGGATTTTTTTTTGTTTCTTGTAACTTTCAGTTGTATTAAGCCTTATTAAGCCACTCAGACATTTGTGTAACGCCCACATGCCACCCTGGTTCACCTCTTTTCCAGCCGTTGCCAATTTACAGCGTTCCAGCAGTGGCATAACCAACTAAGAAGTGGCCAAACTTTAATTCTCATGTGCGTTCTACTAAACCCTATGGATTGCACCTTGATCGATACATCCATGTTATATACAGCCAATGCTTGAAATGGGAATTGTCCCTGTTCAGATAAAAAAGCATTTAGGCACACTTTTTTCTAAACTTCTAAAGAAGAATGAACCTTTTTTACAATGCTTTCACCGTATGTAAAGCTTACAAGGAAACTCACAGACCCCCTTTTTTGCACATGGTCACTTTACAAGCCTGAGCAGTCTTACAAGCTGTACAAATCAGAGCCAAATCCACTTTTCCTGCAGCCAGGAAAACCATCTAACATCTGTAGATTCTCCCTTCTAAATGAGACCACAAGAGTAAGGAAAGATGTGAGCATCTCTGAGGGCCTTTAAAAATAAGACAAGAACATAAAAGAAGTCTCGGACAATGAGAAGAAGGAGATCAGAGAGGAAGAGATTTCATGATAGTAGAAAGGAGCATGAGTGACACCGGAGAGCCCAGACGCTGCTCGGTTCTCAGCACAGCTGTCATCAGCCATCGATTCATTCCCAGACTAGATCTCAACACCACTCCACTCCTAAATTACTCACGCTATCTCCTCCACTTCCTTCATTTCTCTTTCCACCTGTCAGTCAACATCTCCGAGGAACCAGGGAAAAGTTCCACTGGAACACCCTTTGTGGAGATTAACAGGGGTGAGCAACCTAAAGTTTTACCCTTGGGACATTCTTGAAGATATTACCGTTACGATTTGAGAGGTATCAGCCCCTTTTTGAAGGCTCCATTGCTGAGGTTGAATAGAGGATAAGTAAATTCACTGATCTGAACTTAAACATTCAAAATTTAATTCACAGAAGTATAAAATGCTAAGGAGTAATACGAGAATGAGTAAAACAAACCAAGCGGTGTTGTACAAAGTCTGCATTCACTGCAGATTCGATCCCCCACCCAGCCAATCTAATGACTGGTGCATCCATTTATCTCAATATTCACAAGACTGAGGAGGCATGGCTCACAGGCTTCATTCATGTGTGACTGACGTGCACAGCAGACCCCAGGTTCATTGTGGCACGGCTTGTAAACGCCTGCAAACTCCATTAGCCAAAGGCGTACGCATTGAAATGCTGGGAAAGTATCTCAGAAGGATGAATGAAGCTGGTGGCTCGCTTGTTTTTGTTTCCGTAACTTCCACTGCATGTGAATCTAGGCAGCTTTAAGACAAAGACAACACTGTTTCACCCTGAAGGTGCAAAGAGAGGAAGAGTACACACAGAATCGTGTTAACATTCTTCTGTAACTGATGTCTGAAGACTTTTATTGCATCCAGATAGTGGTGGAAAGAGCCAGGATTTACAAGGAGAAGCGTATGTGCACATTAAACTGTAATGCAAGTTAATATAAAAATCATATTTATTATGTGTATTTTATTTCTAGCTGCACTATGATCTTATGGTATTTTCCATAGTGCATGATGTCCAAAAGCCACATAAAGTTGCCATTAGAGAGCAGGAAAAACACACATTATTACTATAAGTGTTGTATTAAACTAGAGAGCAGAGTGAATCCTTATATTTGCATTTGATTCTTATGATTTACTCAATTGAACCGAATCATTTAGGAACCAAAAATGCTGTGAATTTTTGGAATTGGAACGTACGGTCGCCCATTAGTGCACAACAGAACACAAATTAACTTTGCGGCATGAAACACTTTTACATATGAAAAACGGTTAATGCAAATCAAAACAAATCAAATATTGAAATTTGTGTTTTTGATTTGCAATAACATTGGGCGCTTAAAGTTGATTTGTGCACTAATGGGCCACCGTAGGAACCGTATTGTTTGCTTCTCCAATATTCAAAGCCACTTAATGCTTGTTTGGTTGCAAGTGATCTTTATGCAAAAAAACTGCAAACTATGCGAAAAATATGCAAAATGGTAAACTAATGCTACAGTGTATCAATTGTTGCCCTTGATCCGATGAAAATGAACTAACAACCCCACACCAGATTCAGATCAGGAGTGGAGCATTTGGAACAAGATTATTACTCAAAATTATAAATAAACTTCAATTAATCTTCAAACAAAGACAAAATGTTATTTATCATTTAAATGATTTAGTAAATTTTTCAAAAGTTTCTATAGGGGAACTTTTTGGTGCTATTTAGGATCAATTTTATGAAATAAATAAATTTTGTCATGATGTATATGACTAGAATCTGTATATAGTGCATTAAAACAAGAACTACTTTAGAACCACAAGGCCATAACACTTTCTTTACGCAAATAAAGTGCTATAACAGTACCTCAAAAGCCACAAAAAAACTGGAGCAGAACCAAAAAGAGCTTAAGGGGTACTTTAAAGGAAACAAGTACCGTACTTGAAGCACCTTCAAACCTCAAAAAACCAGCAAAGAACCACTGAATAACCTTTTTTTTAAGTGTAAAGGATATGGCGAGGTTATTTAACTAAGTCTAACTCAACGTTACAATCACAGAATCACATTTTGATGAGGGTATACTCCTACTCTTGAAAGTAGAAAATAAGTGGATCATTTGCTCATTAAAACGAGTGTGCATCCGTTAGTACAATATCACAATCCTCTAGAAACGACTACTGATTCAATAGCATCCCAGCTGAAAAGATAAGCCACGGATATTCATAGCTCTACCTTTCACTGCCAGTGTCAAGTAGTGTCTCAAACAGCATCTTCCAGCTGCCAGCGAATTCAAGCACAAGCAGATTAAGAAACTCTTTCTTATATTTACCCTATGCACAGTGCATCTGAAGAAATCTTCTTTTATTACTATTATTATTCTTAAATTTCCTCTTTAATCCAATAATCGATTTGAAAAAGTAAAAAGGAACATTTTTAGATTTGGATAAGATAATAACACAGAACATAAGCAGAAATATGATCCCAGGAATCAGCTTTTCACTGTTTTCTTCATCATCTGCTCTGACAGTGTGTCTACATGCTTTCTCTCTCTCTCTCTCTCTCTCTCTCTCTCTCTCTCTCTCTCTCTCTCACTTAGACAATTTTATCACAATGTCGCATCATGAGACTGGCATATGGTGGCACCACACCAGCCGCCTGTGATGTGCCCTGCCATTGACACGCAGGTTATTATTGCCTCCTGGGAGCTCTTAAAGCAGCAGCGGTAAACACATCTCCATGCTCTATTAATCCTCTGCTATGATTGCTTGTGTTTGTGCAAATAGAGAATGCACAGGAACACTGGCTTCATGCACGCATACCAATGTGAAGATTAATGTATTGAAATGATTCAAGGGGCACAAAAAATCTTTGTGACCTTCAAAGTTGTTTTCGAGCCAATACTTCCTGTGGAGAAATAATCAAATAAATATTGATACAGAGAATCAAATTTTTTCAAGTTTTAAGAGTCATGTTTAGCTAACTTGAGTTTCAATGTTCACTAGGACCAAATTGCAAGACCATTCCCCTAGAGCAGCCTACTGAATTGATGAAAACCAGTGACTGTATGCGGCTCACTTTAGAGCTGCAAGCGATTGTAAACAAAATCATTCTTCATAAATACATTGTTGACATTATAAACCCTTTAGAGTAATCCTTTATTGCGGCCTTTTGCAATTTTCTGCATGCAGTTGTAATTATTATCTAGACTGTAAAAAATGTGCATAAATTTACCTGCATAATACTGTATCCCATGAAACATGTAATAACTGTAGAACTTACAGTGAAAAAAAAAATCCCAATTTCTGTATTTTTACTGTTTTATCCTTAATACCAAAGACATGCTTTTGGAGCATTTTAGTGGGAAGCCCATTAGATAGACAGGTATGAACCGTAAAAACATGATAACAATCTGTAAAATTTACAGTACAATCTCGCAAAATCAATTATGGTTCTTCAGTATATTTCTCAGTATAGCTTGCAGGTTTTTTACTATAAACTGTATGTTTATTTTTTATTTATTAAAACGTGAACCCTTAAATTATAAAGTTCTGAACTATAACAAAGGGTAATGAGCCATACATTTTTGAATGTTTAAATAAAATTGAATTTAACAGGTATAAACTGCTTGATAGCTACAAAAATATACAAACCAGCCAATTTCTGAACAAATGACTGCAATATTGATTTAAATGGGAATTAGTATTATGGACGAAAAGCAACAATTTGATGCTACAACGGCATTGTGTTCTGCACATCCACGGCTTAAACAGTGTCAACAGTATTACAGTAAATAAATGTTATTTTTAGATAACTTGATTTTTAGATGTTTGATCAATAATTGATCAATATTTTATGACAGAAACAACCAGAAGTAATCTGTTCCTTGTAAAGTAATCTTTGGTCCGCTGAACATCCCTAGTCTGTCATTATAACCTTTAACTGTAGCCATCCAGACCTCAAGACCTCTGAAAGTAGGTAAATGAAGGGGAGGAACTTTTACTGTCCTTTTAATACCTGACATGTACCAACTTTTAACAACTTCATTCATCCAGAGGAGACATTAATAATGTTTCTTTTTTGAGGAAAAATTTTCCATTTTTGCACAGCTGTAGCTGTCTGGTCAGCCTCTGCACTTGAAATCCCTTGTACCCTCAGGATAGTAAGTGAACTAAGAGACAACTTTTGCAGACCAAATCTCTAGCATGGATGATTTACTTAGGATTAGGATCACAAGGAACCTCAACAACTATAACAAAACACCCAAAGTCCTTAGGTATTCAGTGAATAGTGCTTATGGGAACCAACACACCACCGTGAGATTTCGTGGTGGTTCTGCCTCTCCTGTAAAAATGTGCTTATGAACAGAAAAGAAAAAAAACTTAATCTAAGGTTATGGTCTGAGCACAAACCTGAAATTGTAAAGGTAAAAAAGGTGAAATTGCTAAATGTAAGTGTGGTAAATGTCTACAAACAAATGTTTAATTTCATTGAGATATTCTGAGAAGCACCGGAAACTGTTCAACTGTTGGAAAACATGCTACAGTTGCTAAAAGTAAATTCGGAGTTGACACTTCTTGTCATTTCAGTTCATTAACACTTCGAAAGTAATGACTTCCGTGTTCTGTTATTTTTAGCATGTCTTCAGACCAATCATGGATCATGTGGAGGGAGTTCAGTATGATTCAATTACTCAGAGAAAAGAATTAGCTGCATGTTGCCGTCCAATCTTACCAAATCTGTTTGATTTAATGCATAAGCATGATGGAATGAGCATATGTTGACCCTTGCCCGACCCCAGATGTATCATCTTTTCCAAGGTTCCATTGCTAATCTCTGGGGAGAAAGGGTTACTTGTCCTGAGCATTACTCAGACCATCTGTAACACTAAGCTACAGCTCATCCTGTAGACATGAGTCACTGCACTCCTGTTCTCCTACTTTCTAAATCAGGAATTCTTTAAATGGTGCTAAACACCTTGGTGATGGATGTCCTGCCTCTGCAAGCCTCATGTCTGGTCAAGCCTGACCGTTGGATGAAGGAAACCTTTTCATGGCACACTTGTTAAAATGACCTCAGTGTCTTGGTCTGCGGAGGAAAGCTCAGGAGCTGCTGCTCTTTTAGTCTCTGGGAAGAAGAGAAGCCATGCTAAATCCTATTTGTCCTCCAGGGCAGACAGGCTTCTCTGATTACGCCGAGAGCAGGACAGTGTCTGGCTGCTGAGCTCAGTTCAACAGTGGACTGGAGGGAAATCCTTGGATGAGGCAACACCGACACCAAACGCTAAGCCACAGAGCTAGAAAAAGCCTGAGCAACTGCTGTGGTTCGTTAAATCAGGATGTTTTAATGTAGAAAACAAGTGGACTGCATTTTGTAACACTGTCACAACATTCACATGTGTTTTCAGATTCCCTATTCCACATGACTCAAAGGAATACCAGTGACAAATTTCAGATATGGATACTCAGAAGCATTGAATTAAACAAATAATAAAAATGCAATTGTCCATTCACATGAAAAAGCTCTTGAAGATAGTAATGGTTTAAACGCAGGAAGCTTTGTTGCGCAAGTATTGTACTTTTTCTCCCAATGACCTTAAAGTGAAAATTTCTCATACATTAGTACAAGTTGATGGGGTCACCTGAAAACATTTTTCAGCAATCGTGAAAGAGTTCTCGGATACGCTGAGTACTTCTTGACCCCATTGCCTCTACACTGTGTTCTATTCCACTTGGGTTGCGATCAGGTAAAAATGGAGGCAGGGTCATGTAGGGAAGTGGGAAAGGCAATGATAGTCACAAAAAAAGCAAACAGTATGGAGTGGCAGCCATATTAAATCGATGTGCATTTCATTACAAATAAACCCCCCACAGCGTCACCAAAAAAACCTCCCACTTCATCGTATGTCCTCCTCCATGCTCCACAGTAGGAGCCATCCACATAGAAACCATTCACTGATCTATTCTGCATGATGTGACAAAAGATCAGATTTCTAATGTTGATTAATTGTGTTTCTTGTCTATGACAGATCTCATTTACCTAATAATAATAATAATAATAATAATAATAATAATAGTAGTAATATAGTTATGATCTGTGATGGACTGGCGACTTGTCTGGCGTCTACCCTGCCTTTTGCCCAATATGCACTGAGCAAACGAATGGATGGATTGAATGATGGAAGGGCGAGTGGATGGTAGGGCGGGTGGAAGGAAGGATGGATGGGTGAGTGGATGAATGGATTGATTGGTGAGTGGGGAGAAGGATGGTGGATGGGTGAATGGATGGATAGGTTGGTGGATTGATGAGTGGATAGATGGATGGAAGGGTGGGTGAAAGGATGGGTGACAAAGTGGGTGGGTGGTTGGATGAATGAATGGATGTATGGGTGAGTGGCTGGAAGGATGGATGGATCTGTGTATTGGTGAGTGGATAGAATGATGATTGGTAGGTAGATGGATGGGTGGGTAAATGGATGGATAGATAGGTGGCAGGGTAGGTGGATGGATAGATGGGTGGCAGGGTGGTTTGTGGATGGATGAGTGGATGGAATAGTGAGTGGGTAGATGGATGGATGAAAGGAAGACTCATCGAGGCAAAACAAGCATGCCAATTTGCAAACAAAGAACATGAATTCTCAACAAAACTGAGAGTCCCGACAGAATTAGGAATGCAGGAAATTCAACAACTGAACCCCGTGAAGTAAAAATAAAACAAGCGTCGCCATAATGAGAGAAGCTCATTGAGAGAACACAAAGGCCAGCAACAAAGTAATGGCATAGATTGAAAAATCTAAAATATGAAACATAAGGAGACTCCGAAGAGAAACAGGAGAACTGACCAAAGAGATCAGATCACACTGGTCAGAATATTTAGCATCTATCAGGAGTTCACCTGTTTCCCATGGGAAGTTCCTTTTTTGTATATACAGAGACAGAAGGGTCTTCTGCTCCTCAAGAGTGTCTTAGAGAGAATGACATGAGAATGCTGTCCCACAGTCCAAAAGATCTGGAGCACTCAATGTGTTTGAGCATCCAAGAGTCTGTTTTTAGCAACACAGCAGGCTAAACAATGCCAACGGTTGTTGAGAAAAATGAATAGGAACTGGCACTAGTACTCTTAAGCTGGCAATGAATCCTACACCAGAAGGATTTGCTCTCTCAAACAGAAAAAAAAGGTCTTCAAGAGAGCATAGGAGTAAATTTCTCTCCTTTAAAAAAACCTTAGAAGAAAGACAACCTGAGGTAGGAGCTAAGTTACATCTCCATCTTCTTCTAAATCAAAAAATCTAATAAAAGTATTTGCCCCTCATCTTTTTGTTGTTAAATTGTGCCAAGTGCTCTTGATTGTGGAGAGATGAGGCTCGCTCTCCATGGACAGTGTATTGAATTGTGGGGAGTTGAGGCCAAAAGAGTTTAGATTGTGCCAGGACCCAGTGGGGAGCATGGACAGCTGGCCAGTGTGTGTTTTCACTCGATGTAGAGGGCCGTTAAGTGTCACACAAGCTCAGCTCAACCTCTAAGACCCATTTCTGAACAAGCCAGATTAGGCAAATCGTCAAAGAATGGACATTTCATTGTGAGAAATATGTTCAACATATTTCAAAAAGGAAGCAGAAAGTGTCCATAGAGAAAGATCCAAATGCTCAAATACAATTTTGGTTCATCTACTGTAAAAGTTGGGATTTATGTAGATTGAAGTTAGCTCATATGCACAAGATATTGTCTGTCCAGATTCCTGTCACTTTTCTGCATTTACATTTACAATTATGGTTTTCCATCAGGGTACGTTTGCAGACGGGAACCATTAGGACTCATATGAGAAATGAGCTTTGAACTAATGAAATAATCGTCTGTCCTTCAAACAAATAGTACAACTAAAGCAACTGTTTATGCAAAACTGAATCCACCTCTCCGTCCACTTGTTTCAAGGCATAAGAGTTTCTCTCTTCTTCAGTAATAAATTATGTTAAAAAACAGAATTACTAAAAATCTATTAATAATTATCTACAACTAAAAAGCCACAATGGTTTCGCTGCAATCCGATCTAAATTAGGTCTAAATTAATGTTCTAAATTAGGCAAATTTTGATTTCAATACATTTGCATATACATCAAGCATGTGTCCAATTGAATTAACCCTAACCCTAACCCAATTGACAAACAGTTTTTTACATCAAGCAGAAAAATACATTTTTCAGTTATTTTTTGCTTTAAGAATATCAACAGAAACTAGACGACTAGAGTTTGTGCACAAACTTTGCTGTTGGCTTGAATAAGTGCCATTTATTTGCTATGGATGAGCATCATACAAAATTCCACATGATTTCCCTTAGCTGAGATAATGATATACCAAATGGTTACTATGGTAAACAGTCAGGTTGCTATGGGGAGTCACTGACATAATATAATGTTTCCGTTGTCGCTATAAGTTATGTAAACCAAACCCCATCGCTTTATAATTTACCAAACTTAGAGTTCGTAAAATTTGGTTGCTAGGGTAAACTGTTTGGTTTCTAGGAAGCCATCAGTGGTTTCATAAACATACTTTTGCACAGTGCCTGGTATGTTCTTGCACATGGACTGCCAACCTGCAAATGTGTGGTCTGTTTGAATTTTCTTTGAGGTTCTCATGTTGAGTTACAATTTTACAAATTTGAATTGAATTTACTTGGGCTTTTTATAATCTCCTGTTTAGAAGTCTTTCTTAAAGTGGACTAGATCTTTAGAGCCTCACTTTCTCATTGTGCTTCACATTGTCTGCGTGTTTATGGCCGCTTGCGAACCGAACAAACACAGTAAGCATGACATAATAATGTTACCGACTTCTCTCTTGGCATGAGAACCTTTCCTCATCCATGAAGCAGACCATGCATACTTGCCAAGGTAATTCAGGAGCAATTCACAATCAACTACCTCTGAAAGCCTCTCTTGGCAAGTTGCCCCGCTACGCCTCTGTTTCTATCAGGCATTGTTTTGCTTGTTATCTCAGTGCAACCATGATGCTCATGGGTTTCCTCAGTAGGCATGTCATCTCATATTTCCTCATTAAGCTTAGTAAATACCAAATGGAGGACAGAATTTCCAATGCATCGGGTGAAACTGGGACTAGAAGCTTGTATTTGAACTCTCATAAATGGAAGTTTTCAAAGGTGGATACACTTTCAATCAGAGTTCTATGATATTTCCCTGGTTTGTCCCATCATGGTGAATCTTAATTTGTTCCATAATTATTAGCGTGGTTCAGCCAAGTCATGGATTTTATCCCAGCTGAGGGAACATATTTCAATAATGCATTATGAAGAGTAAATCTCTAATTGTAAAAGTGTATAGCTCAAACTTTTATAGCAGCACTTAATTTGTAGAGGTTTTAATATAGGTTTTATACTCACCAATATTAGTTTATAATATACCTTTTAAAACTCAGTGAAGCTTGTAAATGCATTGTAACTCTTGGCATGTGGAATATTCTTTATGTTGCAATATAAGTTAATAAAGTTTGTTATAAAACTATTGAAACTAAATGAATTACAGAAATAAACGGCTAATCACACACAATGTTCTGGAAGTAGCTGAGCGGTGACCAGATCTACACAATTAGGTTGGTAAACCTCAAATTTGAATATGAACCTGAACATTACCACATCCCTCATGATGTCAAACCCAAATCACCCATAAAACCACAATTATCCTAAGACTTAAATGTTTCTGGTTTGTTGTGAAAAGCATATAAAACACTGCTGAAATTCAAATTAAACATTTAACTCCTAGCCCTCAGATTCAGAGAGGCTTCACTTCCAGCAGATCTGAACTCAGGCGAACACAAAGAAATCGGCAGAACAATTTCCACTTGCTGGACTTTTCTAAAACGCTTAAGCCTTGTATCCATGGCATCACTCTGCAACACTCAATCCATTAACCAAAGTCTATAGAGCAAAGGCAACCATGAGCCTGACTCAACAAGTAACAGCAGCACTCAGACAGAGGTTGGAATAATGATCAGCTCATCTTTGCGTGCCAAGACCACGAAGATCTTGAGCTGTTTAAAAAGCATCATGTCCCCCTTCAGCCCTTAATCCTAAGTCCAGACTCCAGACAGACTTATACCACTAGCTAAGGATGAGCAGAATCTGTGTCATTCTCTGAGAGACTATGAGAACTGAGTCTGCTGTGACAGATCAAGTGAATAAAGCACATATATAGGCAAAAGAAACCAACTTGTCATCAACAGTATCATCATGATTATGAAAGACTATGCTTCATTAAGCTTGATTTAGATTGCATTTAGTTTACATTGGTAAGAATGGACAGGGGAGGCAATGGTAAGTCAGGGAAGGAATTGACAGGGCAGGAAAAGAAAAAGGAACTGACAGGGCAGGGCAATGAAGGGAATGACAAGGAAAGAATGGAATGGACAGAGCACGAAAGAACAGGGCAGGATAAGCGAGGCAATGGCAAGGTAGGAGCGAAAGGACAAGGCAGGAATGGAAAGGAAAGAACAATTCAGGAACAGGAAAATCAGTGAAGGCAAGAAAATGGCAGGGCAGGGACAAAAGGGAACAGGTAGGACAATGAAACAATGAGAAGAAACAGGAATGGGAGGAAAGACAATCAACACAGTAAGAGGGAAGGTATGGACAGGAAAGGAAAGTATACGACAAGGAATGGAACGGGCAGGAACGAACAGACAATACAGATAAAGCAAGGAACTGACAGAGTAGAACAGAAATGGAGAGGACCAGAGAGGAGAGGATTGAGATAGGCTGGCAGGGAAGGGAAGGAGTGGACAGGACAGGAGAGGGATTGGTAGAGCATGGAAGATATGGACAGGCAGGAAACAAAATCACAGGAAAGAGAATGGGAAGGCAAGAATGGATAGACAAGACAAAGTAGGGAAAGAAAATGGTAGGGATGGAATTGACAGAGCCGAACAGGAATGGACAGGACTGGAGAGGACGGATATGAAGGAATGAACAGGACCAGACAGGAAATACACAGGGCAGGGAAGGAACTGGCGGGGCAGAACAGGAATGGACAGGAAAGGAGAGGACAAGAATGGGGATGGGAAGGCAGCAGAGGAACTGGAACTGGAAGTTAAGAAAAGGAATGAACAGGACCAGACAGGAAAGGGACAGGCTGGGGAAGGAACTGGCAGGGCAGAACAAGTAAGTATGCACAGGGCAGGAAAGGCAAAGCAAAGCAACAAATGTAATGCAACATATATACATATATTTTTGCTCTAACAACTAGTAGCCCCAAGCTTTTTACAAAGTCTAAAATCCCATTAAATTTACAGGCCACCATGAGACTTGTCCCTATGAGAACTTCACAATAATGTGTGAAGTTCTTTCATTTTAGGCGCTGTCTTACTGACCTTTACTGCAAACCTCTCTATAACATCAAATGCCACCTTCACTCTTTAAAGAAAGCTCTCAAGAGTCTGAAGGTAATTCTCTACCCTGTCATTTGGTTTCCTGCTTTCTCTTTCCCTCCTCAGGGAGTTGAAACCCAATAAGATCATCAGTCTTTTGTTTATGCTTGGATTTTGATTTACAGAACATACAAAAAAATCAGGATTCAATATCACACACAGAGCATGTCCAGAATTCATATGAGAGCTCAAGGCATCTCTTTTCCATCTTCTCTATCCACAATCATCCTCACTTGCCTTCATCCTCCATTCCTTCAGAGATTGACCCACATCTTCACTGTGTAATCGCTACAGAGCGAGTGTCAGTCTTACTGTGATTTACACTCAGCATTATACAACAAACAGATCCAGAGCTTTCAAAATATTCCCTCGGAGATGTGGCATGCATTGCTAATCAGAGGGCTTTTTAATCTTATTATCCAGGTCAAACGGGGGGAGATGGGAGAAGAATCCAAGACCAAATTCAACAAGAACTCATGAAATGCATGAAGACAGAGATCTGGTTAGTTTCACATGGGCACCGATCAATACTTCATTTGAGATAGAAGCCTTCAGGGAAAGCATTTTCCACATGGGTACATGTCACCAGAATATGGAAAAAATTTAAAGTACTGGACATAAATACTTCATGAGACATCAACATAGGGGTTTCATGGCTTTTCAAGTAATTTTACACAGAAAATTATTCATCAATGTACATGAAGTTATCTCCAACGTAATAAAAAACTAAAAATCAATCAAATACAAGTACCTGTGAAAGAGAATTAAAATACCTTTAAGTTATGCGTCGAGTTGATCAGAGCTGGTCTGGTGTGTTGTCAAAGGCGTGCTGCTGATCTGCTGGTGCTTCTCCCTGAGATCCAGGGCAGATGTCAGTGGGGACACCTGCTCACGGCTATACCCCATCCCTCCACTGCTTTAGGGCCACAGGATAAGACTCCTGCCCCAAAATAGACCTTTAATAGAACAAACCAGGAGCATATATTTGTTAAAATTCTTTATTTTGGCTAAGAAGTTTGATCATGGACTTATGGATCCATTTTCTTCCAGAATGTACACTGGAAATCCATTGTGAACCATTGTTGAAGCAAGAATCGACCAGAATGTTTAAAGATTACAAAGGGGCATTAAATTGTGTTGATTTCTGCATTAGTCTGGATGAGGAGTTTACACAAATCCAAGGGGCTTAGCGTATCTTACCAATGGTTTATTTTCGGGGTTGTTGGGGGTGGGAGAGGAAGCCTCATTCTCAAGACAGCTAGCCATCTGCTCATCTCTTGGTGCTTCCATAAATGACTGACAGCTCTGTAAACCAAAACCCCTTCTTCCACTTGTGCGCACCACATATAAACCTGTTAAATGAATGAAGGTTCAGTGTCATCTTCAAGCATAGCAACATGCATATGGCATATGATAACACGAGAAAGGATGCTAGAATGTACACTTCCCTTGTACATCTGGGAATATGTATTTTCAGTTATGCTTTATTTCACACAAAGAAACAAGCTTTTGGTAAAAATGAATAGTTTCAATTAAAGTTTTTAAATAATGTGATTGCTTTATGTTTTCTTTTTTTTCAATTTTAAAGTCTTAAATGTAAACTGGATAACTAAAGTTTGCTGTTGGCTTGTAGACGTTTTGTTTAAAAGCCAATATCAATTTGAGTAAAATAAACCACTTACAAGGTCTTTATGATTTCCTAAGCTGAGATAGAGATATGACAAGTTTGTTGCTAAAGTAGACAAACTACCGGTAGTTGCTATGGAAGGGTCAGTGACATAATATAATGTTGCCTTTGTCACTATAAACTTATATAAACCAACCCCCCATGTCGCTATCATTAACAAAGCTGAGAAAGATGTGGTTGCTAGGGTAAACAATTTGGTTGCTAAGGAGATGTCATTAAGATTAACATATTCAAACCCACAGTGCTCTATGATGTTTCTTCTTGAAAATGTTTTCAGGGCCTTTTCTCATTTATTTTCAACGACCATTATATTAAATATTTCAACATTTAAATAAATAAATAAACATTTATTAATGTAAATAATTCAACATTTAGCCTTTAGATATTGATGTTAAATTAACTACTGATTTTAAGGAGGGATGTTTATATGTGAATATTGTTTAAAGCATATTTAGTTGCTGGTAAATTTAATCGTAGATTGATTTGAGCAGAAACTGTGAAGTATCACTACTGCATATAGTACTCATAAATATTCATAGGATGGAAATTGTTTGCTCAATGCTATTCGGGGACGCTGTCCACACCCATTTCAGTGGAATTATTTTTAAAAAGTCTCCAGAGTGGAGGAGTGTCACACAAGACATGGGAACACTGTCATAATTACCTAACAGAGTTACACAGATAACATGGTTGGCAAATACGGATGACATTTTAATAATGGTGAGAGTTAAGTGTGTCCATTTCCACTCTCAGCCATTACATCCTAATGAATATTGTCTGGGTTCCTTTTTCTCTGTTCCTGTCGGTTCGGATGATCCCCATCGAGTTCCAATAATTTATGACAGATCATGGTTGGTTGAACCCTCAGAGGCTTCCTGTGAACTGAAAGGAACCTTTAGAAAATGAACAGGAAGAGCCGTTGGCTGCTATGCTTGAAACTTAACTGAACACATATATGCTCACATAATTAAGGACGCATGTAATATTTAAAGGGCACAACTCTGTCTATTCGTTTTTTCTCCATGAGAAAACTCCTGTGCTGCTCTGGATTCAGCAAGTGTTTGGAGGGCAACCATTTTGCTGTCTGCCATCACAGATGGATGTTTGTAAAAATAAACAACCTGTCACCTTCTCTACACGTGATTCAAGACAGATCCAAGAAGATTCAAAAGGCTTCATGCTAATTTAGAGCCTTCCCCAAAGGTGAAAGACAATTTGGCAGGGGAGACTGTCACAGAATAACTTTACAGCCACTCCTTCCACAATGTTCATGTTTTAATATAATTTTAAGTGCAATGCACATCCCATACAAGTACGTTTTGAGTACTGTTAACTTTAAAAGATGAACTCATCGACTGAAATGTTTCTACAAAAAAGTACAATTAACCTTTTGGGTTTTAAAATGTAGAGTGATGACACCACCACCATCTTCAGCCTGAAACATTCATCTAAGGCAGGATGGATACATGCTTTCATGTTGTTGATGCCACATTCTGACCCTTCCAGCCAAATGTCGCAAGAAATAAATCAGAATGTTTTTTTCAATCTCATAGTGTTTACATTTGGTGATATCGTAGCCTCAGTTTCCTGTTCGTAGCTAGCAGGATTGGCACACGATTTGGTCTTTTGTTGCTGTAGCCCATCCGCCTCAAGGTTCCAATGGTTCAAGGGGTTATTTGAGTTACTGTTGAACCAGTTTGTCCACAGATTTTGCGTCCACAGAACTGCTGCTCACTGGATATTTTGTAAATCCTAGAGGGTTGTTGGTGAAAATATCAATAGATCAGCAGTTTCTGAGAGACTCAACCGTACAAACAATCATGGAACAATGAAAATCATTTAAAATCACCTTTCTTCCCAATTGTGATGCTCGGGTTAAACTGCAGCAGATCTTCTTGACTATGTCTACACTTCACAATGGCCATAGTGACAAATCTTCAAAGCCTACCAAGTGATAAACTGAGGGTGTTGGAGGAAATATCCACCAATATTCAAAGAGCGCAGTTTCCCCAGGCTATACCCTTGATGTGTGGTGGTTTTTCTTGGCGTAAACCATCCCATTTTACAGAATCCTTTTAAGAACAATTACACATAGGAAGATCAAAGCTTTCCGCCAGTGATGGCAGTGATGTTTACCTTTACTCAAACACATTTGAAACCCTCAAATAGATCATATTCCTTGTTTTATCTTCCTATTGAATTGAATATCAACCCAAATGAACAGATTTTCTTTCAAAGCCAATTTTAGCCGTGGGCAAAGATAACTTCATAATAGCCTTTATTCTCCCGCGCTTTCATTACCGTCACTTGCATGACTGTAACATTTCAAAATGGATTTGTGTTCCAGTGACTGGTATCAGTAGCAAAATCACCTCTATCTATCTACTCAAAGCCTTTCCAGCCTATCTAGACTCTGAGGTGTAACAGGGGATTCTAATAAACTCCTATCACTGAACCACAGGGGAAGGATCTTATCTGGATAGTTCCAGCTTGTATTACCGTCAAGTTTTTTTTTCAGCCAATAAATAAGGACCAGATTTCTGTCTTTGTTCAAGAGCACCCCTCCAAAAATCATAAAACATCTCTCTTTTGGCCAGTGTATGGAATTTTTTTCCTCTTTTCTGATATTAATATTTGGTTGCCAAGGGAACAGAGAACAAGGGGTCTGCTGGTATACATATCTGAAGGATTTGAGGTTAAAGGAGGCAAATGCACAGCAATACGAGAAGATTATGCTCCTGTACAGAGATTAAACAGCCACAAACCAAAGATGAAATCAGGTCAAATTGGACAGAATGGAAACCTGCACTATATAATTCTGGACAGTCTCTGAGCAATATGAAAAAATGAAGAGTGGCAGCTGCGTTGAGGAGGCCAATCTCTTGAGGAACTCATGAAAATGAATGAGCTGCTGAAATGTGTTTATCTGGAAACTCACGTATGACTAAACTGATTGAGGATCATTAAGGCGCTGAGAGCGGACAGACGGGAGGAGATTCACACTGCAGTCCAGTGGGAATCATATTCATGGAATCCCTTGTCTGCAAATGCTCCATTGTAATCACAGCATGAAGGGAAATTCAATCCTGTTCAATTTCAGGTTTTCATGGAGAAACGTCATTGAACGAATGTGTGCAAGATTTTCTTGTCCTGAATCACATTTTGATTTGGGGCTCACTATATTATCTACATTCGTTCGCCAGATTTAATGCCTTTAGCTGGAGAATCCATACTTTATTTGGATATTTCTCAATCTCATTAAAATTTTAGAGACTGACGTTTTCTTTAAAGAGTGGTATTGGTGCAGGTCTTCAATATTCAAGTGTCTCTGTCTAAAAGCAAGCCTTCATTTTCTACACTGACTTTTTCTAAGCTTGGGGTTACTGGGGTCTTTTCAAAACCATCAAAGCTCCAGGGTGACACTGGGCAATTTAGAGTCTCCAGTCAACCTGACACATGAGAGGAAATCAGATATCCCCGTGGAAACCAACGCAAGCGCATGGAGAAACCACTAAGCCACCATGACGACTATGAGAACATCTTTTTGGGGGGTTTGATTCGATTTTTTGGAAATTATCTCTTTGAGACAAAAATAAACAGTGCTGTGCAAGAAAAAAAAAAATAGGCTGTGGACAACGAATGCTTTTAGTTACAAAATGCAAAGTGAGCCAAAATCCTAAATCTATTTTGGTGTTACTTCCTTTTGTCTGTAAACCAGCATAAACCTTCCAAATTAAGGGATTTGTAAGGTTCTAGTCAGGTTTATTATCAAAAAATTGCACCAAACAGGTGCTGATTATCATAGGTCACATGTAGGTTGAAACTAGTCATGAAATGAAAAAGGAACAGCTGTGTAAGACGCTTAAAACTAGGCCAGGAACAGTCAAACTCTATTAATGTGAGGTTGAGAAAGACATCATACTCTTTCTAACAAGTACAACAAAATGGAAAATGCTGAGTATCATAGACAAGGAGATACTTCTTATCCATGCAGTCAAAAGATGTCCATCAGTGTCATCAAATCAGAACTTAGAGCTTTCAAACAAGGGGGGGGGGGGCAAGATTCCTCCATTTACCATCCGGCCTTCATCTGAATTGTGAACAAGGCCAAATAACTTAAGTATGCATGAAAACAGGAATGGCAGGAGAATGACCCCAAACATACAGCTAAAGTCATTAAAAACCTTAAAAATCTATAGGGTAAAGAACAAGTACTGGAGGTGATTGCATGGCCCTTACAGAGCCCTGTTCTCCTGAGGTCTGGGGTTAAATACAGAAGGATGTGAGAAAGCTACATCCACAGAAGATTTTTGATAAGGTTTTAGGAAAAGCTATATAATGCTCTGATTCCTGCAAGATTAATGTAATAACATGTGCAATAGTCAAACTAATGATGCTCTTATGATATATGAAACAAACACAAGAAATACTCAAAGTTAGAAAACTCTCTTGTGCTCACAGTTCATAAGAGTAGCTATGAAATAACTCAAAGGCCACCTGCCATGTGTTGCATAATGGGGACAGGATTGCTCATAATAAGAAAGAGTAACTTCAACCACTAATTAAAAAATAAATATGTTTTGTTTTGAAGGTCAGAAATCAAAAACATACAGCCAGCGAGCATCTCCGATCCCTTGAAATCTTACACTTCTAACCTTTTCCTGTAACATTTTTGAGGTGATCTGCTTTCTTCATCAGTGGATAATCAAGAATACACTAGAGGAACATCCCTCAATGAAGGGGAGACCTGGAGGAAATGCCCTTTCCTTTGAGACGCACCCTAAAATTTTGTCTAGGAGATTTAGCTAAGTTAACTCTTGCTCCCTCACTCAAAACGCCTGTTTTGTGATTGATTTAAAAAAAGAATTCACAATTTCAAATAGTTACAAGCAACAGAAGCACGAGAAAACCATTATAGAATGAAGGCAGAAATATATTTATTTACGTTAATAATGTGGAGTGTGCTGTTTTATAGAGCAAGGTAGAGAAGAAACCCCTGTGTCAACAGTGTCTTAGATATAACTTTTGTTTCCGTGAAGCAGTTTCCACTTTAAAAACGTGATTATTTAAGGACACCTTGACTTTTTTTGGTATAATAATGCTCAGAGTTCACCGCCTTAAAAAATCAGGCTAAACAATCTTTTTTAGAACCTTTTTGAGAACTAAATTTATTACACGTTTTGTCTCAATTTTGCTCAAAAAGATCTTTAGACACAAAATCATTGTTGTTTTGTCTACAAATTCTAAAACATGTTGTTGTTCTAAACAGGGTTTAGAGCCTTATGAGACTTGCTTACTTTGAGAGAGACCTTGGGCACATTGGGAAAACATGGTTGCTATTCCATGAAATTGATACTATGTCCCGGTCATCCCTGTTGCCTCCTATCTAGGTAGGGCATCCAGGTGCATTCATTGAAAATGTAACTTACCTTATCAGGAATGAAGGAGGCTCAAAAGGTACAGATTTCAGTTGACCCACATACAAACTCATATTGCAGCAAGAATCCTTTAAAAATGAGGTTGACAGTGTGGGTTTTTTGTCAATTTTACATTTAGGTGTTTGCTTTTCATGATTTTAATATTCTTAAAATCTAAATTTGTGAAGAATTATCTGTTTATTTAAAAAAATGTCAAAGTATGACATGAAAGTACAAGGGGGAGAATGTAAGTGACTGTAGGTGCTGTGGGTTTTAACTGGGTGTTGTGTGTTTTTGCTCTGTATGGGTGGAGTTTTCTATCATTTATAACGCATGCGATCAGCCCGCTTGATTTGGAAGAACCGTAACCTGTCAACTGACCAGATCACAATGCCAGGTTCATGTTTAAATCAGTACCCTTCAGTTAAGCGAGGTATGTTGATTTATTGAGTTTCTAAAGTTATGTGGTCGTATCATTTATGGATTGATTATTTCTTTTGTATGTATAAGTTCTATTTATTTTGGTGTTATTGTTCTTCTATTTAGTTTCAAGGTGCATAGGTGCCTGTGGATGGAAAAGCTGCAAACGCACTGAGGGATTCACCTGTGTAATGCACAACGATCAATAAAAAGAGCACCCGTTGGAAACACTCTGTGTCCCGTTTGATTGGGAAACTGAAGGGCAGCTACAGAGAGAGATTGGAACAGTCAAAGCAAGGGGTGGAATCAAACCCCAGGCTACCAGACATTGCATCATGGCACCATAGGTGCTGCGTGCTGGCAATAAGGTTTTTAAATTTATACAAATAAAAAAACACAATAACCCTTTGGAAAAACGTTTTTACAGCATTTTACTATTTTGTTCAAATACGCTAATACTAACACGGCCAAAAGCTACCAAATAACCTCCAATCGCCATTGATCATCAGAAAAGATTAGAACATTTAAGAGTGAAAATGTGAAGGGGTATAACAATGAAAACCAGAGAGCAAACTTTAAACAGGAGGTGCACTCTTTCCGAAGCCTTACTTTCGTGGATGGCATCAGTGGTATATAATTCTCAGTCAAGCGTTTTAATAAATTTAGCCCCTAAAACCATCCACCTAAGCTGAACACATAGGAGTGATCCCTTTCTTTGATCGAACACCCCAATCCATCTTATTTTAGAGTTTGCAGCCTTCCCTTGAGCTTATGATCCTTCGGTGGGTAGTAAAGCTCAATGAAGCCAGTATGTTCATGTGGAAACTTGAGCTCCCAAGAGATCAGACCTTTAAAACCTTCAGGGGAGAACAGAGAACCACAGACCTAAACCGTCCACTCTGATTTAACCCTCCTCTGTCTGCCTGACCTCAGACTGCACAATGACCCATGGCAATCAACACAAATCACCCCGAGCTCTGCTTGCCTGTCATTCAGCTGCTTTCTGCTAATTTGTACCAAGGAACCAAAACTGAATGATAGCAGAAAACATGTCACTGTTGAGCTGTTTAGAAATGTATTAAAAATGAAAGCGATCAAAAGGCTGCAACTTCATTGTTATATCAACCATTGTTGGACTGCATTTTGGTCAGTTTCTGTTTTAAAGATGTTTTTTAAATTAGAAAATTAGGGGTAAAAATAAATGATGAAAATGGCTAAATAAACTGATAAAGTCTGTTGCTATGTACCGTATTTTTCGGCTCATAAGACGCACTTTTTCTTCCCCAAAACTGAGGGGGAAAAGTTGGTGCGTCTTATAGACCGAATGCAGAGCGCCGCGAAGTCCGGTCACGGCCGTATGAGAGGCGTAAGAGCTCCGGAGCTAGGCCGAAGCCGCGGCCATATTTGTTTACCCAGCGCTGCGCGCTGACGTCATCGCCCATCTCTGCCATAGCGCGGTCGTAACGAAAACGAGAAAAAAAAACTACATTTCAAACAATGCCTTGGCTACGGTAGCCGCAGCGGTGCTTCCGCATCCGTACTCACGAGCGAAACTGTTGCCGTTTCACACATTAAACGTAAAAGAGCCCCGGAGCTAGGCCGAAGCCGCGGCCATATTTGTACACCCAGCGCTGCGCGCTGACGTCTTCGCCCATCTCTGCCATAGCGCGGTCGTAACGAAAACGAGAAAAAAAATACATTTCCCACAATGCCTTGGCTACGGTAGCCGCAGCGGTGCTTCCGCATCCGTACTCACGAGCGGAACTGCTGCCGTGCGCTCTCTCTCTCTTGCTCGCGTGAGGAAAACAAAACGCTCTCAATGACTGAAACTCTTCTTTAATAAACTCAAACTCAAATCATCTCTCAACGGTACATCTCACACATGTACATACGAGATAACAAATGTAACGTGCTCTGCAATTAGGCAGTGTTGCTAACCAGGTAAGAGCGCATAAGGATCATATCTTAACACCATGCAACCGAATTGCCACTTGAATAAGCTATAAATAATGAGTTATTTAACATTAAGGAGTAGTTACATTTATTTTACATTAAAATAGTTATTAATTAATTATTAAATAATTATCATTTTATATCTTTTACATTATTTTAAAGGTTTAAAGGGGGGCTCGACTAAAAAAGTTTAAGAACCACTGTATTATTACTAATGTGGGGACAATGTTACTAGCTATTATTAGTAATTTGGGGGCAATGTTACTGGCTATTATTAGTAATGTAGTGACAATGTTACTGGCTATTACGGTATTACTAATGTGGGGGCAATGTTGCACTGGAACAGTGATGGTGATAACGAATGGTGGACTTTAGAGTGATGAGTGGGGGCAAAGAAAAACATTACAGCCTTTTTTTTGTTACTTTTACTGTTTACTGTCTGTTCATGTTACATGTTTGGCTGTTAACTTTTACACAGTTGATATAAAATATTTTACAAAAGTATTTGGTTCAGAATCTTTTTTTTCTAGATCTTCCTCTTTTAAAATTGGGTGCGTCTTATGTGCCGGTGCGTCTTATGAGCCGAAAAATACAGTAGATGTTTTCAGACATGGACTGTTAACATAGCTGGACCAATCAGAACTTGTATGGCTGAGTTTGAACAACATCCTGCTTCATGGCAAAACATCGAAATTCAGCCGACTGCCAACCTCACATCGTTAAATAAAGAAACAAGACTTTGCAGGCTTTCCTTTGGATGAGACTGCCTGAGTTTGGGGGTGGTCTTTTAACATCGCTAGGATGTAGGCGTTTGTCAAAGTATTAGACCTGGAATTGTACCAATTTTAACCAAGAAAAAAATGATTCCTGGTAATTTGAAAACTCACTCCTATAGACTTTTTTGTAGATCTTGGTCCCATGTGTACTTTATTTCAGAACACAATCTGAATTAGCAGTTTAAAACGGAATAAAATCAGATATTTCTTGTGGTCACTAGGTGGCGCTATATTTGACTCTGCAGGTTTTCGATGCTCAGATGTAGATTGTCAACATAGGTGGCAAGTTTGGGACCAATCAGACATTGTAGTGAAACATTAAACATCAGCAAACCATCAAACTCACATTGTTTATCAAAGAAAAAAACTTTTGAATGAGACTGCCGGAGTTTAGGGGTGGTCACCTAACATCGCTAAGATGAGTTTGTAAAAAGATGACAACTTGTTCCAATTTTAACCAAGAAAAAAAATCTTATCAGAAGTGTTCCAACATTGATTTCAGAACACAGTCTGAAATAGCAGTTGAAAATAGCATAAAATAGGATGTTCCGTGTGGTCAATAGGTGGCGCTATATTTAACTCTGAAGATTTTAGATGCTCAAACTTGGACTGTCAATGCACTTGGTGAGTTAGGGTGTGATCAAACATTGTATGTCTGAGTTATAAAAACGTTCCGTTATGAATACAGTTTAGAATTATGCACACATGGTTTAACAAAGTTTTGCAATTGAACATCCCAGATGCCTTAAGATAAGACTGATGAAAATTTCATCTCTAGGAGAAGTAACCAACTTCCAAGTTTGGAAACGTGACCCAAGAGACTTTTTTTAGTTTCCTATGTGTGTATCATTTCATTTGCGCAAGACATACTGTTAGAGCCACCGATAAGCTGATTTGTGTGAGTGGTGCCACAAATTCAATTTTCACCAGAAGTTTCAGAAATTTGGGGCACTTTTCAAGCACGTTTAGGCTCTTAAAAGTGTAAATGCTGAGTAATACTTGGGATTCTTATTACTAAAATATTTCCATTAAACAGTGAATTACTGGAAGATGAACTGCTATACTAAGAGGAAACACATCTGGATGCACGTCATCATGCAAATGTGAGAGGATGCAGTTTCCAAAACATCTGCAAAAACGGCCTTTGGTATCCAAGCCTCACTTGTTTCTGCTTGAAATCCATTGAGTTTGCAAAACTTTACAGAGCACATGTGGTGCCTTTCTTTCTTTTTTCCAAAAAGACCAATACCACTTCATTTATAACACTCCCTGGGAATCAAACCCACAACATCGTGCTTTAATGTTTGAAAAATACAAGTCTCCTTCTCAGCAAATATTTCAATTGAATTTGGAAAATCATTATGTTACGCAATATAATCTCATACAATTCAAACAAAGACAAGCAAGACTCAATGTCTGTTCCACCAAGACACAGTTCAGCTGAGAGTAATTCAAACAGATCACAAATTTCATCCAGATGGCATTTAAAGCAAATCAGCTGTTTACTTTTATATTATTGATATTGTACAACTCGTGAGATTTATGAAACATGTCATAAAATTGGCTCAGACTACAAAAAACATAAAGCATACATAATAATAATAATAATAATAATAATAAAGCTGCAAGCAGCGATCAAAGGGCTTTCATACCTTAACAGCCAATTTTTTGCACCAAGCATTATGACCAATCCTTTTTTTAGAGATGTATTCAAGCTCTGAAATGTGAACTTTTAACATTTCAGGAAAAATAGGCAAATGAAATAATGAAAATTACAAAACTAACAAAGTGTCAGATAACCAGGTGGTGCTATGCATGAAAATTAATATTCTTGTCACAAAGTTGGTGAAAGAAGCACCTTAAATGCCACCTGATGGCGCTATAACTGATACTCCAGGTTTGTGTATTAATGTGTTCAGGAATGGTACCTTAACACACTTCTCAAGTTGGATTGCAATCGGCCTCTGTACGACTGAGTTCTAACTACTTCCTGCTTATGGCAAAAAAAAAAATTTCAATGTTCGTCATATTCAACAAAATAATAAAAAAAAAGCTTTGCAATTTAAGATCCTATATGTCTTAAGATAAAATGGATGGAGAAAACGAATGGAAAACAGAACAGGTACAATCTCTAGGAGTTCATTAAAATAAGAGATATACGACAAGCTGCATCATAAGCGGACGTACATTAGGTGGAGCCATTTTGCCAAAGCCACTATTTGAACCCCAATTACACTTAATTTGCTAAATGTAGTAACTTTTTGAGTATATTTAGACCCTCAAAATGTACAGAAACCAACAAAACAATAACACTTTGCACCATTACAATAGAGTTCTATCCATCATTGGGAGACATAGAAAGAGATGAAAAATTCCTATTAAGAATAAAAAATTCATATGTGTAAACTGTAACCATTTCAGTAAAAGCTGTATTTTTTATGACACATATCGGGTGTTTTAAGTTTCCTCTGCTTTTAGAACAAAGATAACATTTAACCTGTTGCCAAAGTCTAGACGTGCAAAGCTTCTCGAACCAGCTTTATTACTCTGCAGGGGCAGTCTGTACATAATGATCAATAAATACAATCCCACCTCAAGGCACGTCTGCTTCAGATAAATGCTTGCAGCTTCTGCCATCAACAGCCTCACTGTGCTCCAGAGAGATTTCTAATCAGTGAGAGATGTTCCAGCTCAAGTTCTGTCACAGATTCGGTTAGAAGAGGGAAAGGGAAATGAGTTTAAGGACCTAAATCCTCAAAGAAGTGAGTTCTAAAACAGATCTCAGGTCAAAGGAGACACGAACCAGATGGTGCTCCTCATACTTTTCATGTAAAGGAATCATAACAGCCTCGTAGTTTCTTAAGGTGCAATTATGGGTAATGTACGCCAGTAGCTCAAATAAGCCTCCAGCAGCTGACATACATTTCAATTACTCCTGTCACTGGTGAGACTGACAAACACTTCGACAAACATCTTACTGCTTGCTGTTAACTCGTTGCTTCGTTGCTTTGTCCCAATTATTGAGTCACAATAGTTTAGATTTTAAAATGAAATGATGGATACTATTATTTGTTGAAAGAAATTAGAATCAATTTCAGGAAGCTCTTGTCCTTATCAACACCAAAATCAACCACCAAAGTCCAATTTCTGAAGATTTTACTATGTTTTCAAGTTCTTTTACCTATACACAGTAAAATCCTAAGAGTTAAATTAACTCTACTCAGAGTGTATTTGGTCCCACTCTATATAGAGTTAAACCAACTCTGAAGGAGAGTTATTTAAATAAGTCTATTTGAACTAAACAGTCTATTTATGTCTGTTTTTCTCTTTCTGGAGTGGACTTGGTCCCTCTCTGAATAGTTAATATTTAGTTTACATTTTCCATGCAGATTTGGAAAAACATGAAGGAAATAGATTATTAAATTACTCTTTCTCAGAGTCGTTTTAACTCTATATAGAGTGGGACCAAATATACTCCGAGTAGAGTTAATTTAACTCTTAGGATTTTACTGTGTAGGTCTTCACTTTAACATTGCATGAAGTTGCGTTTAAGCGCACGACAATGATTGATCTCAATCACTCAAGTGAATAAATGGTAAGTAAATCTGGCTACTTTTACCTGGAAACACTTTTTGACATTTTTCGTAAGCTGGATTCATTGATATATGCTGGATATATTGACTTGAATTCAAAAGATGTGATTGATTCAGCACTCCTAACCGAAGGTCATTGTGTGAATGTGTCCAGATGCTCTGTGCTGTACACTCTTTTGAGCATTAATCCGCCCTCGACCTTATTTCAAATCAGACTGCCTGCTCTGCAGCAAGTATGTCATGACTTTTGTTTGTCTTTTGAGTTCTATCTTCTGTTTGCCCATGACTTTCGACTTTTGGAAAACCATGTGAAGAGTTAATACTATCTGTTAAATTGTTAGAGATGCGCGCAGAAAGGGAAGAGATGTCACCCGTGGACACACAGAATGTTGCTGGCAATTACAATGAAACTGGGTCATTCCCCCAGGCTTGTTCAATACATAATTAGGAAGAGCGGGCTGGACGCGGCCCCTATTCTTGCAGGAGTCACGCCTGGAGTGAGAAGATTTCTAAGAGCTCCAGCTGTATTTGTGTTCACCCCATGATTCAATTCAATAGCCTCCACCCAATTACAGCCTGTTTAGATTCATTGCTTCCTTCTCACAAATACCTGAGTAGATTTGATCATACTCTAATTTCGATCTCTAACCTCTCTGATTAATTATCTTAGTGTAATACAGCGGCAACATGGTTCTTAACCAACCAGGTAACCCGAGCTTCCCTTAAAAATTAATGACATACATCGTTAAATTTGCAGTTTTGACGTAGTGCAAGTACTGTCTACATTACCCTTAAAGTTCACTGGAATGCTGTTAAAATGACTTTCAGTCATCAAATGTTTAAGTTCTCAGACTCAATTTCAGTGATGCGTAAAAAGCTGACCACTTTGAAGTCTCGTCTTGTCTGGTTATTGGGTAAAAAATGAAATGTTGATGCATTAAGGGAAGCTGAGCTTCACTGGGGTCCAATGGCGACTGGGCAAGGCCAGATGCTGAGCTAATGGATGATGATTGGTCGAGTTGCTCTGTGGGAATCCAATAACTTTCTAATATTTTTTAAGATAGATGTACACAGTAAATCCCTATGCTGGTTTGGATTGGTTCATATTAACTTACAACTTTAAAATCTGCTCATTTAAATTAAAATTATTGAATATTTTTAACTTTTTTTATAGTTGTGAGTTTTTTAAACTCTTACTTTACAAGTAAGCTGAACAATGTTAAACTTTTGATTAACCCTTAGAAGGGTTACCCACCTATTGTTTAATTTTAAAGACAATAAGTAGGTTTCAAAAAGGTTAATAAAGCTTTGCTATTTTGGCTTTTCAATGAACACTGCAAGAGTTATGACACATAATTTTAAGATAATTGAAATTAAAATATAAGAAAATGTGCGTTAGTCTTTCAGTTTCAATTTACAGACCCCAAGTCAGTGCTTTCTAAGTACAAGACCTGTGATGTGGGTTGTGTTTTTCAAAGTTCTGGCACAAAACAAGCTTGGAACAGTGTAAAAGGTTAGCTTTGTTTTTGCTAAAATTTTCACATTGTTTTGACCTTGTCTTTGCTTTTTTGGCAGATTTATGAATTCTTATTTTGTCTCAACACTTTTGATTTTTGTTATAAAACATAAAAACTGATTTTTATTGTACGTTTTTAATGTTTGTTATGGAATTATCGTGTAATTTAATGAAAGAAATAATGGGGTTGTACTACAAAAATAAAACCAAGCATTGCCACAAAAATGTTTTAAATGTAATTTATCACAACAAATTACAAAGTTATCAAAAATGCTCAAAAGGCTTTGGAAAATAACTTTTTTATGTCGCATTAAATGCAAATTTGTCCAATCTAGCAGTTCTGTTCTTACCAAGAACTGTTAACAGCATTGTTAAGTTAAAATAACATTTTAATTTTCTATCATTATTTCTTATCATCATCATACTGATGTAGTATGTTTACCCTTTGCTAATTAACCCTTCATTCATTTTGAGTTAGCGAAATACCAGTGACACAGTGGTGCAGTGAGTAGCACTGTGACCTTTTCAGTGAGAAGGTTGCCAGTTTGAGGCTCCTTTGAAGAGTTAGCATGTTATCTCTTGCATGGCTTTTCTCCGAGTACTTCGGATTCCCATTCAGAAAGCATTTGGTCCCTCTCTGAATAGAATTTCAATATCTCAGTGGGATATTTGAGATACATGTATTATATTGAATATTTAATGTTTTTTTTTTTTTAATTATTGAGGAGGTGAACTAAAATATAGAGTTTTTGTTCATAGATTTAAAAAAAAAAAAACTCATTTGGTCACTCTATACTGAGAGAGACCAGACACTGAAAAGAGTTGTTTTAGTATTTAAGTATTTAATGTGTAAAATTTACATAGTAATTAAAAAAGCATGTCCATTATTAAAAGGACATACTTTGTCTTTATTGGCTAAACAGGATGTATCCTTGGAAAATGTAATAAAAAAACGTCAATAAATATTATACTTTTCATTTGAAGAATTACCTTTAAATTACCTAAAATATAAGAAATAGCTTCTTGGAAACAATTGTTACATTGCTTTGATTCCTGGAAACTTTTTTGTATATTGCCATTATGACAAGTTGGGAAATATTCTCAATTAATGGACCTGAAATTCAAAGCTACAATTGCATAAGGCAGCAAGAAAGTCTGAAGGCTTTCTGCAGTTGAGTTTCTAGAAGCTGTGCTTAGGTGTAAACTCATGACGAGATTTAGCTGCTTTTTCCCCTCTGATCACCGAAGCAGAGCAGCAGTGGAATGTGTCCCAGTCAGCAGCAGGAAACACCCCTGCCTCTTCCCGTCTCTGAGTTTTACGACTTTTGCTACTCTTTACTCGTCGTCTGCTCATTCATTCATTCAAACAAATGAGTCGATTCTAAAGAAAACTCTCAGTGGATATAAAGTGAGCGCAAAAACCACAGAGAAACAAATCCATCAGTTACGATGTAAATGGAATGGCTAGTGGCTACTTAAGAAAGTCTTAATGGCACTGAGTCAAATGTGTCTGGACTCCCCTCGTCAGGCTTTGATGAGGTCAGGGTTTCCCCGGTGACATCACTGCTCTGCTTACGACAGCCGTTTTTCATTATTCCAGGGAAGACACGGTGGCTTCCTCACAGATTTTCCAGTTAGTCAGAGAACAGACAGAAAGTCTAATTCCGATCATAGATCTTTTTAAGTTCCATACGAATTGGAATGATGTAAAACAAGCTTCAACTCAGGGAGGATTTCTCACTGAAAACTGATTCGAGGAAATAAATCTTTCTAAAACTGATTTTTGTCTTATCTTTCGAATACCCTCTTGTCATTTTATGGTAATGTTCATGCTGAGAAATCAAAAGACAAATTGTTTCTCATGGTACAGTTACAATATTGGAGTTGTAATTGTATCACAATGATCTTTTTAAAAAAAAAAACAAAGATTCCTCTATAGTCCCAGACAGATGAAAGAATGAACTAATTTTCCGTTATTATGAGCATCACACAAACCGTTAACCACTTCCTGGGGTCACAGTGTCAGTCTACTGGAGTGCAGTATTTGAGATTCTGGAATTATGGGAAATGCACAATGACGTGACCCAGCTGAATGTTTCTGCTCCAGATTTAAGAGCTTTTAAAAGCTCAGGCCTGCAGCCACAGACTCCTTTCAGATTTAAAAAGACTAGGAATAACCAATGGAGTGGCGAGCACAATCCAAATAAAGGAATGATTCATTTAGGAGTTCAAACAGGACAGGGGGGAACTCCATGCTCAAAACCTATTCTTACAGAAGACCATTTTTAATGGTGTTTCCACTGCATGCGCTAAACCATGGGTGCTCATTACGTCGATCGGTGCTACTGGTCAATCGCGGTGTGAAATTGAAACAATATCAGCCGATCATCCATCCCGTCACAGTTCAGTAAAGTTAGCTGCAGATTCACGGATTTGTTTTTTTCTGCTCAATAGCTCGAGACCAGAATGTTCTTAGTAAACAAATAATACCTATTTTTAATCTGTGTTATGTAGCGGACAAACTACAAAACGTTTTTTATTAAAACAAGTTTCCCTCGGCATTCGCAGAAACACATCACCGAGCAACCCGCTGACATGGAACCGCTTAGGGGCCGTCTGCAAATTACCAGATCCCAAATATGTACTACCCAGAATATGTTTAATAACTTCATTCTAAATTGCTCTATTACAACCAAAATCAAGCAACATGCCACTCCTCACCTGCATATTGTACTGCACGACTCAGTTTCAATAAATATTGAAATATTTATTAGAGCATCTTTTTTATTCTTGATTATTTGGATCAAAGCTCAATTGCTCCCATAAATATCACACTATTATCACAAAATTCATGTCAGACACAACTGTTCTAATGATTCAATTCAGTGCATGTCATCAAATTAAACTCACATTATAACAAAAAATGTAAATAATTCATTGTTATGAGTGTTTTGTCAATTCTCAATAAAGTTGAAAATAATTGTTTGTTGATTGATGTTTTACATTTTTGTTGCGGGTAGATCACTTTGACTTGGTCATTTTAAAAGTAGCTCGCAAGCTGAAAAAGTGTGAGCACCCCTGCGCTAAGCTGAGCCCAAATTTGATCTAAAGTGTCTAATGTTTGTTAATGGCATGGGTTTTATGAACTTTGAAAATATCTAAACTGTGAAAAGTAACATTTTGTGCTTCACTATGCAGAAAACATGGAAGCCACTCTACCTAATGGGTGACGTTGATTTTTTACGTGATTTAATTTTCTTACATTTAAAAAAGAAAAGCCTAGAAGCATGCTGAGCTCATCTTTTAGATGCTATTGTGACATCACTTCCAGTACTTCTTGTTTTTATAGTCTCTAGATAATTGTTTGGGTTAACTGTCCTGCTGCATAATGCATTTGGAGCCAATCATACACCTCTCTGATGGTATTGGATGAGGAAAAACCTGCCTGTATTTCTTAGCTTTGGGAACACCATTTATCCTGACAAAATCACCAAATCCACCTGCAGAAATGCAGCCCCAAACATTAAAAAACCTCCAGCATGCTTCACTGTTACCTGCAGACATTGATTATGGTACAACTCCCCAGCCCTTTGATGAACAAACTGCCCTTAGCTACAGCCAAATATTGATTCAGATCATTTTGGCATCTCATAGGCTTGTTCTCATGTCTGAAGTAAGCCTTCCATGAAGATATCCCACTGGTTTCTGTCAGTTCTGAGCTGATTGCACTGATGGACATTTTCCATTATGAAAGGATAATTAGCTTGATTTATCTTCCATCCGCTGTACAGGTTTCCTTGGCCAACCACTCCACATACAATTCTAAATATTGCCCATTTCTTTGTGTTTCTCCAAAAGACCCTGAAATCCCAGTCGTCAATGAAATCTGTCTTTGTCAACATCACCTTGGTAGCAGACTTTCGCTGTTCTTAGCTTCTGTTTCAGTTCATGACTGGGGTGTAACCCGTGTGTGATGGTCGTTAGCACCTGTTTTGTATAATTGGTGGATCACACCCCTGACTATATTGCTTTTTACACAAAGGCACATTACTGTATGTTTGTGGTTCTTAATAAGTTTTAATGAGATAAATTCTTTGCTTTGGCTCACAAAAACATGGGACAAAATGGTAAAAGAATGTACTTTTATTGTTACAAAAGTACCTCAAATATTTTTTAAGTAAATTGCTCATGGTTGCGTAATGTGGCTCATATGAATTTAGATTGTTGAGAGCCCAAGGGCTATAGGACCCAGTCTGGACATCTGGAAGTGATAAAGCTTCAAGAAGTTAAAGATTAAATGGACGATAATTTCACAGGCTTAACTTAGACACATGGAAAATGACGCAGTTGACCAATATTCCATAGCCGGAGTCAATTAAACGAAACATTGGAGCCAAAACCTGTTGCTTCGGTTTATTTTGTCAAGCCTAAACAAACATTTAGTACTTGAATATTCAGCTAGGTGTATGTGATTGTTCAATTAGAAAGTGGAAGAAATACTTCTGCAGAGCTCTGGATTTCAGAAGAGATTGAAGCAAAACTCCAGATCTGTGACCTTCTTTACTGTTTATCTTCCCCCTGGGGGTCAATCCTACCTAAATTATGGACACTTTCCAGCACAGGTCAGTGCACATGGCTCCAATTAAGAGTTCAACAAGATGTCTTGAGGAATTACAGTAGGCTTGGAGAGTAAGTGGCGCAGATGGGGCTGAGATTTAAAAGTGTGAAGTCTTCATAATATTTAAATTGGAAACACCAGAAACCAATCTATGTTTGAAAAAAAAACGTACTACTTGACAGGTCTCATCTAGAAAAAAATGTTCAATTCTTTAAACTGTTGTAAAAGTGTGAACAGTTTAATGGATAAAAAAGTGCAACCAGAACTCTATAGAATTTGAAAGTTATTAGGACTCGACAGTCAGACACATCACATTTATGAAGGAGCTCTTTATTATCTTGTAAAAACAGTCACCCTGACCTTGTGCATTTTTATTGAACATATATTTGTTTATTAGTGTCACTGAAACCTCACAAATAGTCATTTTTCTAGTCTCACCTCCGTTATGGCAGTTCCACAATAAAACTTCCTGCAAAGACGTTCCTGCCACAGAAGCACAACACCCAGCGCAACAATAAAAATGAGTAGAACCAGAGTCTTCCATGTTCTTTCTGACAATATATTAGAAACATTTGCTTCAGTACGATTGTAGTTTGACTATTTTTTTTTTTGAGTGTCGTTTTTGTTGCATGATACTTTTTTTGGTTCAATTCCCCCTGACCTATCACCCAAAGAGAGCTGTCATAATGTCTATATTTATTTATAGTATTAAAAGAAATCAGCTGTACACCTAAAGTTAAGTAAAAAAAGCATGTTTTGAACATTTTAAAGCAGAAATCACAGATAAAAGTAAACACATTTTTACATGAGTCAGTAATTTCAGAGGGTGTATGCTAAACCACCATATAGCAAACAGTACAGCTTTGTCTTTTATCTGGGGTCATGCCCTTTGCTGTCCCATGTTATGGTCTGCAGACATTTCACAGACTTGAGTGAACCCTAGTTACTCTCCATATGTTTATCCAAAGCATTGTGCCGTGCTCCATGTGGACCTTTAGTCATTCATCAACGTCTCTCCTGATTTTTTTTTTGTCTGAAAGGCAGAGGTAAATTAACATGCACTTGTGTCTCAAAGTGCTGCAGTGTTCAACGCATACTTTGCATGAACGTAATATTCAATTGTGGAGAAAAAAATAAATATGTAAGCAGGTACAATAATAACATCCTGCCAAAGAAATGTCATTCAAACTTTACCACTCACCTGTGCTTGGAGGTCAAGGGTCACTTTTTGAGTTCTAATATGCTAAAGGTATTAAATAGATAAAATCACAAGTGTGCTTATTTATGCACATGGCTAATTTTGTTTAAATAATTCTTGCTCACTTTCCATAAATGATATAAACCGTTTTTACTTCCCAAATATCACTGTGTTTGTCTCCTATATGATATATTTAACTGAAGCTTCTTATATAGTTCTTCTCAGCAATTACTGCTCAAAAAATAAACATTTTAATTAATAAATAAAATGTAATATTGTAAAAAAAATATTTTGCCACTGTTTGTTTTATATGGTTTTGATTCTGTAAATATAGTGAAACATTACCAGTCTTTATTTCTTTAAGTGGCTCACAGATCATGAAAACCAAAATTAAGAATTTTACCAAAAATAAAAAGGGGGTAATCAAGATGCATTTGGTTTTGGTCAGCAGCCCATGTAAGACCCACTTTTCAGAAAACCCAGTGGACCAACCCCAAGTCAGAATCACCACTGACTCTACTCTTGACATGACTGAAACCAAGGATTCAAAACCAAATACAAATGCTTCAGAGAGAGCTAAAGAAATGCTCACCCACACAAGTCCCACAAGGCTTCTGAACACACAGAAATTTACTCGACCTGTTCTCTACGAAAAGCCTTTCTTCTCAGAGAAAGTGAAACAGAATCGTGCACTGTAGCATTCACAGCCATGGGTCTGAGAAATCCCCAGTCTATTACCACATCCACCAGAAGGGCCAAGATGAGTTCAGGATGTTGTAGTCCTTTCCTCAACATCTCTCTCTCTCTCTCTCTCTCTCTCTAGAACCTCAGAGGGACCACTTATGCTGCCCTCTATTTTCTCAGCTTCCTTCAGTTGTGTAATTCAAGCTACTGCCATCAAACAGAAGTGTAGCTTCCGAATAACTGTCATTATCTTAGTACAGCACATCCTCACCCGAACTACAGATGTACTCCAGGTGCCTGCGCAGGAGCACGACCTCTCAGCTATGTTACTGAAATGATCAAAGCGTACAGCTATTTTAACAGTGCCAACCCCCTCAGTCCGTTCAGCCTCCCAAATGAAATCAATGAGTCAAGGTAATTGGTAAATAATTGAGAGAAGGTACAGAAAGTGCAGTAACAAGCCATTTCAGAGTGTTACATTTGGCTAATTCACTGCAAAATGACACCCTCATCATTTAAATTGCTTCAATTTATTCAATGTATGACTAGCTTTCTAGGGGGAAAGGCAAAAACGGAAAACAGTAAACTTTTTTTTTAATAAAATAGATGAAACAATGAGTTATTAAAAAAAACAAGTCATGGTGTACAACATAAGCAAGGCTGAGTCTAGATATTCAGAAAAAAGACCTGATTACACTGACACATTTTAAAATTGTGTCTTCATACTATTCCAAGTTAAGAAGTATTTGTATGCAAAGAATGTTAAGAGAGAAATGACATATGACTTATTTATTTTGTGGCCTTCCAGTTAGAAGGTTATCGGTTCGAGGCTCACCAGTGACCATCCTGGAAGGAGTTTGCATGTTCTCCCTGTGCTTGCGTGGGTTTCCTCTGGGTACTCCGGTTTCCCCCACAATCCCAAAAACATGCGGTTAGGTTAACTGACTAATCTAAATTCACCTTAGGTGTGAATGTGTGTGTGAATGTTGCCCTGCGATGGAGTGGCGACCTGTCCAGGGTGTACCCCTGCCTCTTGCCCAATGTGTGCTGGAGATAGGCACCCCGTGACCCCGAAAGGGAAGAAGTGGGTATGAAAATGAATGAATGAATTTTGGCAAGAATACAAATTGTTTACATGCTCTGCACTTTTTGATCCAACATTTAGTAAACTTGTTACCCCCTAGACACTACCCCTTTCTCCTAGCCCTCCATTCATTCATGTGTGGTAAAGGGGTGTCCCAATTCTCTTTTCTCTATTCCAAGTCAAGGGATGTCTTTAAATACACTTCATAGGAAGGTTAAGATGGATTTGCCAGGAGACACCACGCTGAACATAAATAAATGTATGTCATTTTGTAATTTATGAAAGTTTTACATTCTGTTAGTTCTGTTAGATTACATTCCTACAAATATACGTCAGCAAAACTAATAAAAAAAAAATAGAAAATTAATTGGAAAATTGAAATATTATTAGCATGAGGTCATTAGCGTTACACTTATATTTAATATTTTTAATCTGAATATATTTATATTTTTACAGTAGTACACCAGGAGTGATGTATCTGCTGAGTCTTTTATTTTCAGCCCTTCCCTTTCGCAATCAGTGGGAAAACTATAGGGATAGGGCTAAGGGGCAGGGGTAATTGGAAAAAAGGGAACTCTGATACTGACAATACTGTATTTATATAAAGTTCTGTTGTAACTGTCATTGAGTATTCAGCAAACGCTATTTCGGAAAGGGGAATGTACCAGAGATAACAAGAAGGTAAATTACAAACAAAATTTAAAGTATTAAGGTATTTTGACTTGATTTGAAACGTTTTAGAATGATTTTATAATTTAGACAAACATACGTTCACAGCTGTATTTTAAATCTTTATTTTCATTTTTTTTTCATACTTTTAGGAATCTTCCAGTTTTCATCTGGATTCATGGTAAGAAATGACTGAAGCTGCAATTCCTCCATTGGCCACTTGAGGCTGGTGTCAGACAGGCGCAGATTCCCATTGACACCCACCATGTTAAAGTGTTTATATTTACAGCAGAATAATAACACTTTAAGGCCCTGTGCAATTAACATTGCTAATTTCATGACAACCCTTGGGTGGATTTTTTATTACTCATTACAAGTTATATTAGCTTAAAACTTCAGTCTCTCTGGGATCTTTGTTATCCCACTTTTGTGCACCCAATTATAACCTGGCAGTGATGCATTTCTTCAAGCTCCGAGCCTTTCATCAAAAACCTATAAATGACTCCTTTTGCCAACAAAAGATGACTATTTTGTGTAGGAGGTAAAGATGTTAAAAATGGAAAGAACCAACTTCTGAAATTTGAAACTCTAAATGTATTTAATCATTGAATTACAATGATATATGAATAAAAATTGGGGCAAAAAAAATCCCAGTGTACAAAAAGCTGTAAAAGTAACATTACATTAACAGTAAAAAAGAAGAAACTTCTTTAAAGGACATAACTGGTACTTTTTGATCTTTAATCATATCATTCTCCTTGTTTGTCCATGTCCCAGTTCTGTCCCAGTTCAGTCCCCTGTGAGTTCACATTGTATTCAATTGCTAGAGTTTCCTGAAATAATTTAACATTTGCAACACATACACACACGCATGCACACACACAATCAAAGCGCTTAATTTTTTAGCTTATTTTTATACATCCTGTTCATTTTACTATGTAGATGCTGGAGCCGTAGCACGGTGGGTGGTGCATGTGCACATGGGAACGAAGGTCTGTGTTCCAACTGTTCCATTTCCTTCATATTAATGCACAATCCTCCCAGTCCTGAACACCACTGTATAAATAATTGAATTTCATTAGCTGTGAACAAAATATCTCATCTGTTAATTTAACTTGACAACCAGACTGCAACATCACAGTCACCATAGACAAAAATATGAAACAACATCTGTGTGCCAGCCTGCAGAGCCTGAACAGCCCTGCAATAAACTCCTGCACACACTACCTAATGAGAGCCATATTGAGTTCCCGCGTCTTTTTGCGAACTATTTCCTCCATTCTCAAAGGCTTTTGCAGATGTGAAGGGAAATTCTTAATTTAGCACCAGGCTTCTTCACATCAGCAATGCTCGATCAGCGAGAACACAAGCCCCTGGAACGAAAACAGTAGCCGTTGACAAGAAAAACACAGTCTTTTCAAGAGGCCTTCCTGTCTCACAGTAGCCGTGTTAGTGAAAGGAAAATAAAGCCAAGGGGTTGAGAGACACAGCCTCCTCGACATCCAGCCACACAAACCAACAAGGTTATAAAACCGCTGGAGAATGGCTCCATTGTTGAATTTGAGGACATCACGAAAGGAGATTCAAAGAAGAGCGAGCTATGAAAGACTAGAGGACACCTAACGATTGCTGTTAGAAATGAGGAGCATCGCCATGGCCATCTAAACTAATTTAAACTGTTAAAAAAAAATAAAGATGTTCGTCTGTGACCTGATCTTCTTAGAACAGTGATTTACCTTCTTCCACAAACTACTGAGAGAACGTTGGTCAGAGCTCACGTCCAACTCAACATTCCAAGCACCTGGTGTTCAGGTTTTCTTCAATAAATCAGTCTGGTGGAAAAGCCAGAACTTGTCCGTTTCCATTTGGGGACCTTTCATAAAGTAAGACTGTAACGTACAATGCTGAGCAGCTTTGAAACTAGCGGAATGCATAGTTTTTGAGGAAGTTACCCAGTTTGACCATTTGCCAACTTTTGCTACTTACTCCTTCTGCCAGATATGTAAGTAAAAAACTATTTATAAAGCACCGGAAAAGCACAAAGAATACATAATACTGGTTCACCATACCGTTAATAACCTGGTGACGCAAGGCATATTTGGGTACCAGGCGTGCTATCTGAGAATAGGCTCCAGAGGTGGGAAGCTAACCTGAGAGCTGAAAAGGGTGGGCGATTTTAAGCCAGCTTTCATTGGTTGTCCTCTTTGCAAAAAAAAAAATGGATCAGATATGGCAGTGCGTAACTCTTTTTCATTGGCACCACTCATTTGGTATGTGTGAGCTCCCATTGGGGCCCATGGCTTTCAATGGAGGCGTGTTGTCGCATGAAACTTCAGACCGAAATTACGGATCGCGTGTGTTGGCCTCCCCATCGCATGTAAAAACTCCCCATTTAACTTGAAACGAGTTCTAGAGACTGCAGGCAACTCTGTGTGTGAAGAGCATAGTATCTTGGTAACTGGTTACAGTCTAGACATGATAATACAAAAGTGTCTAGAACTGTTTATATACCTGCACCCAAAATAGAGGGTTTCAACAATTTGGTGCAGCTGAAATAAGGCATTTCTGTTACAACTGCCATAAAAAAATGCAAGGGATGCAAAGAAAACTTCAGCTCAAATACAAGGCTCTGTGAAAAAATGTGGCGTGGCTGTTTTTAAGGAAGAAGTTTGAGTTGCCAAAAGAAAGCCATTGGGTCACTGATGTTTTGGGTTGTGTGAGCTCCAATGGCACTGGAAACTTGGTTAAAATTGATGGGAAGACAAATGCAAAGGATACTGGAGGTGACCTGAAACGCCGAGCACAAGTCCAAGTCCAGCCATCTTTGTTTACACCAGAATAAAGTGAAGGGTATATGGTGTGGCAATCTCCATACATCAATATCATTGAAGCACTCTGGGGCGAACTCAAACATGCAGTTCATGCAAGACGGCCCAAGAATTGGAGGCTTTCAAGAAGAATGGGCTTCGTTACCAACAGAGAAGATAAAGAACTTCACCGACAACTACTCCAAGAGATTTCAGTCTGTCATTGATGGTAAAGGGGGGAAATCAAAATGTTAAGAGCTGGGGTTTGTAAACTTTTGATGAGTGCAATTTGGAAAGTTTCTGATTTAAAAAGAGTAAACAGAGTTGTTTGAGAATAAATGGTTTTGTGTTATCATTCAAATCGACAAAGAAATCGAAAAGTTTGCCAGGGTGCATAAAATCATTTTTTTGCCTGCACTAAACTAAACTTGCAGTATTAGGTGAATAATTTTTCTCTCACTTTTGGAAGGAGCATCATACAGTTTCCAGATGATCTGTTTGATGCTTCTGCACACTCAAGGGATCATGAAAAAACTCGATAAATACAGTCTTTTAAGTGTGTGTTCTTTTCGCGAGCCCAACTCTTCTGAGAGCAATCTTGAAACACTGCTATCCTCTGTTTGGAATGAAATTGGATCATTAGTGGCTTCAGCAAGTTATGTTCGTGCTGAAATGTGGTCATGGGACAGAATGTAGCAGAGATGTTTGATATCAGTGGAAACATTATGTAGTCAGGAACCGCAACAACTTGAGCACGTAATGTCCATCCCCTGCACACCAAGAAACCCCTTGAGACCTAGCGTTCACCTCCAGCCTTTCACCCTTCGTGTACTTGTGCATTCAGAACACTTGTCGCCAACGGTCCTATTAGAATTCAGCGCAGAAGAAGAAAAATGACCTAGACAACCTTAGGCCCCTTTTACAGACATGTACCAATCCAGCATCCTGCTGAGGTGTCATTAGATACTCTCAAACTCCAGGGAGCAGCTGTCTGCTCTCAACTTTGGACACTTCTCTGACCTTGAGAGCTGCACCGTGCACCTTGAAGGGGCCCATTTTGACCTCTGACCTCCAGCTATAATTGGTTATGCTTGTTTAATTATGTGTTGGGGTTACACAATGAGGTTAAAGCAAGGAAAGGAACCTGTTGGAGATTAATAATAAACAAGTTACAGTATTAAGTAGAATAGATATATGTTTCAATTCTCAATTTTATTTTGGTGAGATGGTGATTCTGAATTTATTGTTTTTATGTTTTTTTATATAAAAAAGAAGCCTATAACCAATTTCAAGCTGCGTGAAAGAAGCCAATCATTTGAGACGGCGTTAAATTGCTACAAACTTTCAGGAGAATGATTTTATCTGAGTGACGTATGTTCTCTTTTTAAGTGAAAATGCTTGTTTTTGTGGCATCGTCATTCTTCATTTTCAAAGTGCTTGTTTGGGAAATGGGTTTACACTTTATTGCATTTAAAGAGACTTCCGATTAACTTGTTTAGGATAACAAGAACGACTTGGAACAAAGTCGGTGGGAAATGGCTTTATAAATGGGAAAACCAATCAGACAGTAGTAAAGTGCTCACTATTTGGCAGTTGAAGCTTGATGAGGTATTAGATTAAAATGCTATCTTAGAAGATAGCTACTTGAATCAAAGGAACATTACATTTTATCAACATTTCATCTTCCCAAAGAAGTAGTCTCTTGTTCAGGAAACTACTCAGCCGCCGTTCTTCAAATTTTACCACTTTTAGCACAGATCCTCAATGTTGATTGGACCAGTACCATTTGAGTTTAAAATGGTATTTCCACCGCATTTTTCTATTCAAACCTGACTGTAGAGTTTCATGATGTTTTAATTCCACTGGAAAATGAACCTGAATGTTTAGAAGGCGGTTAAGATCTATAAAGGGTATGTTTCGAATTCAGACTGAGAGGGGCAAAGCATGAGGTAAAATGGCTGTATTTAATAAAAAAAGGTGTCAAAACGCAAGTTCTCTGGATGATTACACAAAAAAACTTTGATTTCAAAACTTTTAAACAAAGAGTTCTCCCTTTGAGCGGCGCACATGCGCGACTTCCTGATAAGGATGGAACCATCGTGTTTTCAGAGCACCGCCAGCAATGTGAGACACACTTGACTTACATCACCAAATAACTGTAAAAAAATATATTTTTAAATTTAAAAATATGGGAAATATATGGGATTAATACAGAGGGATGTTTCAATTATTAGAATACTAGTTCAATGGCAGTCAGTGACCTTGCTGATTTTAGTTTCCATGCTCTATCTAGGCAAAAAAAAACACATGCTTCAGGTTTATTGGGGAAAATAAATCACCCGGACAAAAAAAGAAGGTAAATAAATTATTCTGATACTAATATAGAGAATGGCTGAAATGCCCAAACTGGTAAACGCATCTCATTATCTCAGGGGGAGAAAGAAAATGTGCTTAAAAAGTGCTAAGTTTCTGTAGAAGTAAAGCGGTAAACTTTCCCACTAACCGTTGGCAAGTTAATGATTTCTACGGTAAACAGTGTGAAGAAATTTCCAGTAACAGATTGAAACCGGCTCAGTAATCACTTATGTATAAATAGATCATATTACTCATGGTTTTAAGTAAGGCAGAGTGCTTTTTTCTCAACAAATTATATGTTTTTCAAATGAGGACTAATGTTTTGTGGAGCAATGGTTGGAGGATAATCCACGGCGGTTGTAAGTTGACAAAGAAAGCATTAATTAAAGCTTCACAGAACCTTCTGGTAGAGCCGCAAACTTGAAGTAACCATGGAAGTGAAATCAGCACAAAAGAATGCAGGAGATCTAGAGGTCCACCACATGAAAAGATGTCCCGGGGAGAAACCCCTCCTACAGTTTTAGGACGCTGATGTAAAACTATTAACAATACACTGTTTCATCTCTTATCACATATAATTAAACAACCACAGTTTAATTGAATCAACTGATACCACTTTTAGAAAGTCAGAACACTTTGTATCTCGTAAAAGTTCCATTGACTGGCCTGCTGTACGCAAAGTAGACGAACTACAGGAAAATGTACAATCGCAGAAGACACATTTTCCAACATACATACATTTGCTGCCCTCTGAGACATAATAAAGCTGCCTTCAAAGGCTTGGAAAACTCCACAAGGGAAAAAGCCACTCTCTCCCAGCATGATTTCTTCAGCACTGAACCTGCTCTCTCAGCGTGAAGATCTATTCCACCCATTCCTTCTCCAGAAGAGGACACAAACATCCCCTAGTGAGTCATAAACCTGCTGTTACCCCTCAGAACCGTGTCGCCAGGACCCTAGAGAGCACACAGTAATTCTGCATGCTCCTTTTTGTCTCTAAAAAGGATGAAATATACTATATAAACTGATTATATTTTAATATCTAAAGACAAATTTATAGATTTGTGTGTCTGTGATTGCAAGAATACAGACAATCAAAAGTGGAAGCTGAAGAACTGTTTGGATACTTTGCATAGAAAATTTGTAATAAAGAGACCGTTTCACTTAATTAACCATAAGATGCAGGCAGTAAAAATTGATGAGGATAAACTCGTCAGAAGTCATTTGTTTAATAGAGATGTATTGCCTTTATTGCTCCACAAGATTTATGAAGCTGCCACACAAAAGAAAAAGGCCCACTTTTTGTAACCAATCAAACAAGCTTCTGTTGATCAGCCAGATCTGAGCTAATTGGCTGAAAAGAGTCGGCCCTTATCATTAATCATTTCTACAAAGCTTGCTTTGTTCTATGTACCTCTGCAGTATTGTCACAACCATCAACACAGCAGACTTCCTGCTCATTTTGATGAACAGACATAAATAATCAATCCATACATTTAAACCAAGGTTTATCAGTGAGACATTAAATAACAAAACAATACAGAAAATGTCAGATTTGTTCAAATAATAAAAAAATTGTACAAAATAAAAATGATACAAATTATATGTTTTAAAGATAAGTTATTAGAGCAAATTGTAAAGTAGTACAAAACGCTCAATAATTACAAACACATACATTATTAACTTCTTTTAGTTGATTCTGCAATTATTTAACTACACGACTTAATAAATCAGGAAGTACGAAATTAAACCATTAATTTCCAGCATTTAAGTGGATATTTTTGCTATTAATTTTCTCAAAAAGTCATTAAATTGATCATTTCTTTGAGGGGAAACACACCTTTTTCTCAGTGTTTCATTATTTCCAGCTACAACACATTACAGATGAAAGATTGGTACGGTTGGGAGGTTTACATTTCCTGCCCAAATCAACGGTATAATTAGCAGTTATTAGAAGAGCCTGCGAAATAGCAATGCTGTCTGTTTTAGCCAAGATAAATCCGCTGATGTTTCTGTCTCCGAGAGAACATCCTCCATTTCCTCAAGTCTCTCAGAGTTCTTTGTTCATCGCTCAGCAGTAACATGAGCTCAAGAGCTGTGGAGCTCCAGAGATGATGGGAAATCAGTGTGTTACAGACTGAGAGGAAACATCTCTCTGTCTGGATGATGAAGCAGAACTCCTCAATGCATCACATTATTTATGCTCCACTCCATCTGTCTTGTTCACTATGACAAAACAGGTGCTCTTCACTTCCTAAGATTACATCTTGCCAGATGTGTTTAAAATGCATCCTGATGGCAAGGATCTTTTGTTAAAATGCTGTTTGGCATGCGAGTCTTGCATTGATGCTCTTTATACATTTGGAGAGATTGATTAAAACTCAATTTCTCTAAAACGTTGATGGGTTCTCAGGATCCGCGAGACATTTTCTCAGAAGCACAGACCAACAATCTTGATTTGTTCCATGAAATCTTACAGTATTCAGCATAAATGAGTGCACCCCACTACATTGGTCAGAAAAGCATTAGTTTCGTTTCAGAATCACCACTTTCTATGAGATACTATACTACAAATTACTCCACACAAAAGTGGGTCATTGATTTAAAGATTTGTGAATTTGCACACACAAAAAATTGATTTTCCCAAACACATTCCATCAACCCCACGTTGCCAAATTATAGTCTTTGAAGAAAAGCCACATTTAAGACTAGAAAACTCTGATTAACAGACATGCAATCACAGTGAGTATTGATTCATTTAAGAGGTGCCCATCAGACAGGTGATATAAAAGGGTATTATAAACAAAAAAAAAAGCCATTTCCGTTTTATGCTGTCAGTAATGGCTTTCCATGGAAGAAAAATGTCACAAAATCTGAGAAAGGAAATATTTTCTTTACACAAAAAGGTGAGGGCTACAAGAAGATCAGCATAGCTTTATCAGTCAAAATACTGAAGCAAAAATGATCCAAAAGTTTCAGAAAGATGGAGATTGTCCAGACCAGGAAGTTAACATTTCAACAGAGCATCTTCTGAAGGGAATGGTTGAAGAAAATCGAAAGTTCACTGCAGTTAGCTAAAGCAGTAGAAACACAAACTGGAGGGAGCGTTTCCCTTAACACCATCCACGAAGTAAGCCTCTCCTAAAGGCTATGCATGCCTAGGGTCCAATGCTGACAAAGACGAACACTTCTTCAAACTCTAGAATGATAAAGATCAACATTTTCGGAAGTAATGGTTTTAAAACTGTAGGGGACTTGGTTCTGTCTTTGAAAATCCCGGTGCTTATACAAAATACTTGCGTGGTAGTTAGATTATTAAGCTTAATTTAATTTTATAGAGTTAAATACACATTCAATAAAAGTTCACCTTGTGGAAAAATCGGTAAATTGTTAATTTGATCGAGATACGGATTAAATTTGTACTTTTTAAAGGTGGTGTACTCAGTTATGCTCAGCACTGAATAAACTTATTAACAATAATTTCATGTCATTTCTGCAAAAATTATCTGAAAGTGTCTTTGCTCTTACAAAACAGTCTTCAGCTCTGGGTTTATTAGGGAAAGCCTGCCCTCCACTGGACTCTGGGAAAACTGTCAGCCAGGAAAGCTACTTTGTATTACTAAACACGTCCAGCTTCTCAAATGGAGAGCGACAAACGCGTTCATGCGACATAGAAATATAGTTTGGACACAAACCTTACATACATACAATCCTCGTGTCACCAAAGAACATCTTTGAACAATGACCCTGTAATGTCGAGTTACAATTCATGAAGTGTGAGCGCCCCCCTGTGGCCAGGTAGCAAGGCGACGTGATATCTTCACTAGAAAAAGATACTATTTCTAACTCGCATTTTTTCTTCCTAGGCATGTTGAATACCACATACTGAGGAAAATTGTCACACCTGTTCTCCATCTCCTCTCACCTGTTGCTAATTATTCACTTATTCCTGTCTTCCTCATTGCATTACTTACTGGCATATACACGTTGCTGTCTTTATGCCAAGCTGCAACACAGTATTAGTATTTCTAAGTGCTCCGGATCTTTCCTCTGTTTAGTTGTTACTGTTTGGACTCATGTTTTTGCCAGACACCCAAAGATCTTTTGTGTTTAATACATTCTCTACTCGCTGCATTTGGATCCTGCTCACAAAAAAAAGTCACTGCAACCTCATGAGAAACGTACAAAGATTAATAGAAATCGGATTATTTAAATTCTGCAAATTCAGTTATTTATCAAGTGAGTGCATTGTTTTACAGTAAACCTCTAATTAAAACCTCTAATTTTTATGAAAAAAAAATTAAATTGACAGAGCGTACCTTAATTGCTCTTCCCACGGTGGCCTTCTTAAGATCCAAGTGATGCAATTTCCTGGTGAACTTAAGGAAATTCCTGTTTTTCAGGAAGGGGGTGGGCTAGGGTAACAGGAATGACTAAAAAGATGGGGACATGACTAAAATGTTTTTTTTTTTTTTTATCTAAGAAAGTATAGGTATTTGTGTGAACAAACAAACATTGTAAATTAATGCAAAATAAATTTTCTTTTTAAAAGATCTTAATAATTATATTTTATGGTCGCATCAGAGACTGGGGCCATTCAATAAATGCTCTTTAAAGGTGTTATATGTGACATTTAATACAATTTTAAATGTTCCATGTTAAAATTGCAGTAAACAGTGTGCAGTACACTTTCTTACTAATAAAATGTATTTAAGAAGCAATTTTAATGCTTATTTATACATATTATGTCCCAAATACAGAAATAAACTTATGCGTTCAGTGGAATGGCTCAAGAAAATTCCACATTAAAAAAAAGGAAAGGAAAATAACAAACTTTGGTATCCACAAGTTATTTTAATCTCAATAATATGCAAAAACATAAACCACCACATTTACAGATATTTCATTTGCTGATCCAAAAATAAGAGTAGTATTCCAAATGAAAGGGCTCTCAGCTCGATCTTTGTTTGAGTCAGCGTAAATGCAAATTTAAATTTTCACCCTCAAGACCAGGAAGGACACTTGTAAAATTGCACAACATAAAAAAAATGTGCATTACTACCAATGAACCGTGTAGCAACACAAGTTTGGTAAAAACTATTAAAAAGAATATAGTTAAATAATGATTTATAATACAACACCCTGACCACAAAGCTATGTATAGAAGCAGTTCTGCTACTGAGGCACGGCACATCTGTAGAACTATTCACACACGTATTATGAAATCTCATTGGGGCACAAAGCAAGCTGGGAAATCTATGATGGCTAGATTTATTAATGTAGACAGGTTCTTGAGACAGAGGAAATCTCATTCCCCTCAGAGGATGCTGCAAAAGTGAGAGAACTTGCCAAAGCCCAGAATGAACCGCAGCACATTTTGAAACCACCCCAACAGGAAATAGTACATATATTATTGATATTAATCTATTATATATCTATTTATGCTTTATATTAATATATCCACAGCCACACGAGTCAATAACTGTGTAAACTGTATAGTTAATCTATTTATGCTTAAACAATATAGCACACTCACATTAATACCCATCCTATACTGCATCTCAAGATAAAAAGGTAACCAAATAAAAAGTCGGTTTACAGAGTAAACCAATAATCCACAATATGTGTTTTCTTCTCCATCAAAACATCTCATGCACAGAGAGGTTTCGATTTCTGTGGGAACTGGTTAGAAAATAGGCGCGGTTCTTGTGCTTTGCCATGAAGGAATCTATAAAAAGCATAACCTCATGTGGAAGACGTTCTGGACACTAAAAAGCCCTTATGTAGCAGTTATGTGTCTAGTTGTAAATAAAAGCTTCATACTGTCTATTAAGGACCGAGGTGGCAACCTCAAATTGGCAGAACAAATCACATTCCTCGATTTCTAGCACAATTACTGAATGCAAACCCTGCATCTGAGATAAAGACCATCTAGTTGTGATGGCATCCATAGTTTGCTCAAAGCAGAACATCGAAAACACAGAAAAACATTGAAAATGCTTTTACACACCAGACTTTCGACATCACAAAGCACACAAAGAAGTGTTTTCATCATACTCACCCAACATTTAAGCTCAACCGTCCGTATATCCTGATGAGGGCAGATGAGGCATTTGGGTAGAACGCAAGCGAAAGCCAAAATAACTTGGCTTTTTATCCCCAATTAATTCAATTGTACGACAAAACTGCCATCGCTTCTCGGGCTCAGGGTGTAGATCTGGTCTTCTGCTAACCTGAATGCATCTTCCACAGATCCAACATGCAAACTAATACATCAAACACACCGAAAATGTAAATGCAAGGTCTACAAACTCACGGAGAAACAACTCAGCTCACAAGCAGTTCTTCAAAAGCCTATTAATGAACTTTGGGAATTTAAGCAATGTCCACTACTACAGAGAACAAATGAAATCAAGAAACTTGAGGCACGTGATTCTGAAAAGGGAAAAGTGTGGAACATTGGGGGACTCTGTGACCGAAACATTCACTTGTGAAAAGCTCAAAAACCAAAAGAGATGACATCTCGAAAACAGAGTACTGCACAACAGCGTTGGGTCTGTCTAGTCGAGAAAGTCATCAATGAGTATAAAAGGCAAAGTGCCATTCTAATGGCACAGGTATGGAGATACAATCACAGCTGACAGCTTCCCAGTACAGAAGATTGAGGGGTTCCCAAGGGCAACTATAATACAGAAGAACTACACACGCTCTGGAAACCATTTTGGTACATACTGCAGAGTGCAATCGCAACACTACGCTGGGTAGTGCAGTCTCATTGGAGGCTTGGAGTGAGGGAACAGGCCTCAGATAAGAAACAAAGGGTCTTAAAGACCAGTGAGGTCAACAATGGCCTTGATGAAGATGGTGTCGTCTCGGATGTAGGTGTTTTTGGAGTCTAGTTTGGCGAGCGGGCAGAAGAGAGGGCAGCCGCTGGCAATGTTCATGTCACTCACAGGCCTTTGGAAGGAGGAAGAGGAAATGTCTGGCCTGAAGGCATCGATGATGTGCTCCCGGTTGTTCTGATCCAGCAACATGAGGGTGACCTGAGGAGCATTTGTAAGATTAGTAAAAACAGGGGAGAAACATGCTAATGGACTAAAATGCAGCAATATAGGGTTTTTTGCACCTTAAGTCGTTTAGTTCAATACAATCAAACTTGTTTGTTTGTTTTCTCTTCAAGTACAATTGTTTGGGCAGGTAACTCAGCATCAACTGAACTACAATCGGACTAAAAAAGCGGTCTGGGAGCAGCTTCAGGAGGTGGTCACAGTACAGTTCCAAATAGACTCTACAATGGTTCATATGTGGTGAGAACATGATCGAACTCAGATCCGAACTAGACACAAAGGAAGACGATAAAAACATTCATTTTGAACAAATAAAGCCACCGTACTGGTTTGAACGTGGCATTATGGGTTGGAGTGTGTCTGTTTCCAAAACAGAGTTTATGAGTGTAGCTTGTGGTCAAACTTTGAGAAGTTTGTAATCCGAGCATCATGAGCAATTAATGCAAATGATACAGTAACAGATTCCAAGGGTCAAAATCAAGCAAAGTCTATCCACTTTGAGCAAGTTCTGGCATTCTGCATTCTGTGTGTCAATGACGTTTGTGACGAATGAGTGGCCCATATGATGTCACATGGCTGTATTTTCAACTAGTGCGGATCTGAGTGTACAGTGTGGTGTGAATGACGACTAAAACTGTATCATAATTAAAAGACATGGAGAAAACAACCATAGTTGAAATAAACATGAGTACATTGTTGTAATATTTTCTGGTTATAGATATGATTTTGGGAGAATGGAGAGCAAAATGAGCTGGAAACCCTTCAGGACCCCAAGACAATATCCAGGAATATGTGCTTAAAGAAACCTGACTGTATTCACTTTACTGCATTTTCATACAACAAATGTCAGACACAAAGAAATGCACAGACTGACCTTTTGATTGAAAGGCCACTTGAGCAAGGCATCACTGTGTCCCCTCATCACCACGAAGAACAGAGACAAGTGAGTGCCACGTCCTGTCCCATCACCATTTAAATAGATGCGCAAACACATCTTATAGCCATATTTACTTGTGTAGAATGCTGTAAAAGAACAAGAGCATCCAGACAAAATCCCTCATTATGTTTATATAAAGTCTTCAGATTCAAAGCACATGAATTTTTAAGAACAATTGGATGAAGTTCATAGCCAAAACGACATCAATGGTTATTTCATGGCTATATGACTTATATTTGCATAATTTCAATATAAGCATTCTCTTTCTCTCTCTCACACTTAAATTGAAATATATATATTTTTTGTTATTTTAAATAATTTATTTAAGTAAGTGCAATTCCTTCTAGGTAACAAGCTTTGTTTTTGGGGATTGAGTCTGACATTTCCAACCTGCATGACTAGCTGAAGAGGATTTGGTAGTTGTTTACTAAAAGATGATTTGCTTTGATTGAGATTGAAGTAATGGCAGGATGACTAGATCTCAAGTAGTCCATTGGTCTTGGAGTAGAATGTTTTCCAGCGCCAGTGATAAAGCATAGGCTCCCAAGCGTTATCTGGGAGACAAATGATTTGCTGGTAATTTTCTATGATCACAGTCCTGTTTTGGATCCATCTGGAAAGTGGTTTGGGTGTAAAGTTCTGATGTTATAGTACAGCTGTAGATTTGCCAGTTCAAAATTTATTGAGGTTTTTCCAGGGGAAAAAAATGCTCCGTCCTAGCATTAAAATTAAGGAGGGCGCTATAAAAATCATGACACGTCGACCTGTAAATCGTATTTTGATCCATCAAGTGAAAAAAGTGTTGTGATTATGAGCAGATAAAAGCTGATTTAATTCATGTGTTTCAACGCATTCATTTTGCCAGTTTAAATAAAATATATATATCTTGGATTACATTTTTGACCCATTTCGCCAACTCTAAAGTCAATTTAAAAATGTCTCAAATTAAATATCAGCAACAAATGCCAAAAGAAACGGTTTCATCAATATTCAGCAAATTTGAACCCTACGAATACTGTTTTGGTTTTTATTCGCAGATTCTACAAGTATTGTGTAAATTCAGACAGGACACAAATTAATTCTACTCTACTATAATGGCTTCAAATAAACGCACCTGGGGAAAACATGGCAGGCGCTCGTCCGGCTACAGCATCTTGCCTCTTCTTTGAGAAGTCTGAGATCTTCCATACAAAGATGCCATCATAAGTAGCAGCTGACATCTCCTTCATTTTTGCCTCCATCTCCACGATGGATAAATCCCTCAGGCCTACGGTCCTCTCCAGCTGCCTCACCTACAAACGGAAAAATCCACCACTGCAGAGATCTTTACTCATGACTAAAAGTTCCTTTTCTCTTTGAATGATCACTTCACCTTGTTGTTGAGTATCTCAATCTTGTCCTGGTCAAGCCGGTGTTGCCGGTTATAAGCCTCCATGGTTGTAGCAGAGTGCTCCATCTCACGATTGAGCACACAGACGATGTTCTCGAAGGTGCTTACCTTCAGCTCCAGCTCCTGACAGCGGCGACCCAGCTCTGCCACTTTCGTTTTCTCACTGTGAAGCTGCAGCTCTAAAGCAGCACCTACAGCGGTGGGGAGGGGGGTGAAAGAGGTACCCAGTGTGGGAGCAAGCGGAGGAGGCAATGGAGCACAGGCTCCCTGCACGGAAGCCCCTGGACCACTCAGCTGTCCCATCTTCAGCTCAAGCTCCCGCAGAGAGTGGTGCAGCTCGTGAATCTTATGGCTGGCCAGCTCCAGGCTCTGAGGCTGCAGACTTTCTAGGTTCACCTTGATGCCCATGATGAAATGCAGGAGGAGGTTTAGGTGCTCATAGGAACATGCTTGCTCATGGTCGTGTATCTTCTCCTTTTCCACCTAGAAGAAACCAGAGAGCTTGAAGCAGTGGTGGAAGCAAAGGAACATGACCGGAGGTAGATGCAGTAAAAGAATTAGCTTACACTCATATCACAGCCAACAACGTGAAATCTGCAGGGTGTTCGGAATTTGCTGCACAATTTAATGTGGTCCACATACTTCAAAAGGAAAAATCAGTAAAAATCTCCCAGAGACATGTTTTTTTTTATTAATGACTTAAAAAATTACTTCTTACTTTCTCTCTGGGAATTTTTTTCTTGGCACATCCTTCACAAATCATGGGGTATTTAGGGCAGATCTCATCATGGGCCTAAGAATAGGAACAAATAGGAACAAGATATTTCGATGACACTTTAGACCAGAGGTGAACTAATGGATAAAATATAATAATTCTGCTTTAAATGCTCTTTTGACCCTTGCTTATGCACTCTCTCCACGATGCAAGCACACACATTTAAGCCTAAGCAGCTGAGTATTTGTTCTCTGGTGACAAGGGAAGTTCAGTATTGGAATAAATGAACTTAAAAGGGTCATTAATTGGATTTCAACTTAATATATTTGTATTATTTTAAAGGTATGCTGGGTTTCTCAACACGGGTGAGCAGAGTCAGATCTTATGGAGAGCTCTCTCTCTCTCTCTATCTAATATAAGTCACTTTGGATAAAAGCATCAAAATGCCTACATGTAGGAAGATCTTCTTTCCTTAAGATTTTCATTTATTCATTTATGGATGACTAGCATTAAGCTGTATTCTGCCTCTGTGCATTACATCTAGGCATTAATATAATTTAAGTTTAGTTTTATTTTTTTAAGGCTGTCAGTATAGTTTTTTTCCTTTATATTTGCATCATGTTTGTTTTGATGTTGAATTGCGGTTGATTTGTAAATTACTGTGTAAATTATTTTTTAATGTAAATTAAAAAAGGAAATTAAATTGCTCACCTTAATGTTTTTAAAATGAAAAGGCTCCTTGCAGTATTTACAGTTGAGCGTTCTTTCAGGGCATTCTCTCTCATTGTGACGTTCAAGTTCGTTGGCCCTCAGAAGCTCTTTACACAATGGGCAGGGAAGGATCCTGAAGTCACACTTGCCCTCATGGTTAGCCTTTGATAAAAAAAGGTAAAAAAGATTCTTCCATTTCAGTTTACCAGTCGAATAGTTTTAAATATACAGATATTATTAAATATTAAAATGCCATTTTCTCCAAAACACCTTATCAAATGTCACCATGTAATAACAAAAAAAAAACATTTTCTTCTACAACGTGGAAATTTTAGATGATTTAGATCAGTGGTTCTCAAACTTTTTTTGATCGAGCCCCCCTTTAACCCATTAAAAGAATCTGCCCCCCCCCCCCCATCACCCATGAAGATCCATGAACCAGGTTTCATGCTGTCCGCTACCAGCGTTTTTAGGCATAGGACACACATCGGCCTTTCCTCCTCACCAACGACTTTAACAGTGAAGCCGAGAGCAAGATATGCTTCATCATATTTTCTGCATTTAACCGCGTTAACTTTTGAATGACTCGCCTGGGTCTGTGCGACTTCAGTGGCTCTTCTCTTCCCCTTTACAAACCGATGCATGTTTTACTCTACGTCTTTTGGCTGTTCATTTTTTTGTTCTTTTCTTTTTCTGCTAACGATCTGCGCCCCCCCCTGCAGTGCCTGTGCACCCCCCACTTTGAGAACCACTGATTTAGATGAAGTTTTTAATGATTTTTGAAAAGTACATCAAATTTGCTTCCTATCATGTTTCCGTTCATTTCGATATATTTGCTTCACTGACTACAATCTTTAAAAACGGTACTAAACAAAGTAGTAAACAACATACATGCTCTGATGAGCAAATTCTGATTTACTAAGTGAAGCAGAAAGCTTCTCTCAAACTCTGTGCATCCTGTCTCTCGAACCGCTGTGCTAATGGATAACAAAGAAGCATACCTCGTATTCTTTAATGGTACCAGTCCAGCTGCACTCTTCATGGATGCAGACAGCTTCAAGAGCTTCAACTTCTCTCTTAGCAGCATTATCAGGAAAAGCCTGAAAGAAATAATGAGCGACTCAAATGATCAAGTGTTCGATGCTTCTTTAGTGATGTCGATGTAGCATCTTTTCCTGATAGATTTGCTTTATATTGCATCATCAACAAATTCACACTGACCACTGCAATCTTAATCCATCAGAGAAGTGTGTCAATGCCTGGAGCCTGGCTGCAGAATTGAAAAAAAGCCATACCTTACCAAAATAAGTCAGTGGCATTTTTGCCAACCTTTTAAAACTATTTTAAAAGCCTATGTTTTCATGTGTATAGATATTGCTATGTGTAAATTTGTTTTTGAAATTTATTTAAATAATTGGATCCCATCCCTTTTGTCAATCTACATTACTATACAAAAGTTTTATGGGTGTAAAAGCTGTTTAAATATGTGTCTTTTAATTCTCCTTGTTTAATTCATTTTTGTTATATATACCTTTTTTGTACACCAGTTTCTCTATAAAAGTTGATGCTGATGTTAAAAAAAATTGACTTTACTTTTTGTTACCTCAAAGTTACAAAAAATTTAAGCTTCTAAAAGCATTTGTTTACAGCATTTTTACACATGCCTAAAACTTTTGCACAGTACTGAATTTTTGAAAGTTGCAGTGTGTGTCATGATTGCCACATGCATCAAAATTTGTTGCGCAATGAACTACTGGCACGTAGAGCACATAATATCACTCGCTGAGTTCAAGTTTGTAGTCTATTGTATTGGAGTTTGGAGAAAGGGTTCCAAAAAAAAAAAAAAAAAAAAAAAAAACATGTTTATAGATTTCAGAGACAATTGAAGGTATACGGTGTACACTGTTGTGTTCAGTTGTGTACATCATCTGCAAAGTTTGACAGAATTTAACTTTTTCACAGTTTTCCTGCTGATGTCAACCTTTGAAGAAGTGGCAACATATGCCAACACGGCTTTTGTCCCGTCAGTAACTCTAAGGTTTTCAGGAAACATTTTAGCAGTGATCAGATTAGTGGACCGCCGTTGCTTTTGCCTAGAAGGACAATAGTTGAAGCACCACAGGCCCGTGTGTGGGAGAGGAGGGGCATGCTGAAAAGTAAGCACGCTGTACACGCACCAATGTATGTACGACTGATAATACTGTAGCATTCCCCAACCTTCATCGTTAGACAAAACTTGTGCTAAAATAGAAAAAAAAATTCTCTTATGAAGTGGAGGAGCTAAAAAAGCAGCTGCATGAGCGTCTCGTTTAGCGTGATTTTGGGTTGACCTGTGTAAATACATGAGGATTCATATATTTTAAATCCCTTTTCCAGCTTGCTGGATGGTGCTTTGGTTGTTTTTCTGCACATCGATGACGTTAATCTTGGACAGATCCTGGACGAGAGAGGGTGTAGAATGTAGACATTGCGAAACCAGAACCTACTGAACGATATTACGTAGAATGTGGACGTCTAAATGTAAGTAGTCCATTGACTCCTCTCTCGACTTTCTGTCACATAATGCATGTCAAAGTTCACTCCAGTGCAATTTGGGATTTTGCTGCATGCATTTCAATAGAATGGAGTTGATGTAATATTTTAAATTATAAGGCATAAAATGAATCCTTCTTACACAGCCCTGTTTCAAAATGGATGTTGGTTCTTCAAATATTTCCTCTTTTATACAGGCACTGCATTTCTGTGGTCCAGAGCTGCAACAGACATATAACATCAATTTCACCATCACTAGAAACTTAAAAGATATTTGACAATATATGCAACAGTCTGTCTTTTGAGCACAACTTGAAAGTGTGCAAAAATGCATATTCACCAAGAAAAGTGAAACGTTAATTGTTAGCATTATAAGTAGTGTATATTTAACAGGTTTTATTCATGATTCAGACTGAATGGCGCTTACCTCACTGCTTTGTTAAAACAGAATGAACAGAAGCGGTGTCCGCACTGCGCCTGAAAGGGTCTTCTAAGGATTTTCAGGCAGATATTGCACAGGTGCTTGTCCTCCAGCTTGTTGGCGAGTATTTTCTTGGGGAAGCCAGGTTTGTTTCCTTCTAGTGAAGATGGTGGTGAGGGCTCTTGTGCAGCCATTATTCCCGAGCGCGTGTATGGCCAGGCTCCGAAGAAGAGAAGCGGATCTTTCTGCACATTTCACTGAAATATACGTTAAAACACGACATTTAAATGGGCTACGTTTAACCGTCGTCAAAAGCCTCTAACGTTATTTAACGCAACGTTAACTTTACCGTTACATGATAAATGGCCTTCGCATATAGCATGCCTTTGTCTTACGTTTTTGCCTGCAGAATTATTTTTGCCGTTTTATCGTGTTTTTATATTTAAATAAACGCGTCCTACCATATTAGGGTCCAACAAATATCATGACAGCCCGTTTAACTGGACAGTATTGCATTAAATCCACTCGGCGTACTTGTCGTGCGTAGGCATGTGTAGTAGCATAATGTTGTTAATTGTATTATTATTTGTGCGCTATTTAGAAGAGTAACGTTATTAGGCGTCGTGTTTTTCCCAGCTGACCATTAATGATATTCTCCGCTAGAGGGCTTATTCAAAATAAAAGTCTCAAAGCTCAGGCAATAATTTAAGTGGGTAAATGTACATGGTCTTATTTGAAACAGAAAAAAATTGTCTTTGTGGTTTTATTTTATTATATATTACACAATGGCTTGTAAAATGATAAAATAAAGAGATGGGCAGTAATAAATTTAAATAAAAAAACATATATTTATACTTTATATATTTTTTTATTATTATTTTATTTTTTTACAATTTGTGTGGCTTTGAGGGCTGGTGGTTTTGCAGAAGACATTTCCCTTTTCTAAAAAGTAATTTAAATCAGAATAAAGTATTTGCTTAAAGTATCAGTTATCCAAGTTTTCTTTTCATAGCACAAGCTGGAAAATGATAAATATATATTTATAAATATCTCAGGATGATCTAATTCAAGCTACTTTAAATCATGTTACTCTTGAAATGTCCTTCTGTTTAGAGCTAGTTTAAGCAAATAAAAGAATTTGTTGGTGCCTCATTCTTCATTTTCATATTTTCTTCCACAATATATCACCTCTAGCTAGAACAGCACCAGCAATGGTGGAGAAAGTCAGCAAAATACGTTTGTTAACCCAGGCAGCTATGATGATAAACTCTTTTGCACAGCCGCTGACTAAATTCTTGGGCTCTTCCAATGTATTGCATTGAAATGCTGCTAATGCACATGAGCTTATAATTATTTAATAAATTTTTTAGTTCATTTTTCCCGGTGCCTATCTTCAGCACACATTCGGCAAGAGGCGGGGGTATACCCTGTACAGGTCGCCAGTCTATAGCAGGGCATAATTATTTCAGAATTGTTTCGTTCATCTACAGCCTTGATTTTTAGTAATCAATACCATTTAAGTATCACTGACCAACCAGAAACTATGTGTGAATGAAAATAAAGACCTTGCTTATGCGCTGCTGATGTTTTATTGCAAAAAAATAAACGTATGACATCACGTTTAGGTCTAGGTGCGGTTAATGTTGGAGCTCCTTTTACATATTCTAGTCTACAGGTTAATTGACTTTATAAGTTGTGCGTTTCAATGGAAATTTTGTATGTAAACTATTACAAAAATATATAGAAATATTCTAGAAAACTCACTGTGCTAAATACGGTTAAGCTACAGATTTATTGTGTGGTTTCATTTTCATGAATTTAATTGTATAAATTGTTATTTTTGCAAAAGAATCTCGGTCTTTTATTGTGAAATTCCCCTACCGTCTGTCTGTGTTTCGCTTTTCATAGCCATCGCTGTCTCCGATGGTAAGCCGTCTAGGAACGAAAGCTGAACCTGTAAACTACGGCGTTAATATGACATAGAACTACCTTATATAAATATGTCTTTTTTTCTCGTTTATACTGTCTGTAATCACTTCCGGATTATTATAATCAGCCGCAATTGACATATTGCTGTAGCAAACCCGACATTTTACGTTAAATAAAATTACAATAAATCAACCACCGATTAAAATACATGTTTACAATTTAAAATCTAGACCGCATTCTATATTAAACTACCCTATAATATCTAATCGTTCTTGTACCAAGATCTACGACGAACAGTAAGAAGCGGAGAGTTTACTACGGAAACTGTACTGTTAGCTTCAGGTGGTTGCCATCAGACGTCGTCAAAATAACAAGGTAAGAGTAACGTTTGTTTTTTAAGTGCTAGCCTAATAATTCAGTAGAAAATTATTTAGCCCCCTTTTTAACAAGAGTGTGTATGTTACTACCTATATAATAATGACTATTACATTTGCCATCATTGAAGGTTTTCTTGTAACTAAAACATTCCTAATACATAGTATTTCTTCCCATAGGCTATGGCTGATGAAAGAACACAGTTTTGTAGTAATTGGTAAGAAATTATTTGGAAATAACATCCATTACAAACACCCTTTACATGAAATGAGGATCCTGAGTTTTAAATAACTTGAAAAATAATAATAATCTTTAAAACCAAGCAAATGGTTTCTCGATTGTGACTTTTTAATAGTCACCTATAGTGGTGTAACCAAAAAGCTATACAAAAAAAATGTTTCTCACATTGTTTAAGTTATTTCAATGTTTACACTGTCAAAATAAAACTACATTTAAAATGTTTAAGGACCATAAAGCTAAGAACTCCAGTTTGATTTGTTATAGTGTGTAATACCATTGCCCCACACATTAGGTTGTGGTGCGATTCTTTTAAAAATATACTATTCATACCATTTTAAGTTGCTTATTCTTAAAGAATTGATGTGATGTCAAAGTGATTCCCATCTTTTGACTGGCTGTGCATGTTGATTCCTAGCACATTCCATATGTAGTCAATGGGTTTCCATAGTGATTGTTGTATGTATCTCTAGCAAACATGACATTCCAGAAGGCAACTTTACGACACATGAGATTCACTGTCGGAGGAATATTGCCCTCTGTGACGTGTGCCAGGAGCCTTTTCCTCATGCTGAGCTCATGCAGCACAAAGAGATGGACCATGCGGAGGTACAGTAGACTCACTCTTTTATCTATGAATGACAGATACAGACACTCTGCAGTCAAAAAGAGACAATAAATGTAATTTTTGCTACATACTGCAACAGTTTTTCCATTTCCATTATGTTACGACCTGGATAATGTTTTTGGGGAAAATTTGTTAAAAATGAATAACAGCTGTACACATGTATTCTAAGCCATTGTCATGTTTCTCAGAAGTGAGCTCAGTTGCACCCTGTTTCCATTGAGCTTTATTGGATATTTAAATCCAGAAAATAACAAGATTTAAAGGTTTTGATGGTTTACAGAACATGTCAGAGCTATAGACCTCCAAAAAATGTAGAAAAAGAAAACCTTGCTGAAGGACAACCATGTTTGCAGCGCCTGATTTTCTGGTCTGATTAGACCAAGATGGATAGATTAGACCAAAAACAAAGGTGTTATGTCGGACGAAACCAGGCACAGACTTGAGTGCTATTGAGAGTCTTGGGAGAGATTGGTCTTGTGCAATACTGCAAAGAAGAAAATGGAAAAGAGAAGTAGCATTCCAAACGTGTAGGTAGATGAATATAGTTTTCAGAATTTTTTCTTTTGATTGTTTTTGCAAATGAGAAAAAAAGGGTTTTCTTGACATTTGGGGATTTTGTTTGTAGGGAGTTTAGAAAAAAATTCTGATTATATTCAAAGCTAAAACAGTTAAGCAACTTAATTTTGGATGGGTAAAAAAAATGTTCCGTCCCAGTGATTTCACCATTTTGCAGAGCCTGTTCAGCTGTATGAATGTTTCATTAAACCTGTACATTCTTACAGGAGCAGTGTAAATGTGGCTTGAAAATGGAGAAGAGTTTGCTGGAGATTCATCAGGTAATGTTCTGTATTTTGTTCCGCTATACGAGATGTTCTCATTGAGGAGTTCTGTGTTTTTGATGACTTCCTGTCCCGCACAGAGTTCAGACTGCAGTCATCGGCTGATCCCATGCCAGTTTTGTGATCTGGAACTAGCCTTTTTTCAGGCGAAAGAGCATGAAGATTACTGTGGGACCCGCACAGAACCCTGCCCAGTTTGTAAATGTAAAGTAATGCTGAGAGAACAACACATTCATCCAGCCCTGTGTGGCAGTCTCACTCCACCAGAGGAGAGGCGCAGTAACAGGCCGGAGTCACACTCACCCGGAGCATGGTTTGAAGCACATTCCATCCATAATCTTTTGAGGGCCCAGGAAAGGAGCCACAATAATAACAACACCGGGGCAGCAGACCGCCGTGGCCCACCAAGACCTTTAGAAGACAGACTGCACAACAGTACCAGAGGGACCGTGAGAGGGGGATCTAGGAGAAACGAAGAAACCAGGAGCCAGGATTTTGCATATTGTAAGCATCTGTCTATTTGCTTTAGACCATTTCATTAGTATTTAGAAACTAGATTTGAACAGAAACTTTGGTGTTGGCTTGTAAATGTGCCGTTTAAAAGTAGATTCATAAGCAAAGTGGACTGGTTGTCTGGGTAGAGTTTTTGGTTGCTATGGAGGAGTCAGTTACTCCATGTCAACGTCTCAATGATTTTACTTAGCTGAAATAGTGATATGCCAAATTGGTTGCTATGGTAATGTTCCCTTTGTCACTATAAGTTACATAAACCATCAACTGTATCATTTAACAAAGTTGAAGGTCAGAAAATGTGGCTTCTATTGATGAAATAACTTGTTACTATTTTTACATTTGTTACATAAAGAAACCCCATTTCACATTTTAGTGACCGTTTCCCATTTATTTTCAATAGCCATAATTATTAATTATTTAATCCCTTCTAGAGCCTAGGGTCAATTACTTTTGCTTTGTGGTTGGTCTGTTCTTGCACAAACTGATAACATCCAAACAGGAAGTATGTTTGAACTTCTATGAGGTTTGACTTTGACCATGGAAAATTTCTCAGAATTCCTTTAGTGGTACCAGTCTGAAAAGATATAGCAACCCTAGTCAGACAAGTTGCTTGCTTCTAAAAAAAAAAAAAAAATAATAATTATGTCTCCTGTATATTGCCTATTTATTTAGTTTTACACATTTGGAAAAATAGGTCAGGAGCTTGTGTGTCATTAAAACAGTTGAACTTAGCTGGTTTTCGAATGGAAGAACTGATCTTTGGGATGTTTGATGCTCATCAGAGGTAATACTGTGTTTTCTGTAAAAGTGAGCAATTTTGACCCAAACTGACCATCATCTCACTGAACTGCATTCTTGGATCACAATGAACAATGAAGTTGGAAACGGAATAGAATTCAAGTTTTTCCTCGGTTTTTGCAGGATGCTCGGGGGAAACTAACCTTCCAGTCTGCTCATTTCCTCAGTGCTGGATCAGGAAACGGAACTGGGGAACAACAACAACAACAGCCTGCTGTGGTCTCTGGGACAACTGCCAGACTATGAGTCCTCCAGTCTGGACTACATGCTGGCCCTCAGCCTGCAAACCGAAGGAGATTTGGAGGACCCACTGCAGGAGGGAGTGTGGACTGATGTGTGGGACCGTCAAATGGGAAGGACCGCTTCTCAAAGTAATCTCACTTCCAAGCTCCCGTCCACCCCTAGCAACAGCTGCCCTACACCCCCTAGTAAAACAAGTCCAACAGTGGGCCACAGCTCCTCTTCAAACATCATGCTGCCTTGCGAGTTCTGTGAGGAGCTCTTTCCAGAGGAAGACCTCATCTTACACCAGGTAAACGAGGATACCATCTAACAGACATCGTGTTTCACTCCTTTTTGACTTGATATTCAAGCCAAGCCTCTTGTGTCTTGATAAATGTGTGAATTGGTTGCAGTGGCTCCTCTATATCTTTCTCTTTTGAGCAAATGTAACAGCATTCGTCAACAGACTTCAGCGTTATGTTAGAAATGTCACCAATGATATCGATCCGCCCATTCCTAATGTCCTGTCAAGTCTTTTATTTCGCATTGTGGTGTTTGGTTACCATGGGAACCTCCTCAAATTTCAACCCTCTGGCTTCTCCCACAGGTCTGATCGGATTCTTCTCGTCTTTCTACCACTGCATAGGGGGAGGGGGTTGTTATTGGAGCTGCTAGTTTTTTGTTTTAGGACTTTAGAGTAAAGTAAATATTCTATCTTCCAGACTGGCTGCAGTCCAGCGTCCGTCATTGCCTCCTTCAGTAAACAAGCACCATCTCTTCAATACGAGGACATCATGGCTCCAGGGGGCGGTCATATCATCACTCCCCGCACTCCTAGTCCGCCCACCCTGCCTCTCTCTGTTTCTCCACTCTCCTACAGTTCCTCATCCAGCCCAGTTGAGGGCGATGTGTTTATTCCTTGTGAGTTTTGTGGCATCGCCTTGGAAGAGAACGTGCTTTTTCATCATCAGGTATGATCAGGTTTCCCAGTTGTTCACATCGTTTTAACATTAGACGCATCTTTTGTCGGGAACACCAATCAGGCTGCGCGAGTTTAACAATAATGAAACGAAAAGAGATTTGTACCAAGCACTCACCTTTGCTGCTTTTCCACTAAATTTTGCATGTGTTCCTTTGGTAGATGTTTTTATCTACAGCAACCTACAAGGAATGAAGATGTTTAGTCAGTTTTTGCTTGCTTGGGGTGGGAATTGCAATGCACTACTCTGCTGAGCCACAGGAAAGCTGAGTTGTGTTATGGCACAACCCAGCTTGGTATAGCTTAGCACTACCCATTTTTTTACTCAGAGTGTGCATGGCACTGCGCTACAACATCTGTCTGTTGAACTCATCATGAATGCAACAGTAATGGACAACCCCTGAGAAGGAATGCTCAATGCTGAAGCCACGCAGAACAATGGAGAGCATTGATTGATTGAGTGGTGTTTTATAGTGGTCAAATGAAATGGTTTGAAATATTTCTTTTTTTAACGATATTGTTTTATCAAAAGACTAGACTACTTTTATTTAACCAAAGCTCAATGAAATCAAGTGTGTCTCAAATGTCTGAAAGACTGAAATCAAACGGCTGCAGAATTATTTTCGCCCAATAGGAGTCTATGGAATCTTGCAAAAAAAAAACAAACACAAAAAACGTTTCCTCAGAAATTACGCTATTTACACAGAGTTTTAATGATTTTGTGATTCAGTTTTTCAAACGTTATCTACAGATATGATTGACAGATACACTGAACTGAGGTGACTGACTGCTGTCATCATGCCGTGAGAAAGATCATTTACGCTTCCCTCGATCAAGTTCAGTGAAGTCGCTCTCAAATTCTTGTTTGAGCCAAAAAAAAGTGGTATATAACAGGCTGCATGTGAGAGGGATGTGTGTGAGCCAGACTCAAGGCGGAGCTCTGAAACCGTAACGGAAGTAGCGTAACCGCATAGACACCCTCTCTCTGACTGTCATAGCAGCGCTTGTATCATGCTCAGTAGGAAGTGGTGTCACGCTGTCTATATTTATTTACAGTCAATGAATGAAACCAGCATTTGCTTTATTTTGTCATTTTAGTATTAAATGTATTATTGACTTGAGTAAATGTCTGAATGTTGCGTTTTTGAAAATTGAATCAGTGTTCCCAAACTTAATCACAATATGTGTGTGAAATACATGTATTTACACAGTACATGTTATGGGGGGTGGACTGTGTCAGTATGATTCAGCCTTAAAAGTAACAGCTGGAGATATAAACCCATGCTTTGGTTCATAGCGGCCAGGTTCTTCAGTAGAGGATACGTCAAAACTATATTCATCACATGGATTAACACAAATTACATGTTCACAAGGTCATTCAATTAAATGACCACATTCAAATCATATGGAGATGGGAGAAAACATTGAAACCCAACATCTAACATGGAATGCCCTCGACTATTGGTTTGTATAAACATAGTTTTTTATGTGGATGAGGAAACTCTTGGACTTTTTTTTATATACAGGACAAGTGTGACCTGCGTCCACAAACTGTTGATTCGGGGGGGCAGGCGTCACCACGAAAGCTGCATCAGACTTTCAAAGCGGCCACTGAGAAGAGATCCCCTGAGAGACCCCGGAGAATGAAACATCAAGGTGAGCTGCGAGAACACAATTACAGAATCATTTTGTGGTACAGCTTTATCATCCGGTCATCCTGCAGCTGACCCAGTGGATGAGTTCCAGCAGCAGACGGCTCACAGTTGGCAGAGGGGCACCTCAGCTTTGGACCAGTGGCCCCCTAGCACTCACGGTTACACCAAAAACACCAATACTGAGCAGCACGTTAAGAGCAGGAACCAAAGGCACGGAGCTCCAGAAGTCAATACAAATCTCAGCGACAGCCTTAAGCCGCGTTCTACAAACACTCCTGGGTATGCTTGTGTTTACATACATAAACAATTAATAGATTTTTACTAAGTATTTCTGGTGGCAGGCTTCTACACAGAGGAAGGCTAGAAGGTAGAAGAAGTGAGAAAAGCAATGAGACATCAAAGGTATAAACTTTTCATACTTGAATATACACTCGCCGGCCACTTTATTAGGTACACCTTGCTTTTCCCAGGTTGGACCCCCTTTGCCTTCACAACTGCCTTAATCATTCGAAGCATAGATTCAACAAGGTACAGAGAGTTTGCTCCATATTAACATGATGGCATCACATCCAGGATGAGAATCTCCCGTTCCACCAAGCCTTCTGAAATAGAGTTTCTGAAAGAATCAAACCATCCCGTCTCACCAAACCATACCGACAACCATTCACCAAAAACACTTAAATCATCTTCAGTCTGATGCAGCAGGTCATCTTGAGCATGTCTACATTCTTAAATGCATTGATTGGCTGATTAACAAGCAGGTGAACAGTTGTACCTAATAAAGTGGCCGGGGAGTGTAAATGTGTTATTACTTTCATTTTATATTAATAATATATTTGTCCATAGGGACCCAAGAAACATAACGTGGACAAGGAAGAGGAATAGAAAAAGTATTTTCTTTGCTTCTGTGATGTTTCATTACTGGATTTGGACTATTCTGTGTATTTCTATCAATTATAGACATTATCTGTTGAAATCCGTCTGAAACTGAATTTCTTTGTATGGTAAATTAAGTGTTATGTATAAAGACAGCATTTGAAGTTTCTTTTTTACTGGAATGTAAATAAAACCTATAATAATTGTAATTTCAGAATGTCCTATATTATGAATGTGTTTGTTAATGGAAATAGGTTATTTAAAAAGGAAAAAACGTAATGTATTAATCCTGTTAAGATTATTTAGCAGTAAAAATCCTGTAAAAAATACATATGTTACAATGGCTCCTGTCTGATCCTGGTGCAGTGTTTTACACCGTACTTTCTTTGGTTGTGATACAATCTGTACGCTGACACCATAGATTTCTTTTTGTTGATTCTTTATCTTCTGGTTGTGTACCGGTCACATCTTTCCAAATTAAAGAACTTCTCCAACTGGTGGATGGATCTTTGAAGTCAACTGATCACATGATGGAAGCATATTATACAGTCTTGGTTATGAAGGCCCAGGTTTCATGATGAAAGTCAAATTTACGTTGTGGTAATGTGTTGAATCCCCCCCCCCCCCCTCAAAGCTTTAGAGAGGGTAGTGCAATACATGCGTTGTGTTTTTGCAATCGGTTACAGTGAGAGAAAGTTTGACGCAGAAAAAATATTTTGTCTCATAATAAAGTAAATACCAGTGGTGCATTTTGCCCACTAGAGGGTGCTAGACCAAATCATACAATCAAAAGAGAAAAGAGGGCAACAAACATGTACTATTGTCATCACAATTGTTTATTTAAACATGAGAAGAACATTTTTTTATTAAAATTGGTCTGAATCCATCCTCTGTCTGATCCTGGTGTTTAAAAGGAGACAAGAAAAGCAGAATAAAGCATCGACCACATCCAGTTCGCCAATTTATAGATTGTGTATTTCCTTTGCCTTTTGAATGCTAACAACTATACAAAGATGATGCTGCCAAGTTTCTCCTAATGTGTCAAATTGTGCTAATTTAAGCAATTAAAAATTATTATTTGGTGGCTCTTTCTCTATTTACCTTTTATTTCTCTCAAATTCACCTCGGACTGGCACAAAGGTAGCAAAGGAATTTCTTCATTGGAAGTTAACAAAATTAGTTGTGGGACTAAATCATTTGAAACTGGAGGCCCAACCTTGCTCAGAATTCAGAGGTGCAACAAGTCTGTACCCCATTTATTCGGATGGCACACTTCAGAAAAGCCATCTTAATACCTCTGACCAAACTATAGTAAAAAAAAATAATAAAGGCTTTAGTTAATATCGGCAAACTTTATATTACCTAAATATAAGATTTCTAAAAATATTTTCATTAATTTTCTTATTTCTTCACATGAGTGGTGGGGTGGCGCCCTAGCAACCTCTATTGATCATCCCATTGATGTAGTGCAGAAAATTACCTGATGATTCTACCACCATACTTGACTTTTGTATTTTTTTTCAATGGTGACAATGAACCCAACTGAGTTAAGCTGGTACCCAAATGTTATTTCTAACAAGCTGTGTCATGAAAGATCAGAACAATGAGGATAAATGACTGGAAACAAGATTTCAAGCTTGTGCACAACATTCATTGGTTGACGTAAAGATCTCAAATTCAGTTGATGATGTCAAAGTTTTCTCATCTCCACGTCATGAAAATTCTGATTTGGTGTGACAAGTGCTTCTGAAAAATACCAACACCCCACCAACCCCACAAGCAGCACCCATTAGTAGTATTAAACTCTTCGTAATTGTTTCATGGTGAGTGATCCACACAGTAAAAGGCCACACAGGATTGTTTGTGCAGATATATTTATTTCCTCTATATTTCCAACTTTACATGCATTTCAGGCAGTCTTAGAACGTGACAAACGCTGCTGTGTGCTCCACTGTGTACGGTGAAGAGTATTTGTCTAATCCCAGGTCTAATAGTACCAACAGTCATCAGGGGATTCATATTTTCACTTTGGGAGATTTGCTTTGAAGCATCTCTTTGAATGGGACTGCACTGCTTGAATTTTAACAAGAGCGTTCAAGATCTAGAAGAACTTAAATGGATTCCATGGCAAATTTACAGAGAACGCTTTAGTAAATTCACTTGTCACAAAAATATTGTATGAATCATGGTCATAGATTAGTATATTTCTGGAGATCTTGCCACTTATGTAAACATTAAACAGTGCAGTTATTTTGCTTATTTATACATCCATATCGTGTAGCTGAAGCTAAATTTGATTGTCTATTGTCTAAGTGAGAACACAATCCCACTCTAAATCAATCATTGTGGAGATAAATGCATTCATCAATCCCCCAAAACAGCAGGTACGAAATTGTCATTTGACTTAAAATGAACAAAAGTAGTTAGTCATGTGTTTGGAAAAAAATGTAAATGAAACATTGTACCTTTCAAGTTTTTCTTTCTCAAAGTCATCAAAATTGTGTCTATAATAAAACCTTAAAACTAAGTATTGTTTACATTTTAGCACCATAGACTGAAACATATGAACATGTTTGAAGAGGGCTGGGATGCAGACACGGTCCAGTGTTTGTACACCAAAGAAAGAAGCCTTTTAAAGAATGGTTGCATCCACAAGGCTGTACTTCAAGTCAGATTTCCCACCGGAAGTCAAAATGAGGTTTGAGTGGGAATTTTCCGGACCCCTTCGAACACGTTAATATTGGGGAGTAACCCTAAATAGTCCAAATGAATCCTTCAGAAGGATTAAGAAAAATGTTGTTCTGAGTTTAGCAGCTATGCGAGGAAGAGTACTTCCTCTGATAATTGTGTTTGCCGTTTTGATGACGAAATTCAGAAGCCAGGAAATTAATTAGCTGCCCAGCTACAATCACAGATCTCTGTAAGCTTCAGTGTGGGTCGCCTTGCCTCACCAAGCTAAATAACAATATGGTGAAATTATTATTAAAACTCTTTAAAGTGCATGATAACTGACCAATTACCATGATTTTGACAGTCATATACATGATCAATAGGGGCGATGTGATTATATTTTGCACGTTTTTATTAAAAAGACATCAACAACCCAGCCAGTAACAACCTGAATGTAGCAAATCGGTCAGTAAGTAAAACTTTAGACAAGACAAATCTAGATGTCTTATGATGGATATAATCTAAATGTTTTCATCTAATGAGAATAAGCAGAGGTTTCTGCAGGGTGGTCAGATGACTCTCACTATATTACAAACAGAGTGTACCCAAACCTGTTTTCACAAGTTTACCAGAGGGGCTGTCTTGTAGTTGAGCAAAGAGTGGCGGGTACGGACACACAAGACAAGCTGACTGGACACATAAAGTATCCATGTTAAACCCCCCAGTGAGGAGTTTTGGGGAGGAAGGTGGGGTCAACTGGGACGTGGTCACTAAATATTAATCTGAGTTTAATGGTTTAATAAGGAACACTGGTATTGACTTGGTAATCGTTCAGGCATTTCCACTTTTTTTATCCCCATTTGAATGAGGTTTTGAGATTTTATCAGGAAGAAAGGCTATGACACTACACCCTGTTGATCACTGACTGGTCAGTTGTTGAGTTCACTAATTGACCAGAAAAAAATTATCACTGCATGTATTACTACGCTGTAGTACTCTGTAGTATTTCTGTGTACTCAGAATTGCTTTTTAAGGATTATTTTTAAAAAATACTGTCCATCATATTCGCTATGAAGTCACAAAATGGAACTGGAATGAAGTAGCAGTGATGCATTTTGAGTCACATGTCTAAAACAAGTCCATGTAGAGACGCTACTGGATATTCTGACGGGGAACCATGGTAAGTAGAGCTAAGCCATACCAACCCAAGTCGTACCGTTACTAAAAGAGATTAAAGTATGCCACTTCAGATGCAGCCACTCTTTAAAGTACTGCTGAAATGGTGTGTGATCTTCCAAGTAAAAGATTTCAATTAAGAACAGCCTCATTATTTGTCAAAAAAAAGAGGATCTTTATACTCGAGACAAAAATATTCCCTTTTGATTACTCTTTATATTTTTCAAGAGTGTTCTGTGCAAACAGTGTCATAATTACTTACTTTATTTCAATGTGGATGTCATTTCAGAACTTTCACCATGTTTAAGTTGCAAGTTCAGATTGAAATGCATTGGTTTCATAAAAGAAGCAGAAATGCACACAAACTCTCGTCGTTATATCATGCATAGTAGAACCATTCTGATTATACAGAGGCTACATAATACCATTTAGAGATAACCCTCTGTGCACAATAATAAAAAAATATTAAATTCACCATTGGTATTTTAAAAAATACAGTCACAGACGAGTTTGATAGAAGAAAACATGAACAAGCTAATCAATATCTTTCTCATCCTCGTGTCTGTTCTCTAAACGATTAATATTTGCAGGCAAGATATGTTTAAACAGGTAATTCTAGAAATAAGTTTCCTTTCCTTTGCACAGTATTCACAATATACTACAGAAGACGTACTAGCAGAGCTCAATGAGCTGATATTGAGTGAGTTTTGAGCTGGTATCATGAACGGATCAAGTTCAAGCTTATTCAGGGCACAAAGGACAACCGTCTCAAGATGTTTAGAGCAGAGTTTACCCTAAAACAGCTCTAGAAGACCATACAGGCTGAGCGAAATCCATGCAATGCTTTTGCAGTTAAGCGTAAAGGTACTAGAGAGCAGCGCCCGGCCCTAAAGGCTGGATTTCAGAGAAGATGTGAATGTGAATCTGTCGTTTCAGCACATTATTATAATCTGTAGACCCACCACCACTGTGTATTTAAAAGCATAAAAACCCATAAATGTCCATTAGAAACACGATGCAAGTGCAGACTGCGTTCGGACCTGGATCTGATGTGGAAATCACACTATGAAGAACTCATGTGTGTCAGTGTCTGTCGTGATGTGTCCTCTGAGTACTTGTGTTTAGTTGTAACCTCTCTGCAGGGGCAGATGGAAAGTGGAGTCATCGAACAGTGGATTCTTTACCTCCATTTCCCCCGTCTAGAAAAGAAGAGGGAAAAAAAACATTCAAGGTCTTTGAGAAACTTCATACTGTGGCATTGTTGTGGTTACAGCTATTTCATGCGTTACTTTTACATTAAATATTGTTTTAAAGTGACTTTTAATAGTATAATGCTTTGTGTATGAAGTTATTGTCATTAAAAAGAAAAAGTCAACATCTTTTGGCCAGTACAGTGTGATGTAAGAACGTACTAAGCCCCTCCCAACACCCATTTGCTTAAACCTGTGAAGCCGAACTGCTAATCTACATGCATACAATGCTGGATTCTCTATATATTTAAAGGAAGTCGTATCTTTCTCTCTCTATCTCCCATATCGCTCTGTTCTCTGAGATTGTCCTTGACCTGCTCTCCAATTACAGGAATTATGGATTTGAATGCGTAGGTCTCTGAATGCAATCAGCACCATCTTTTCGACAAGCTCTACTGTCCTGCAGGAATGTTTGCAGCTTGCTACATGATGGACGGGTGGAAAAATCTCTCTAATAAGAGCTCCGGATGTGGGTTAATGGGTCGGACCAGTTGCTTACATGATCCCTTGTATCCCTTGTACCCCTCCCGTGTTGCAATGTTTTGTCTAAAGGCTTTTACATACCTATGCATCTGCTACAAGAAAGGGTTGCATGCAGTGGATCTTTTTGTTGTAAGTATAAGAGCACTAATGTGACCTTACACACTAGTCGTAAAAAACGTAGAAGCGCAGTGAGTTGTGCGTCAAACTTCAATGGACATCAAACTGTTGTTGAAGACTTTCAGAACCAAATTTAAAACCTTTCAAAATCATAATAAGGGATGTTTAAAAACACTCCACTTTTATTACTTGTGATATTGAGTAGTTTTTAGGGTTTTAGTAACTTTTCATCCATTCTCCATATCTGGGATGGGACTTATAGCATAGCCTAGAATCTGACTGGTCCCCTCGACCTGATCAGTTCACAATTAGTTTCCATATTGATTCCATAAGATTTATATTTAGAGCTCAAATCAATGTTTAGTATAAGTTTATATTTATCAGTCATACTGGAACTATACTGAAGCTATAATGAAGGAACATTGCTAGCACAACATGTCCACAGCAGGTGACTAACGCTGTTGATGGAGCACTTATTAAATCAAGGTAAATCAAACCAAATCAATTTGTTGTGAAGGTAAAATTTGATGGTAAAATGGCAACTCTGGAACAAACCAAATAAGAGCCGGTAACAGGAAGTTAAAAAAAATAACCCTCCACCTGCTGGGGCCATGTTGTGACTCATAACGCTGTCTGAAACAACCATGCTATTTTATTTTTAATTGTTTTATTAGCGAACAGCATTGAAAAGAGCACTTCAAAGTCCTGTCCCATTTTAGGTTAATGGGTTGAGTTGGTGGTATTTTAGAGCTGTTCAAATGTACCCAACCACACGAGAGTCTTGACTATAAAAGCCATCCATATCAAGTGTATTTTTGATGGATTTGTTCGAAAGTGGACAAGCTCAAGTCTTTTTAAACCATACACTAAGGGTACTTAAATAACAGGAAGCTCTTAAAAGCAGGTTTACACTGCACAGATCTCAGATTATTACGCTCTTACTGGGGCGAGTCCAGGGCACTCATACACAGTGAAGTCTCCATCTTCATTTTCTTCGTCTGAAGTGGCTCCTGACTCAGGGACCTTGCAATCATTACGTTGTCTGAAACACATCAGATTTTTTTGTCAGTACCGCACCAAATATTTCATGGGAACCTACCGTAAATATTTAGCTTATGAAGCCAAAACCAAAGCAGAAAAAAATCATTTAGAAGCCACTCACTTGAGTGACATCATTTGTTGCTTCTGAAGCTGAAAGTGGTACATCTGGGCACTCTTGGCTAAAGTTTTATCTCCATTCTAACATCAACAAAAGAACAGAAGAGAGTTTGAGCATCTTTGAGATACATCCTAGACTGATTTATTTATTTGTGCCATGCGCAGCTTTACTCACCATACCACTGTCGTAAGAATGAGGAGCTATCAAGCCAAAGGCAGGATAATCAACTTTCTGGGCCAGTCGATGCCCTCTTTGCATCCTGTGTAAAAAAAAAAATCTAGATATCAAATCAAGTTTCAAACTTGGTGAGTTTAGTGCTAAAAACCATTGGATACTTTAAAGTCACTAGCATGGAAAAGTATCAAGCACACTGTAACGTGTAAAGCAATCCTTTCTCACCTGACCCAACACACTCCAGTTAAAACCATGGCAACTGAGCCCATCATAAGAAACACTCCCAAAAATACTGAAAGAGAGGAAACAAGGAGTTTGTCAGAGAACAAAAAAATAAGTAAAAGTGATAAAGAGTGTTTGTCTTAGTAGACATGAACAAAGTGTATTTTTTAACGCACTGATGGAGGAGTGGTCCTCAGATGGGTAAGGGATGATAAAGGGGGCGCTGTGCACTGCAGAGATGAAGGAGTTGCTAGGCGAGGCTTCTGGAGTACTGCTGAGGGCACTTGTCAGAGGCTGGACTGATGAAGCAGCGGTGACAGACACTTCTGCTCTTTGCTCACTTCTGTCCACAGACTCATCCTCAGGGGCTTTGGGTGCTACAGAAGTTACAGAAAGATGGAGAGATCCTTTATCGACATTCATTCTATTGTGCAATTACACCCCGAATGAGTTGCGCATTCAAGGCATTTAACATTCAAAATTACATTCAACAATACATGTATTTATTTATTTTAATGCATTAAATTACTGTAGCCTTTCTATAGCTGTTGTTGGCTGCTAACTACAGAGGGTCAAAATTACAGATATATAAATGATAAAAGTACAAACACATGCAGGAATTAAACCTTAGAAGACATTGAGTGTTTTAAACGTTAGAAGACATGAGTGTTTTTTGCTACTTTACAATTTGCTCTAATAAATTAACTTTAAAACAGTTTTTGTGGCAATGCTAGTTATCAGTTTTTTGTACAACCCCAGCTTCTTTTTTTACAAATATTTTTTTTAATTATATTGAACTATAATTCTACCAAAATAATTGAAATTTTTACAAAAAAAATACAATTCTGAGATTAAAAAAAAAAACAAAAAAAAAACGTTTTTTATGTTTTATAACAAAAAACAAAAATGTTAAGACGAAAAAAAATCATATATCCCCCAAAAGCAAAGACAAGGTCCTTATACACAGTTCCAAGCCCTTTTTTGTGCCATTGTGCTTTTTTGTGCCATATCACAGGTCTTGTTCTTCTGAAAGTTATCCCTTCTTTTCACCACTAGATGGCACCAATTTGAGGTCTGTAAAATTAAACTGAAAGATTATTGTGCTTTTCCCATATTTTAATTTGAATTACCTTGCAAATTAAGTGATCAACTCTTGTAGTATTAATTTAAAACCAAAAATAGCAAAACAAGCAACCTTTTTAAAACCAACACATTATATTTGAAATTAAAAGTAAGCAATTGGTGGGTCGCGTCACTCCTACTTCAATCAAAACAGCCTTTGTGATTGGCATACTTAGACACTTAAAAAGATTAATAAATAAAATAAAGATATAATTTTTAACAAGAATAAATAAATGAATAAAGATGAGCTCCTGTAGTGGTTAGGGAGCTTGACATGAGCAGGGTGACTCCGGTTCAAGTTCGGAATGAAATTTCCTGGAATTTTTGGAATCTCTTTCTGTCTTAAACCTGTTTTTTTTGTTTTATAATAAAGGCAAAAAGGTGTATATATAGTACATAGTAATATAGTAAAGCATTCATAAATAAATGCTCAAAAAGCACAAATAAATCTATTTCTATAAATCAAGACAAATGTATTTATTTTTTATTTTTCTCTTTAATCTATTTATTTTGTCAACAATTATTTAGCATCACATTTAGCATCAAATATGGATTCGCACGAAACTGATCCTGGTTTAAACCGAAGCTAGGGCCGCTCACATAAATAGCATATATACACAGAAAAAAAAAAATTTGAAATATACAAAAAAATAAAAGAGAAATTTTACAAATCAGACAATTAAATGTATTTACTAATTATTTTATCATACCTAATAAATGTAAGTAATTTTTATTTTGCAAACATATTGAAAACCAAACATGTATTACAAATTAAAACAAAGCGTAGCCGTTTTTACAGGTTTGAGCTGCTGTTTTAAAGTGAAACACAAAAACAGATGAAAAGAAGCAAAAGCAAATTCAATGAAGGAGGTTATTTTGTTCAATGTCAAACTCATGTTGAGTTGAGCCTGCTACACTGTGTTACCTGTGTGCTTCATCTCTGACTCTCTGTGTCTGCTAATGATGGAGGAGAGGATGTCAATCTCTTCATCCAGCTCCGGGACATGGCTGACCTTGGCAGCTTGAGATACAAGATAAAAGATATTGGGGTTATCGGAAGACAGTGAAAGGATGAAGTTCCGTTTAATGGCTAAATTATATTGGCATGTTTAGGATAAATGCTATTTTTGATAAATGCTATCTCATATTGCTTCCAATGCAAGCCACACTGTGTGTATATAACAAGACAGTTTTAGTAAAGTGTTAACACTGAAGTCATGAAAATTTCATATAGTGTGTTTTTAAATGAATGACCCCTTATTATACAACCTGCTACAGAAGAATTCAATAAAAAAGTGAAGCACACAAAATGTGCATCAAAATAATTCCAACATTAACAACGTAATAACATCATCAGAGTAAAATCTACTTGAAAATATTAGAGCTTAATCAAGTCACCACAGTCACAGTGTCATCTTGTTATCAAGACGATCTTGTTATCAAGACGAGAGCAGATATAATAAATATGAGAGGATAAAATGTTGCAACAATATCAGTGGGGCTGTGTGTATTGCTTTTATGCATATGTCGGCCGTGGAGCATAGAAAGGAGGAGCAACCACAGATTCATGAATGAAATTAGTCCCCATAGCAACCACTGAGAAAGTGCCGGGAGCAATCCATGAGAGAGAAATAAAGCGAGAGATGGGGGGGGGGTTATTGGTGTGTTATTGTGTCAAATCAACAAAGTGAGCAATCAAACCTCTCACAAAGGTTCTATCTTTATCCCCACCAGATGAACGTATAAAGGTTTTTGTTTGATACAATGAGGAGAACATTTCACCATTCAATGAAGTGACTGCTCTAATACAAATTACACAGTCTAGGTTTGCATTTGAACACATTTGTGCACTTGCATAATTAATTACATTTATTTGCACATAATTAAATAAATAATCATGACACATTAACTCAAATGGTGACCGTTTCACTGACTAACAATAACAAAGAAAAACTGTACGGCATGCAGAACAGTTAAATTATTTAAAAGACAATAAGAAACATACATTTTTTCTTCTTTTGAGGTACACTTTTATGCTTTCAATATTACAAGCAAAAATGAATCGTTGTATTTTTTGGTCCCACACAACATACAAGAACTGTTCTTGAAGCTCTTGAATTTGCAATTGTTTTTAAAATAATTCTCTTATAATATATTGTAGAAGTCTAAGAACAAATGATATCAATCGACGGTATAAAAACTAGTGGTGGACAAAGTACACTAACCAAGTACTTGAGTTAAAGTAGAAACACACTAGGTAAAATACGACTCTTAATAATTTAAGGAAACAGAGCGTGCTTCACCAATGAAGTTTTCATCCCCTCATAAATAAAAAGGAATGACTGACTTCTCAAAATGTTGTTGAGTAAAAAGTACAATATTTGACTCGTATTTGAAATGTAGGGAAGATAAAGTAAAAAGTGTCCCCAAATAAAAATACACGAGTAAAGAAGAGATGAGTTGAAAAAGCTACTTAAGTACAGCAACTACGGTAATTATGTTGGCTTGCTTGCAAAGCCAACATATTGTTATCTCACTTAAACTTATTATTATTCTTCTTCTTCTTCTTATTCTTCTTCTTCTTCTTATTCTTCTTCTTCTGACAAAAATTCTACCGTCAACTCCTCCTAGCCCGTTTGAGCTACAGCCACGAAACTTTCCACACACCTCAAAGCTGTTCTGTATATTTATGCTATATCTTTTCGGACCGATTTGACCAGCGGTTTCCGTAAAAATCGCGAATTTCGGCCCAAAAATCGCCCAAGTCATTCCCTATGGGGGCCCTAGAGTGGTGATGTCATCGCTCACTCTAACTTTGAGCAAGTTCAGTCTTGTTGCTACTTGCACTGTTTTCTCAACTAAAAATTAACCTTTACACACACATTTTATATCTAAATGGTAGAGATTTTTGTCCTCTTTCAGTTGGTGCTGTTTTCATTTTTTAAAAAACACACGGTTTTTACTCCAGGTGGCCTAAACCACAAGGAGTGCACATAATTGCTCCATTCACCTCCATTCAAAAATTCTGGTGGACTCTGTTTAAAATCTCAATCGCAGGCTATTTTTAACTCGCCATAAATCATTCACACTTTGTCACAGCTTCACAAAATTTACACCATTCTCTTCCTTAAAATCTTGGGATTCTAACAGTAAAAGAAATATTTCAATACCTCTGTTCATTCTTTCGTAATGTTTATTTGTTTGAGGGTATGGATTTCTCTAAAATGAGCAGTTGCACAGAATCAAATGAAGGCTATTTGTAGCTCGCCATAATTTTTTTATTTCTAATCACACCTTCACAAAAATTACAGCATTCTCTTCGTTAGGGTCTTCTGCTTCTTACAAAGAAAGAATCATTTCTATATGTCTTACGGTTCTTCTATAATCTTTATTTGTTTGAGGCATGGAAATCGGATTTTCTCCAGCAGATTTGCCATCGTTTGAAAATCTGACAGTTGAGTCAGCTGACTCGTTTGAAAATCTGGCAGTTGATAACTCCAGGTGCAAGCTGATTTCAAATAAGTAGGTCAAAGGTGTCTCATTGACTTTCAATGGCCCATTGAAATGAATGGAGCATGAACCCCATAGATCCTATTGTAAAAGAGCTTCTGTAATTGATTGACACAGAAAAGTCATACCAGCATTAAGGAAGCAAATCACTTATCCAGCCAATCATTGCTTGTGAATTAACATAAATTCATTAAGCCACACCCACTTTTGACATAACTTTTAATGTCAAATATCTTCTAAACGGAACACAGTAGAGACATGGGGGTTGCTTTATATTAATCTAAATGGAAAGTAGAATACAACATGATGTCACTGACTCCTCCATAGCAACCAAATTGTTTACCATAGCAACTAAATTGCCATATCTCTATCTTCGGTTAGGAAAATGCTAGAGACTTGGGGGTTGGTAAGCTTCACCCATAGTGACAGCTGCAACATTATATTATGTCAATGACACCTCCATAGCAACCAGACTGGTTACCATAGCAACCAATATGCCATGTCTCTATCTCAGCTTAGGAAAATCATAGAGAGATGGGGGTCACTGTATTTTACCCGTATAGATATGGGGAGCAATATTTTAGGTCAGCGACCCCTCCATAGCAACCAGACTGGTTACCATAGCAACCAATATGGTGCAGCTCTATCTCAGCTTTGGAAAGTCATAGAGACATGGGGGTTGATGTATTGACATGGGGAACAATGTGTTAGGTCACTGACCCCTCCATAGCAACCAGACTGGTTACCATAGCAACCAATTTTGCATGTACCTATCTCAGCTCAGGAAAATCATAGAGACATGGGGGTTGCTGTAATTTACTCGTATTCATATGGGGAACAATATATTAGGTCAGCGACCCCTCCATAGCAACCACACTGGTTACCATAGCAACCAATATGGCGCAGCTCTATCTCAGCTTTGGAAAGTCATAGAGACATGGGGGTTGATGTATTGACATGGGGAACAATGTGTTAGGTCACTGACCCCTCCATAGCAACCAGACTGGTTACCATAGCAACCAATTTTGCATGTACCTATCTCAGCTCAGGAAAATCATAGAGACATGGGGGTTGCTGTAATTTACTCGTATTCATATGGGGAACAATATATTAGGTCAGCGACCCCTCCATAGCAACCACACTGTTACCATAGCAACCAATATGGCGTATCTCTATCTCAGCTTACGAAAGTCATAGAGACATGGGGGTTGGTGTATTTTACTCGTGTTGACATGGGGAACAATATGTTAGGTCACTGACCCCTCCATAACAACCAGACTGGTTACCATAGCAACCAATTTTGCATGTACCTATCTCAGCTTATGAGAATCATAGAGACATGAGAGTTGGATTATGTTATTGCTGCGGAATTGACAACATTTAAAAAAAAGGTATTAACGGTACCAACGCAAGCCAACATCGAAGTTTGCGTGCAAACTTTAAAATCTAGTTACATTTACTGCCTTTCTGCCTACCACTGATAAAAACCAGTACCCAATTCTCATCATGGAACTCTCTGTTACATTACTGCACTTAATTAAAGAAATACAATTGACAAATTAACTCAAATGGTGAGAGTTTCACTAGCTTTTTATACGCACTTTGGAATATTGCATAAAAAAAACCTTAGAAGCTCATACATTTTGAAAAAATGCATGACAAAATTACTCACACAGCTAAGTAGGATAAAAATTTTATCCGATAAGAAAAAAACTTAGATGGAAACACATTTACTGAATAAATCCCAAAAGGCAATGTGTTTTTTGGGATTTTCTGCCTTAATGGACCAAAATCAGTGCACAACATCTGAAATGTTGTTTTGGTCTTTCTAAAATTAGCCAAAGTCTGCCATCAAAGTGTTTCGAGTTTCTAGATCTGTCTTGACTGACTACATTCACAAAGAGCAGTCTCCGCCTCCAAAAGTGCATATTGCATTTCGTCTATGTGTTCAAGTAAGTTGTTAATTACGAAAAAAAGGCCTTCTGCCTTCTCTAAAATCTCTTTATCAAGTGATGATTTAGTTTTCTTGGACTCGTTAGATGGAAATGTTTGCAAATGTTTTATGCAATATTCCAGTTTTGCGCATAAATTTAATTCACATCTTTGGATGGAAACATGGCTAGTGACTAGCACGAACAAAGAGAAATCAGTCCCTTTATTTGACAGAGAGGAAGAGAACTAATGTTGATTTACAAACTGAATCCATAAATGAACTAGCATCATTATATCTGCAGAATAAGTGCATTACTAAGAGCCCTTAGTACAAAAGGTTGGGCGCATTGGCTAGCCATGTATACGGCTGCATTTGTCACTAAGATGTTTTCACACACCATTAATGATTCATCAATAATTGCATACTAACAAGAGTCCTAATGTGTTTCATTTAACAAGAAAATAAACACAAGCTGTCTGCATGTTATGACTCACTGTTCTGTATTCGTGCCACTGCTCATGGTACTCTTGACTACAGAGAATAAAAAGTGCACTGAACTGCAGTTAGTGATCGGAATTATCCATTCGTCTCCATATATGTGCCCTCTCTCTCCTCTAGACATTCCTTCTTAGAAACATCAATGAAATCCTCCTGAAATCAACATTGGTCAAGTATTATTGGTAGCAATGTAATAGGTCACTTGGGGTAAAAGAAAAAGTTTCTGCAGTTAAAATATTAATCTTAAATGATGTGAAGAAGGGAAATATTGTATAAGGCCTTTTTGGTATTAACCAGAGTCGGCACATAAGACATTCTAGTACAATGCAGCTGGTCATGTTGGATATTAAAACATTTTGATTATTGCAAAAAAATGTATTTGTTGTATTTTTTGCTCGTCAATGCAGTATCAAAAAACAATAAATTTGCATTTAATAAAAAAAAATATATTACTAAGAAAATGCAACTTTTGTTACAAAACAGCATCAAAATTAAGGAGCTACAGTACTGCCGGGTGGCCATAAATGGGCTATCAAGAGGTTACAAAGAATTTGCAGACTTCAGGAGCACAACTGTGTCATTTGGGGTTATTTCCAAGACGTCTAAGAACAATCAGTCGAACATTCTAAATCTAACAAATGACATCAATCAAAGGTACAAAAAGCACCACCCAATACTCAGACTAGTACAGTCCCAGACAATCCCAAGGATTCAGTCAGAAACTGACATATTTGATAAGAACCAATAGAATTTCTTCCATTCATTAGTTGAGTCCTGTTTAATTTAAAAAGAAATCAAAAGGAAATTGTGACTTTACCAGGGCATTTGAGCAAACTCTCATAAAGAATGAATACAGTACTAAAAAAAATTTTTGTGAATATAGATGTTAAGCTTTGATAAATGAATACATTTAAACTCTAAAGGTGTCAGTACTCACTGGGGTGGTTTCTTCTGTTGAGGACACACTTCCCTCGCTTGTTTTCTATGAATGGATCAAGGCATGGGCCGCAATGGGAAGAGCCGGCCTGACAGATGTGTCGTCGCTCCCGGACACAGTCCAAGCTTCGAGGACAATGCCCTACAACTGAAACAGCAAAACAACAAATAAACTCACTCAGAACTACAGTACATCAAATACCAATGTTTTTCAGCCATAGTGTCCTAAATCATAACAGATCATCAAGTCAACTTAAGAATTGAATTAACATTTATATTTTCAAGCATTTTGGATTACCAAATTGTTTATCCAGCAAAAAAAATGTGCATATGCCGATTGATCCCCTGCTACTTTCATACCCAGAGTAAACGCACTAACTTCTAAAAATGATCACAGCTGCAGTACCGTATTACCTGCAGATCTCAACAATATCCAAAGGAATCATTTTAAACCAAATAAACGATGGTCAGTGTTTCATGATAAGGTACAAAATGTGTTTTAAATAAACATAAATTAATTGCCACCGAAACAAACCTCTTTTTGGACCTTTTTTTTTTTGCTTTGTTTTTCGACAAAATCTAATATTGGTTAAGTATTTCCTACAATATACTTCCGCAGTGCACCTTTCCATCACATGACTATGATGGCAGCTCTGGTCAATAAAATATATTAACTGTTCTGTGTTTTTTTAGTAATATACAATGAAAAATGTTGATGTTGGAGGTGAGTCTGTTCAGAGCTTAATATGTGGCTGCTTTAAAATGAGTGGTAAGTGAAGAACTGCATTGGACACATTACAATACTTTACAGGGAAACCTGCAGTACTTTTTTTAGCTCTTTAGCTGCCCTTTGCCACGTTGCAGACCTCCTGTGTTAACGGGACTGTAAAAACGGTTTCAGAAAAACTCTTTACCCTTCCATCATAACAAGATTATGTCAAGATTAAACAGCAAGTAAAAAAAGAAGTTTGTTTGAGGGTATTAGGTTGCATATTGTGTTTTGAAAAGTGTTCCAATATAGAACATCATATAGAACATATGCCATGAGTGATTATGTAAAACTACTAAAACAACAGAAGACATATTTAATATTGAATATTTGAAATATTCAAAACAAATGTCCATGTCATCAAAGACTCAATTTGAAGACTCTTGCTTTTTCCAGCAATACGTTTTTCTACATGGAATTTCATTACTTTTTTTTTTTCTACAGGTCAGTATTGCAACTCTCCGATGATCAAAGAACCATCATAGAATAAAAGCACTACCAATGTAGTTTAAACATATTATTACGAGCTAAAATGTTTACTGTTGAAACATAAGCGTATTGGGTCTTGATCACATTATTACCAGTGTATGGAAGCTATAAACCATGCACAGCTACATGCTAAAGTATGCTCTAGGCACTCTTTGTCTATATGAGAGAGCTATGCATGGTGCAATCAACATAATACACAGCCTCAAGTGGAGCTGTGGCTCAAAAACTCAGCCACTGAAACCTTGGTTCCCGTTGCCATAACAACTGCTATGGCAACTGAGTAGTTCTGACATCATCAGGTGTGAGTCACTGGCAATGCAGTAACTGGAAAGAGGGCGGGGAAGATTGAACTCCTCTGAACCAGAGCAAATCATGGGAGAGAGTGAAGGAAAATAATAAACTAAACGCATTTATGCAAACATTTACCATGTTACACATTTATTATTGCATTCAGTCATTGAACAGTCGCTAAGAAGCACTTTTTTTTTACTGCTCTACAAACACACACATTCATTTCTTGTTCCTTATTAGAGCACAATCTGCTAAACTATAAACTTCTTTTTTCCAGGGAACAATTTAAATGATGAGTAGGAATCACCACATCTTCACAACAGCAAGATGTCAGTGATGTCAGTGATGAGTGTTTGCATGTGACCCAGGTTCATATAGTTCATATATCTCCAGCTGAAGCAAAACAATATTGAAGCCCCAGCAATTAAAGTTTCAATTTTAGTTTTTTGTGCAGTTGGTTAAAACAAAACAGTCAATTGCAAACATTCTTTGATTGGTATAAAAGTCAACAGTGACATCTGATGAAAAACTTAAATAATTTTTCTTTGATGGCTAATATAACATAATTATCCTGATTATCCAGAGTAACCATTTCATTTTCACTTTAAAATGAGGATTAGTTTTTTTGCAAAACAATTTGTGAATAGAAAAAACATGCATTATTGTTATTGCGAAGATTTTTGACAACCTCGCCAGTCTACAAGAAAACTCTGTTTGGGTCAGATTTTGGTTTCTGAATGTTGCCAACCCAAAGCATACCTCACTTCTGGTGAAAAAAATTACTGAATACTGAACTTCATTGGCTTGCCCAAACCCAGGATGAAATATGAAAGTAAATCCATGGAGCACACTAAAATCCAGAGTTTGAGCTTGAAAGTTTAAAAATGGTGTGTGTAGGTGCAAATATACATATTTTAAACATTTGACACATTCATTTCACTTCTCATTCTGGCTAAATAATCAGGGGTAGACTGAATCATTAAGTTTACTCTTAATTAAAACTCAAATTCTCTTCTGTGGCACAAATTGGCAATTCACATAACTGCATGCTATTGGACTGTGGTCAGGAACTCCCCAACTGAATAACAATGACAACCTTTTGGATGAGAACCCAACCTACTTTTAAAAGACTGTTCAATAACAATACAATCCACAACTGTAAGCTTTTGTTTCTGTAAATTTAGAACAAGGATCTGACTTGCTCGTACTTAAACCATGCATTACTGGACACCATTCATTACATTTAACCATTTAGACAAGTTTTTTCATCAAACAAAAGTTAAAAGCCATAACCGTAGATTTGCACATTCTGTACTGTATAAGATGAGAAGTGCTTCGGCAATACTTTATGTTTTAGTAACCTACTTTCAGCAACAAGCAAGCACTTCTGCCATGGACTGTACTCTGGCCTTGGTTCAGTCAGGTCTCAAGGTGACCCAGTCATGCTGCCCAAGCTGTCAGTACTCAGCCAGGACAGACCCAATGGATAAAATTGATTTCCGGCATTGAAATGGGTTTAAATACTTACAAACAAATGTTTGTTCCAGGATAAATGGTTGCACCCGTAAATCTGTGAATACAGCCACACACTTTCTTAATTCACACGTGCAAAAAAATGCATAGACATCAACTAGATGTTTTCGGACAGAGGAGGACACCAAAAAGAGTAACCCACCTTGTTTAAAGATATACTTTGGTATACGTTTCTCAACAAAACCCTGAATGCTTCGTACATGTGTGATAGATAGGTCTTCTGTGAACTGCCACAACGTTCCAATGAACTTCAATAAACTGCCGCTGACTTTTCTGAATAATTCTTCTCCTAGCAACAGCTTTCATCAAATACAGATGAAGAGGTTATGCACTGACGCTTTCACAAGGCATTTAAAAAAAATTAGCTGAAAACCAGTGTTCTGACTTTATTCTCCTTTATGGATTGGATCCGCTTGAGTTCTCTTATCAAAGATGAGACGATTATTTAAATTGTTATAAATCATGTGACAGTCTAACAATAAACAGCTAAACTTACAATAAAGTTTTAAGTCAACTTAAAAACAAGTCACAAGGGTTTGTTTGGCTCTCTAAAATGAGGACTAACAATGCACTCAGTTTAAAACAAAAAACAAACAAAGTTTTCAGTGAAACTCTGAAAGAATGAACGAATTAATCAATCAATTCAACTCAAATAAAAATATCGTGCTCCATGTGCAGCACACACAGATGACAGAAATACAAATTAAGCATTTCAATCCAATGCTATGAAGCAACAGTCCAATAACAGTCCGTACAAACAAAAATAAAACTAGAGAATCAGCAGATCTCCACATCTGAAAAGCTTGATCTTGTTCATCTGACATAGTATTCAATGCACACGCAGACACATATCAAGAATGCCACAATAGCTGATACATGTAAATACTGAGTCTTTGAAGCCCTCTTTAGAAGCAGATTTCTGTATGCTAGTTTAGTTTTTATTCTTTAAACACGGATGTGAGTGTGATGGAGCAGGGATTGCTCATCCATATTTTTAAATACTAATTAATGTTAAGTGGTGCAAGCTGGTTTAAATGAGGTTATCAAGTGACTCAAGGTCCCATGACCAGAACCTTCTATTTTCCCGTTCCAGAGGGGGAGTTCTTAAAACTCTCTGTGAAAGAGACATTAATATAATTCAGTTTAGATGATTGTGAATTGTTGTTTGCCAATGTTTATGTAAAAGATATTGTACAAATTTGAGTTTTATTTTGTTTAAAGATAGATTTTGTTTCCTTGGATGAGAAAGTTTAATGTAATCACCTGCTGATGGTTCGACCCATTTTGAGCTCTCCTATAAAAGAGCTCAAGTTCATTCAGTCTGGAGGAGAGAGCGGGAGACATTAGACTCCCTTGAAAAGTGTGAGTTCTCCTGATACATGGCTGCAACCTTGTGACTTTTAGCTCTGCTTAGAGCTTACAGACTCTTTTTCCTCCATTTGTTGCTGGATCCACCACTGCAAACCCTGTAGCAAGCTTTAGCTGATCCAGTCTAGTAGAGAGGTTTTTGCTCCGGAGCAAATTTTTCTTTTTGTTTTTTTTTGTTATGTAAATATTCTGGTTTGTCCAACTTTAACCACTGGTAGCACAATACAGCACCTGAAATTCCTCCTTGCCTCGATCCCATTCCAGTTCTTTGACCCTTGGTATCCCACATTACGACAGTGAGGAGATGACAATCACTACCAATAGAACTGAGAACTTTCACATTTTTTAATAGACATTTCAAAAGCTCATTTCAAGAGTTTGAACCAGGACCTGCCCTATGTTTGCATAAATGGTGGGTAAGAACGTCCAAGGCTTGCTGCCCTTCTCAGACGCGTCCGAGAAGAGATGAGGAGATGGTGGGAAGCTGAACGGAATAAGTCTGTGAGAGACGGGATAGATCAGCTTATAAAGACGAGGAGAAATAGAGTAATCTATTCATTTTACATGTCTTCAGATACATGATTTTTAAGGATTATCTTTTGGCTTCTTATGTGTTTAATTCTTTTTACCACGGTGCACAGTAAATAATACCACGTTGCCAGAAACATGTTTGATTAATTAAACAAAAAAAAATATGTATTTTTATTGGTTTCTCACATTTTTATCTATTGGCTCCAAAAAGAAATCCTTGCCAATGTGAACTTTTAATTTCAGGTTAATTTCAGTATTAAAACATCATTTAACAGACATCTTGATATATAAAGCAAATAGTTAAATATAGCAAAAAGTTATATAATAGTCAAAATAGTTTAATAGTTAATGTGTTAAGAAAATCCATGATGTCTGAATGAGAAGAAGTTCATGTTATTTTCTTTTTTTGCCAAGTCTTTTAAGATTTCAATATTTCTATGTTCCATACGTCAGTGTTTTAGTTTGACACTCTTGTCTGTTCACTCTGGAGAAATACAGCTCTTTAGAAGCTATAATATGAATAAAAATAATGAATTATATATAAATTTCTCATTGATATTTTGTCTTGTTTGCTTTAAGTTTGATATTGAATAAGAATAAAAAATATGCTGTACGATGAGTGTTTGCTGTACGATTTGCTCCCAGATAAACTAGATATACTAGGTGGTGCTGAGCACAAAGCAAATTAGTGGAATATTTCACTATGGAAAAGCTGCTTATAAATCATGTCCCTGAAACTGAAAAATCACATCACGTAAAAAAGCCAGATTAACGTGACTAGAGCAGGTCTAGAAATAGCCCTCTTTCATCAGCGCTTGTCACAGAGCGTCATGAGCAACATGTAAAAATGAAACATCTTCCTTTTTTGAGCCTCCTTTCATTGTGACGTCACGTCTGCTTCCTGAGCCCTGGCCTCAGACTGCTGCTTTTGAGTGACTGCATTTGTCTTAGGGCAGAAGTCAGGCTCATCTTTTAGTAGCTAGAGGAAATCAACCATGTCAGTCAGAGGGGAAATGTAATTAGCCCATGAATTAATAATCTGCAAGGAAACATGGCATTTGCATTTGTTAAAGACTCATCCTGACAGGGAGAGCTCCGGGGGACTGGCCGACTGAAAATCTTTTCAACAGTCTCTCTTCGGCATTCTCTGTCCCTCATCAAGCTTTTTGTAAAAAGTCACTTCAGGACACAAGCTATGTTTGCATCTAAGTGCCTGTCAACATGTAAATGGTTATAGTGAAAATGGGGACTTTTCTGCATAGTTACACTGCTTGTCCAGAGGTGGCCACGGTGCATCACTTTGATATTGCTGGGAACATTGTTTAAATCAAAAATTAGTTTGTCATTCTCATCACAAAGTTGCCATTAAGGAGTCAATGCCACATTATTATTATTATTATTATTATTATGTACCGCATACCAATATGAGTAAAATAAATTAGCTTCACTGCCAAATTGGTTGCTAAACAGAGTGGTTGCAGTGGAGGGGTCAGTAACAGAATATAATGTTCCCTTTGTAACTATAAATTATATAAACCAAACCCAACGTCTCTATCATTTATCAAAGCTGAGTTCAGCTCTATTGTTAGGGTAAACAGTGGGGTTGCTAGGGAGCTGAGAGTAATTATGATTTGTGATTAACATAAACAGCCCCCATTTATTTATGATGTTTTTCTTGAAGATATTTCCCTTCTCTTTTGCCTTTTCTCTTTCAATCATAAGTTATTGGTAAATCATTAACTCCTCCAAGAGCATGGGGCTCAATTACTTTAGCACGGTGTTTGGTATCTTCTTGCAGAGACTGGTAACTTCCACAAGTGTGGTCACTTTTAAGTTTCTATGAGTTTGAGTTTTATACAGTTTGACCCTAGGTTAAGTCATTGGAAACTTTCCCAGCATTCCTTTGGGGTACCAGTCTGAAAAGATATAGAGTCAGACCAGTTTGGATTTCGCAGCTTTAATGTTTGGTGAATGCTAATAGGATTGATCAGTAAAAATGCATAAAAGTGAAAAAATGTGCCTTTCTTTCTTGAAAATAACCTCCACAAAGGCAAAATTTGGTCTTGAGACAATTTGTTTGGATTCTTTAAGGACGGCCATCTTTAGATGCGATATATTGAGGTTTGTGCAGCGCTTTGAAACAACGGTCATTCGATTACTTCCTACGAAGAATCTTCAGATTAAGAGGGAGCCTCAGAAAAACCAGGGCGAGCTGGAGAATATTCATGATGGATGCGTTCCGTGCCGCTGCGCTTGAGTGGCAGCTGTAACCTTTGTGTTACAATAGCACTTTTCTCTCTATTGTGTCCTTTTCTTACATCAAAAGAGTGTCAGTGCTGAAACAATAAAACGTGACTGGGAAACTGAACTTTACGTATTGTTCCTTACGTCTCATCTGCTGTAATAATGGCGCAGGGGATGAGAGACTGACTCCTAACTCGACTGAAAAGCTTTACAGTTTTGACTTTGCAGCGAGCTGGTATGGAAGTACTTTGGAAGCTGCTATGAAGTGAGATTAAAATGTCAGAATAATCTGAAGTATGACACACTCGAGCGCACGTGGATTACAGCTAACTTTGCATGCTTCTTAAAACACCTCAAAGAAGCTTGGCTCTTCATGCAAACTCTGCAAGTCCAACACAAGGAGCCGTGAGACAGAAGCAAACTGTAAATGAGATTGAGTGCTTATAAACTCAGCAAGGCATTAAATCAGATTCTCTCTTGCAACACTGGAGTTGAGATCAGCAGAAACTAAGCATCAGAGAAAAAGCGCATTTATTTTCTTTGAACGTGTAGATTTTGCTTCAGTAAAGCCACGACAAAAGCACAAAAAACAAAGTCATTTCTTTGTGAATGTTTTGTATTTTTAAAAGCAAACATCAAAGGTCTGGAATGTATTTTTATATTTGATTTACTTTTATATCTAAAATAAACTATATTATAGCATTTTTTGTTTTTCTCAGAATTTAAATAAGAAAATTAAAAAAAGGAAAAAAAAATACTTTTAGATGTTGGAAAAAGAGAGAGGAAAAAACGACTGAAGGCTTTGGTTCAAAATAAACACAAATATTAATATAAATGAAAAATACATAATTTAAAAATAATACAAAACACTGACAACATTGCCCCCATCACATAATAACAATAAAGTGACATCTACAAAGATTTGATTGTGAATCCAGGATTATTATAGGACATAAAACATTTCGTTGTTTCATCTTTTAAGTACAATGTTTAAATTTAAATACTTACATTTACAAGCATGAAATCTTCAAAAGGATTTTTTTGAAACAGATTTGAAATGCTGTGATCTCATGCGCATGTGACCATTCAGTCCTGGAGCAAATCCAGATTTTTCACTAATTCTCAGAATAAAATAAATATAATTACTCCATTCTTTGCTCCACTACTGGGTTTTTTGTTCATTTTGGAAATGCAACGCTTCTAATGAATTATTACATAATGCACCTGCAATTCCATACTTGTGTTTATAAAAGTGATCTTCATCCGAATGATTTACTTCACAGTTGAACTCTGTGGTTCCATAACAACCTCCCTACAGTGTGTTTGAAAGAACATCTATTTGCAGTGATTGTGTTCTTGCTAAAGGTTATTTCAGCTCTTCCTTCTCATTAGCTGGTCAATTACTGACTTCACAGCTCCTAAAATAACCTGCAGATGTGTCCGTTACCGCTACTCCTTTGCCATAAAACTGAGGGATAGAGGAAGGGAGAAATATACACTTATGAGTTGGGACACCCCTACGATACCATAATTGTCAGTCTGCTGAGGGGCTAAGGAGTAGGGTTAAGATGTAGAAATGGATCTCAACCTAAATATCAAGCTCCTTGAACACAGGCATTTCATTTTTACAATTGATCCCATATTAATCAATCCATCCATCCATTCATCCAGCCATCCACCTATTTACTCACCCACCCCTCTAATATTGAGATTTCCAAAGCGATTGTTTTTGTGTGCAATGAAAAACGACGAAGTACGGACTGTTCTCAGTTCATTTGAACACATTAAAGGAACACTCGTTGATTTACGTTGTATTTTTACCAGATGCTGATAATACGTTGATAATACGTTGATTTTACCAGATGCTGATTGGACCCCCTGAATTTCAATTAAAAATACTTCAATATAATTCAATATCAGAGTACAGAAGATTTAAACCGTGTCCGAAATGACACTATTCAATGTGCAAAAAAGCCTCTTTTTTTTAAGTGCACTGGTTTTCAAACCAGCTTGTGTTAAATTTATACTTCCCACATCTGAAAAAAAATTTAACTTCACCCTAACACAGCAGCAGCTAAAGTAGACTATATGTGACATATGTGAAGTAAAATTACTTGTCTTATTTTTAAAAAAGTACATTTTTAGAATGACCTGTATATTGACATTGAGTTTTTATGTGCTTTGTAACTGTGCTATAATCTTTATGGTATGGCTCCAGCACAATTTGGAATGAAATGGATATGACGCTCACCTTTCTCTGTGAAAGTTAGGATTCTACACAGCTGTGTGAGGGGTTCTTGTGCAGGTCTTTGCACATGGTTCTAACTGACATAATTATCTGACCAATCTTTCTAATTCTCTGCAAATAAAAGCCTATTCTAAGACCTTTTGATGGGGTCCTTCTCAAGACGATTTTCACAGAAACTTACAACATTAGATCTTAAAGTTGCAAAGTTGAAGTGGTCTGGTGACTTGTGCGAGGTACTCAGTGGCTGTCACGTTGCACATTCTTTTTGCTTTTATTTTTAGCTCAGACCTGTGTGTCAGAGGGAACGTGTCAGGATCTGGAACTCTCCATCATGACTGCTGCTGACTGCAAGCTCTTTCCATTACACAACGATGAAGGGTTAGAAAACAGCTCCTGGCTTGAGAGCATCAACGATGCTTCACAAAATTCACAAAATATCCTCAAGTGGCAGTTTGAGGAACAAAATTGGCATGTTTCAACTGCAAAGATGAAACTTTATAAAAGTATCTCATTTACATCACATTTTTACAGCTTGTTTCTCCAACCCTATTAAAGCAAGTAATGTTTAGATTATAGAAAAGCAAAACAAACATGTTATATAGGCACTCCGACTTGGGGAAAGAAAAAGGACGGTTAGTGTTAATAATCTAAACTAAATATGAGTACAAATTTATATAAAAAACTATAAGTTAATATAAAATATTTAGAAGAACGCCTATACCATGTTTTACCATAAGCTACATTTTTATTTCACAGAATTTTAGTTCATTCATTGACAAGTTTGATGATTATCTCAACAGTTGCAAATAAACATAGAAATAAATGAATAAACAAGTAAATAAATGCTCAGATAAATACACACGTGAATAAATCAATGAATATTTATTTATAACCAAATTAACACTTAAATACAAAGGATTTTTATTTTATTATTACTTTTTTGTTTGGTTTATTCTACATTTCTTTATTTTTGTCCATATGTTAATTCATATGCTAATTTGTCCTAAAGCTTCTTCATGACTGGTCAATCTGAAAAAATGCTTATATAAAATATGTTGATTAGAGAGTCATTCAGTCAAACACTCCAGGCTTAATTTCCAACAACAATTCTGAACCAGGAAGAAGCGACAACATCAGAGTAATTCTGATCTAACCAATCATGGCTTAGACTGAAGTTAGGACCGCCCACATAATTATCATATGGAGAAGAATAATAATTTTGAAATAAAATTAACAGAGGAAAGAAGAAAAGTAAACAGAGATGTGTTAAAAATGTAGAACTACATAAATTATTTATCAAAACATTTTATTGAAAATGTATGCATACGTTTATTTATAGACATATTTATTTAAGTTCACATTAATTTATAATTTTAGCTAAATATTTACATTTGTATTCGTTCTTTTATTTGTTTATTCATGTATTTACTTCTCATTTTATTGATTTCTATGCTTGTCATGGTTGGTGCTCCATAGTGTGACGCTAAAAACCAACGTTGCTGAGGATTAATTATCAAACACAAATCAGGTGTTTAAAGAAAATCAGCTGAAGGGATTTCTAAATCACATTTGGAGATAGGGCTCTATAGAAGAAACTCGAACCTTAACTGACCGCATTTGCCAAGAAAAAGGTCAAGCAAATGATCCAGAGTAAATAAAGAAGGAAGGGCTTCATACCTGCCATCGCGGCGCTGACGGCGACTGTTGAGATGAGAAGAAGCTCGACCAGCGGCGCGGCCCAGGCTCGGCTCTGCGGTCTCATCCTTATAAACAGTACGACGGCCTGGGGGATCCGGGGTTTATCATTCCCCCGTCCCACAGTCGCGGAAATCCGTAGCCTGTAATTTCTGCTATGGGATTCTCGACTCAACCACACTGTGGGCGACAAGATGCATTTACGCCGCGTGTCCTCCGCAGTTGCTGATGCTGACGCCTTCGCAAGAGATGATGCGACTCCCTCTCTCTCTCTCTCTCTCTCTCTCTCTCTCTCTTTCTGTGAGGAAAATACCTCAGCTTGAGCCCTCGTTCTACGCACAACTGTGTCGTCATGACGTCTCTGTCCAACATGCAAAATTTGAGAAAAATTCAATAAAATAAATATGTAAAATGATGCAACTTCTTCAAACACTGTTTCATTGTAGAAATTACCCTTTGTCCATGTATATATTTTTTATCACGATTAAAAAAAACAACAACTTTGTTGGCTCCAATTATTTTATTATTATTTATTCATATAGTGTTCATTTAAATGGCACAGGCGAACTGTAGTCACCAAATAACTATTTAAATGGTTTAACTTTAAAAATATTGTTTTTACATAAAGCCGTGAACTACCACCCATCGGACTCGCAAAGGTTTTCTGTTGCCTTTCTAGCGCCCCCTTGAGCGTCGACGGCATAAGCCCCACTCTCTAAACGTGGAGCCCCATCCACTGAACCATGCTAAAACGAATTATAGGTTAAGGTGAGGGAGAATAACCAATGAGACGACACATGGGCAGGGCTATATGTTAAGTGGGTGGGGCTTAACCTGTCTGCTGCAGCAGAGTAGGGCATCTCAATATTTTAAAAACAATTATTTGTTGATCATAACAGGAAAAATGTAATGTAGTTTAAATGCTGCAAGTACAATTTTATTGTACAAGAGTTATACCATAGACCTTTAATGGATGTAATCTGTGATGTGTTGATCAGCAACTAAAAAGAATACCATAAAAACTTTTGGGAGGAGGACCAATGACAAAGCATATATAAAATAACGTTTCACACAATGATGAAATATGTCTTAGTACAGTGGCCTCTATGTTGTGCTGGCCTCTAAGTGACTTTTCGAGAAAAGAATACCATTTGGACAATATTGTTTCGTTTACATTCTCATCTGTGATGAAAACTGATTAGTTTATCTTCCTTCCAAGAGACAACACTGAGATTTTGCTACATGGTGGAATTTTCTCTTCTATTAATAGCAGTGACTGAAACCAGTAACAGCGAAAAAAAGCGAAGGGGAGCTTTACTGTTTTAGCATTGAATACTAGCATGGGTTGCATGCGGAAGGCGGAATGGAAACAATAGAAGGATTAATTAGTATGATGCAAAAAAAAACAAATCTCTCACAGCACTGGGGCTTAACCAGGATAAACCATTGACATTCTGACACTGGAGTGCATGCCTCTGGTTATTTAACTTGCAGTCTCGAGACCGAACACAGATGGTTTCATGAACACCAACACAGACTTTTCTAAATAAACTTCAGGTCTTCGTTTAGGAAAAAGAAATAGGCCAGAGATTAATTTTTTATTTTTCAAAAAATATCTGCATGGTATACAACTAAAGTGTAAAAAGTGTAAGAGATTGTACCAAGTGCTGCAAATAATAAATACAAACATCTAATTGTTCATTAAAAGATAAAGTGTAATGAACAGATAAAACAGCACTTAAAAAGTCAATCTGCAAAACAAAATGGAATCTGTCGTGGACAAAATATCCAAGTCAGACATTACACAACATTCTTTGCATCACTCAGAATTACAAATACCCAACATTCTCAACGCTTCAGTTTCAATTCATTACTGTATGAGCGCATAAATACACTGCATCTCTGCAACCCAAATAATTAGCAACCTCTTTCACCCTTGAAAGAACTAAAACTACTACAGTGCTTGTGCAACCCATATGTAAATGATATAAATCAGGTTATAACCCTTGAAGAATTCCCCTAGATTATTTAATAAGATTAAAAAGTAAAAGCATCTAAGTAACTACTGCTCGTCAGTCACACTGGTTTGAAATGGTTAAGTAGGAAGAAAAACAAAATGTTTATAAGGAACAGAAGCACAAAAAAGTTCATTGATAATACTCGCAGTCTAAATACAAGATCCAAGCCTCGAGAAGCTTCATTAATAACTCATCTTACCTGAACCGTACAGGTCTGCAAATTTCAAGAAAAACCATCATGAAGCAGTATCTGAGTAAAGCCTGGTTTCCATCCCTTATTAATTATTTCATTAGTAAAGAAGAACTAGAGTATTTAACAGAGTCCAGCTCAAAACAAAGGATTGTTGCAAGTTAAATGACTATGCAGATGGGGTTCTAAGATGAGAGTTCTTGTAATCTTTTTTTTTTTTAATGTAGTGAACAGACAAAGGAGATGTTTCACTGGTGATCTACGTGTGCACACCCTGCCACCTCCGTGTCGTCTCTTGTTTCAGAGTCAATGCACTCCTGTGTTGGCTTTGGCTGCTGCTCTCCAGGAGCTTCATCAGCAGGCGACTGCAATCCACAGTCCTCGAGTTGTACCAGTGCTTGCATGCTGGAGTGTTCATTGCTTGTGGTAATGTGATTTTCCTGTTGATTTGATGGAGTCACCACTTCCTCTTCCTTAATGGGTTCCTCCGAATGTTTAGCGTCTGTTTCTGCTTCTCTGCAGTTAGTGTCTGATTTAATCTCCTCCGTTTCAGTTTCCACTTTAGGAACTGACGGTGGATCTGCAGCCTCGTGTTGTACTTCCTGTATGGCCATGTCGATTTCCTGTATGGCTGCTTTGGTCTCCATGTCCTGTGGTGACGTTTCTGCTGTGTTGTCTTCCTCTTGTATCGTCCTGCTATCCACCTTCAGCTCATTTCGTTTTGGATCTTCTTTGGTTCCATTGGGAATTTGCTTCTCTAATTTTGGGAGTAGCGAGGTGTCTGTTGGGTCCTCTTCAGGAATTTTGTCCACGGCCGGCACTTCCAAGCAAGACTCATTGGGTAGCGTTGAAGCTGTGCCGTCTACCTGGATCATGGAGACTACCTGCTTCATTCTGCGCTTCTTCTGTGTATTCTTCCCATCCTCACTCTCCTGTTGTCCTCCGTACTCCTCTGCCCAATCGATGGAGGGCTTCTCAGCCAGCAGGTGAAGGTTTGGGTCGCTGTTGGTTAGAACGATGCTGTCTCGGTAGAGGTTGTGTCTTCTTTGGACGGCTGCTTCCTTCACAGCTGTTGAGAGAAAGGGGAGGGTATCAATACAAACTGATGCTTCTGTTGAAAAGTTTTTTTTTTGAGGGTGAGAGCCAATGTTCCCTCTAATCGTTCACATGTCTGAGCAAACAAACATGGTGAGAAACATTAGCCATGCACACCGTGGCCTTAATAAGCTTATTAAATGAAGATTACTCTAGTACTTTGTTTCTTTTGAGAAAAGGAGTTTTTTGTCCACTTACAAAATATTTATATATAGTATCTTTTGTTACTTAAACTGTGACAAAAGTGAAGAACTCTTTTTAAGTATGGCTTGTATGTTATGAGGATGTTTACTCAGATCTTTTAAGGGGTTAGGTGAGTGATCTCCATAGACAGAAAATGTCATTTTGATCATTATTACGTCAAAAACACTTCAAATCTAGACTATACGGCTGAAGATGGGACATGTTGGGATGCTGGCTTTTAAAAGTGCCATTTAAAAGTGTTTTATTAGCAAAATTGAATGATTGCAAAGGTAGAATTTATGGTTTCTATGGAGGAGTATGTGATTTCATACAAAGTTCCTCATTCCTATATGAGTAATATAAACCAACCCCCATGTCTCTATTATGTTTCTTGACTGAGATAATGATATGCCAAATGGTTGCTATAGTAAATTCAGGTTACTATGGCAGGGTCAGTAACATAATGTAATACTTTGTTCCCCTTGTCACTAAAAGTTATATAAAGCAACCTCCATGTTTCTATCATTTACCAAAGCTGAGACAGAGTTCAGAAAATTTGGTCGCTAGGGTAATCCTTTGGGTTTCTAGGAAGCCGTCAGTGATGATATAAACATTTTGAATGCTAATGACATGTTTGTCATATCATTGACAATTCCCTGTCACTCACCGGTTCACATTGCAAACATGCGCAGAATAAATAGTTTTGTGTTTTCCCAAAAACATTTGGTTGGATTTTTGTTTTGTGCACTGTCTGTGATTTGGCAAACATTGGTGACGGCCCAACACAGTTTACCTTATTAGTATTACTTTATTAAATACTTATATCACAGTATTTAAGCACCACTTTTATCGAAGACCCGCAGCGCTTCCAGAACCATTGCACCTGGCTGTATATATATTTACAAAATATTGTCCACCACAATAAATCAAATCTAAATATACACATAAATTCAAAAAGCGCTACATTTTAAATTATTTACAGAGTACATAATTAGAAAGAAATCGTACCCATCATTATATCTTTGACAACCGTGTGCAGCACCACTTCCTCAAAGATGTTCTCCACCAGAATGAAACGGGAGAAATCCTCAAAGATGAGCTCTTGGAATCGTGGCAGGTCCTGCAGCGGTGGCACAATGTTAGTCTTAACCAGTTTATGCCTTTCAGCTTTAACACATTCGCAGAACTTACAGCGGAGCACGATGGCGAGAGCTGCTTCAGCATGTAGGGGATGAAGATCTGCAGAAGAGCCTCTCTGAAGAACTTCTTGCGAACCGTGCTGCTGTCATAGTCAAATTTCTGAAGAGAATTTGACAAAACGAAGTTAAACATTTCACTGTTCTAAAAGGAAAACCGCCACGCAAAACTGATGCTGACCTTGATGACACGATCCTGACAGCGCTGAATGCTTTTGCTGAGATCTTCTCCTTCCTGGCCTTCCAAACTCTGATGGAGGAGCTGCTCAAACGTATACACGGCATCATCCATTTGCTACAGAAAACGGAGAGAAAGGAACTTAAAAAGCAGAAACTAAAGAGCTTTTCAGAAGGTGAGCAGTCTTGACTAGTCAATACTACTTGGAAAATATTTTAAGTCGGAAAACAAACATGCCAAACGCCATTTAATAGATGTATGACTCCTCTTAATCCTATTTGACCTGCTAAAAATCTGCCAGGGCATAGTTTTTTGTTTATTACCTGATGTGGTGTCATTGTTTGGTGCAGTTTTATGCATCATGCATCAATAAAACCCCTATATCTCTTCTTCTTTTTTTTCCTGCACCATTTATTCTTACCATTTATTCTGCATCGTGGCCTAGTGTCAGGAGTGTAGGACACATCTACATACAGTTGCACATCTGTGCCTAGCTTACTGGCTGTCGTTTTGTCTCTACGGTGATGAACTAAAACACTTACAGTTCACATTAAAAGTGTATGGAGTTACTTGAATATTATTATTATAAAAAAAAACCCAGAAATACAGAAGACATACCGTGAACATTTTAACAAAAACTTTTTACAATAGTGCAATTTCGATGCGATCACTCGTTCTCCTGAGAAGATGACTTCACATCCACAGCCTGGATTTTAGTTGTATAGTAGACATTTTACAGAAATGTTTTTCTGTAAATTCACTTTTGTAAAGGACAGCTCCTTGAGACATGTTTAATATTCCATTCACAAATATAATGGCTTTTCTAAATATTACTGTGTAATTTAGAGACATTTAAAGTGCATCAAGTTAAGAATTTTTAATAGAAAAGCCCTGTAACGGTTTACTTGAAACTGATGATTCTCCTTCCATCAGAAATTCATCAAGAAGAGTTCTTCACAGGAAGTAGAGGAACCAGACTGAACATGTGCTATGAGGGAACCAGGCTTGTTCTGCCTCATATGGGTTTATTAATCTTCATCACCATGATCATCATCTGCATGATTTAACGTTAACATGACTAGTAACTGGACATCTATTTATCCTTGTAATGTTTTGGGCTGAACTATAAAATTTGTAATACTGTATACACCATTTTTCATGGGCACTATTATTGCTTTAAAATGTGCAATTTGGGGATCTTTAAAAACATGATTTAAATATTTACTAACCACACTGAGGTTAAACGCAGTTGTTTGTCTGCAATAATACCAAATAGCCTTTTGTGGCATCCACTTTCATATAAACCAAAACCACAAACCAAACCCTAATTGGCACCTAGTTCACCCTCCAAACCAAGGCGTCTGACTTCAAACGGATGCAGTTAAAAAAAATCTTTTGGCATAAACATTATAAAAATAGATAAACCCACAGCTTGAAGGCAATTGGCAGAAGTAGCTGCGATCATTTGGAAAACCAATTCCAAGTTTTGAGGATTAAAGCTGACCGACCTCGCGCATTAGGATTTGGGCTCTCTGGACAAACACTGAAGGGCTGGAAACATCAAAGCGCTGCTGAAGTCCCTCTAAACTCAGACTCTCCATCTTCTCATAGCAGCTCTGCATCTTAACAGGATGGAAGGCTAACATGGAGATCTTGTCCATGTGCTGGATACAGAAAACGTTGGTTAAGAGAGAAGGTTTTCCTCGGATATTGCTACTAAAATGCTCACTACATTACCTCCCCAAGTTTTTCCTTGTTGCCGTCATTGAGGAGGTTCTTGCTCATGTCCACCAGCTCTCTGAAGAACAGGTCGCGCACCTCGAAGAAACCGCGGCTGGTGGGCTCCATCAGAGCATCCAGGATGGAACTGATGTACGGTTGGATGCTCACCTTCAGAAGCTTCTCAGCTTTGGGGAGCACAACAGCTGGAGGCAGAAAATTATTTATCGGGAAAAATAGTTCTGAAAGTTGTCAAGTGTTTAGGCTTTCCAAAACTTTTCAGTCTGTAATGCCCGAAACAGGCATTTATTTAAAATGAGTTCTAGAACCTCAAGGATTTGCAAGTCTCCTTCAACAAACTTAACATATCTGGAGATTATAATAATGAAAAATGTAACATCTTTAAGTTAAAAAACAATGCCAAAGCAATACCACTGCCGTTTGAGGGTGTACACGGCTAGAAATTAAAAGGGTATCACTGCCAAATGACCCTAAATAGACCATGAAGAGGTTACAAGAGTTTACAAAGAGTTCATGACCCAACTGGGACTTTTCGATTGATTTCCAAAAAGCAGAGGAACATAGGTGCACCCCGAAACAGACTGTTTTGAACGGAACCGAGAAAACTCTACTTTATTCTTCATTGGTTAAGTACTGTTTACTTTTGGAATGTTCTGTCATATTATAAAACTTTAATAGACTACAAACACATTTTATACATAAGATTTCAAAACTTTGAGTGAGAACAAACCGCAACTCTTGAGTCTCTTGATTAATTTTTTTGATGGAAGACTTGACTTATATAACCTAACCTGTGCATAATAAAAAATGTAACTTCTTGAATACACCAGTAGATTAAAAGAACCTCAAGATGACCTTATTTACTGTGATCTGATGTATTCCATTAAATAAATTATAAAAACGTCCATATCTGAAAACATTCCTTTTTTAAAGATTTTCTTTTTCATACCTTGCTTAAAACTTCTGCACATAACTATATATTTATTGAAACAAATATGTTAAATGACACATTGATAAAAGTTTTGTTTGGCGATAATATGTTTCTGTGGAGTATATAACATTTTTGATGTTATCTGTAATCATTTTTGTATGTTTGCCAGATTAAGATGCAAATACAAAAATAAGCTTCATAAACAAAATATAGGCCAATTAAATAAAAATTGAATTTCCTTGAAATTTCTTTTCTTTTTTTTTTTAAATCTGCACAGGAAAATGATTCCCCAGTGGCCTGATGTCAGTTCCTTTCAGGGCATTATGTTTAAGTGCTGGTTTACTAAATGGATATAACTGATGAGAGCTACCTCTTATTTTGCTGGTCACGTGCTCTTTGGAAGTCACGATCTGGTCCATGTCAGTGCGGATGGTGGCTTCCACAGGAGGGCGCCCTGCTTCACAGCTCTGCACCACTGCATCATACTGTGCCTGCGCTTGGCTTTGGACCAGAGTGTACAGTGCATCCGAGATCTGAACATGGAACAAACTGCACATGAAAAACTGCAGTAGAGTCGACGTGCTGCAGAAAACATGTTATATGGAATATCATGAAACTGATTTATTATATATTTGATGTAAAACAATAAAAGGTAATAGTAATGTTATATATAAATATATATAAATGTAGGAATATAACTTCCGTTATTTACAGAACAGAATAGCTTTAATTTCATACAAAACAACCGAAACAAGCATATTTTCAGGTTATCCAATTATTATTATTTTCTGGTAATTTTTTTAGACAATTTGTTGTTTGTAGAGTACCCTTGCCATTTCACTATTACCATGTGCGAGTTTCAATTCTGATCAAATTAATTACATTTCAAATACGCCCTCTTCTGGCCATTTCTGACTAAATCGGAATTCATTTTTGTATTTAACAACTCTTATTACGTGTGTAATAGTTGTCTCCACTGGTTGTGGAAATATCAAAGTTTGATTTTCAGATAAACTCTTTAGCTTTGAAAAAGCTGCTTAAGGTCACATGATCTGTCACATTTCAACGTGGACATGATAATTGTGTGCTTTCAACATTTGTCCCATGAAAACTGATGGAAAAGGTGCATACGTTTAATTATATTAAGCCATAAAACACCCACATCCCCCACCAAACGGACATGCAGGAGAATGACTTCACTTGAAGCTTGTCCGAAATATTTGGGTTCAGCTTCTCTCTCCAAATGATTATAATACGACATTTTGGGGAAAAAAAAACTAAAACAAAAAAACACACACAGACATAGGCCAGCTCTACCATTCCTCAATAAACCTCAATGATTTGACCCACATAGTACGTGTTATTTTATTGGAAAATGCCAAAACTTGCTATAATAAGGTACCAATCACCAGAACTCACTTAATAAACAAATGATCAACTTTTAACTAAACAATAAAAAATGTTAAATAATAAATAAATAAATAAATAAAAAACACAAAGTAAAAATATATATAAAAAAATAACATTTGGGGCTATTTATATTAATAAACTTTAAATTATTTACACATTATTACCAGATGTACAAAAAATCTCTTACTGATATTCAGTAAATAACACACAGTTATAGAAGGGTACACAGAATTAAAGAAAGCTACATGCAGAAATAGATGTAAATATAGATTTTTATTTGTACTTCTTGAAAATATCTTACCAACATCCAGTTCCTCTGCTTCTCTTGCAACTTGCCTTTGAGTTTAGGGGTGATGAGATCTCTCATCTCTGGCAGTAGAGTCTCCATGACAAGATTACTGAGGATCTAAAAAACATTAATGGTGCCTTTAAAAAAATCTTTTGAATTAATCAGACAAAAAAATTAATATTCTCGAGGTGTTCATTATGAGAAAACCTGATCTCTTGGTGTGAGAAAGACCATTGTTTTTCTGGCTGGATATTTCTACAATCAAGAGAAAGTATTTCTCAGAACTATGCTGCAGCACTGCTAGGAAAGTCACTTGATCAAACCAAAATGCAGCATAGCTTTATGGTTCCACGAAGGAGCTTTATCAGATTATCTGAGAGATAACTGCTTATTATACAAGGTGAACTCTGTGGTATTCTCCTCATTAACACTAAACATTTACAATATTTAGTAAACGCTTGAATCCAAAGGGGCCTAGATGGCAAGGAAAAACACATTTCTTCAGACGTGGCATAACTTGTACTGACTGAGGCACAGGAGATCTAATAGACCCTTTACACAATTACACCATGAAGCTTCCGTTTAGCCGGAGTGCAGATTTCCAATTCTGCCTCAATAACACAACATGTGGAAATTTGCCAAGCTGTCATTATTCTTCCATAAAAGCAGTCAGCGGACAATTCATCGACTTTGACTGATCTGCTTTCAACCTGAGGAGCAAGCATCTGAGCCGCAATTGTTGATTAATGGAAGGCGACTTTTAAATGGAAAATGTGGAGCACAGCATGGAGGCCCCGGGAGCCCTCTGACGCTCAGAAATCAGTCAACAATCAAAAAAATGTTTGTATGTGCGTGTGGTAACAGAACAAAGTTCGTTAAAATGCTGAAAATTCAGAGTTGGATACTTGAAAACGTGAAAAATAATTGAGAAAAAAAAACTGAGGGTGGAGTAAATGTATTCATTTGAACGGCTACTGGTTTGTCAATTAAAATGTGAAATATAGACATTAATCATATTCTTCATTGCAGCAATTGTGCATACATAATACCGTGCATACATAATATCTACAATCGAACATTCTTTCTAAATTATAATTGTAAGTTAAACCCTTGCACAGCAACAATTGGAAGAGTTCATTCCTAAATAACCATGGCAAAAAAAAAATACACTTTTACGTCATGAAATATAATGTGTGCACGCTTGGATTGTACCTGTGGAGGTGTTCCACACATCATCTCCCAGGTCCCATAGTGACCATGAGACTGACGGTAGAGTCGCACCGTGTCTGTGAACGCTGGCGTCTGAACCTTGCAGTCCTCCGGCAGACCTGAGAAAACAGACAAATCATTACCGTTACAACAAAAATACTAAACAAATAACAGACAGCCATTTCAGCCTCAATCCATAAATATTAATTCCATTTCCAATGTCAAAACAACAAATCAAATTGTTCAGTTTTAAATATTTGAAAGTGACACGTTGCAAATGAACGCACCCATAGTTTAAACGTCATAACGCAGCAGTTGAGCTTCCTCTGGTTTTAGAGAAGTGATCTTTTTCAGTTAAAAAGGGGTCAAGAATGGGTTTTTATTTACATGCTTGTGAACAGGAAGCGTTAATCAGTTACCATAGCAACTCGCTAAAGAAAGGCTTGGAGCATTTTGAATGTTGAAGTAACACATTGAAAAGCTGCGTCGGGACAGATGTGTGCCCACATAAAACACCGCACAATAAGAGGAAGCTAATGCAGGTTGGGTGTTGCGGGTGTTTGTGGGGGGAGGTCATGGTTGAGGTGGGGTAGATGGAGGAGAACACGGGAAGTGCAGCTCTACGGCAACCAGGCTTCACTCATGTTTGAAAACAAGTTTGTATGCCCACGTGTGGTGGCCTTAGACGAGTGGTGGCACCTAGAAACGTGCACATTTCATTTTTTCCATTGTGTATTATTATTATTATTATTATTATTATTTTCTCAAACAACTACATTTACAGAACTGTGGAAGTTTTAGGCAGATGCAGATAAATGTATATGCATCGAGTGAACAAAAGAGAAAATTAAATAAAATTTTTATTCTTCTTTACATTTGAGATAGCTGTGTGATAATGACTGGCCGTATGTTTGAGGTTTTTGTCCTGCTGCAGAATAAATGTGGGGCCAATAATATGCCTCCCTGGCGGTATACAAAGGTATCTTGACCAAATATTATTTGCAGAATTGCAGCCCCAATTGGAACCACCACTATGCTTCACTGTTGCTCATTATGTTACTGCTCTCCAGCTTTCCTCGACAAACAAACTGGCTTCTGCTGGAGTCGCTTTTCATTGAAGACCATTATGGCCTGACTTCTCCTAACAGTAGATGTATGTCTCACTGGATTCTGCCAGCTTTGAACGGGTGGCGCTGCTGCACATCTTCCTTTTTCGAGCGGTGGTTAGCTTGATGATTCTTTCAAGTTTTCTTGGCTGCCCATTGTGTCCACAATCCTCAACATCATAAATTTCTTTGTGGTTCTTCAAAACATCCTGAAATCTCTGTCTTTTAGATCTTTTTTTTTTTTTTAGGAGAGACCTTGTTGGTACAGCATAACTACCTTGTGTCTAGTTGATGTGCTCAGTCTTTCTCAATCTCACCCTGATAGAGTTCCTCATCCAGTTATAAGCCTCTTAAACTGCTGTTTCTGCTTCAGTTCATGACAACTTGATTTAACCTACCAATAATATTGATCACCATTTGCTTTTGTTTGGTATATTTTGTAGATCACACACCTGATTATAATCCAACCATATCACTGACCGTGCAAGAGTACCTGAAATAATTGATGCAGGTTTGACGGCAAAAGCTAGTAAAACCAAATATTAATTTGATTAATAATTTTCTTTTGTTCGCTCACTTTGCATATTGTTAAAAATACCAATTATTTATATTTCTGAAATATATAAATATCTGGCTGAAACCTTTGCACAGTACTGTACATGGTCCAGTACCATTAGCTGTAACTGGAGTAACAGCAGCCTCAGTTAAAATCTTAAAATATAAAGGTTTCAAATTTTAATCCAGTTCAGTAATCACATGCCTGGATGTATGTGCTCTTGTTTAGGAGTCCAGGAATTCAAACTATTCAGACTATTTCCTCATCTTTGTGTTGTTCGTCAACCTGTTGCTCTGGTGCCTATATAATGACATTCAATAGGCTTTCAAAGACACTGCAAACCTTTAAACTACCTGGATTTAATTCATAAACATGCCCGTAAACCTGCTCAGCCACCCTATAAAAGCTTCTCCACTAGCCAACATGCATGCTCTATTGCTCTGCTAGGCTGAAAGAATGGCTATAAATACGATGGACTGTAATAAAACAAGTACCCTGACCTACCAATAAGCATTTTCAGACATTAAAGCAGGTTTTGGACAAGTCTAAATCACATAGAGATCAGAAAAGTGAACAGTTGAGTTTAGATAACTGCAGTCACATGCCAAATTTTTTTAACATATGGACAGCTTTTCTTATTTTTTTTTTCACAGCAACTCAAGTAGAGTAAAAACAAAGAAACAAAAGACAAATACACCACCAGAGACATTTTGGCCAATCAGAGGCCTTAAACAAAACTGTGTTTAACTGGTGCCACATATATGGGTGGCCACACTACTTTGAAAAGGCTCTGGTTGAAAAAATAACCTACAAATAAACTCACTTTTGCCATTTGACATGTCCCGGGGGCAAAATATGGCTTTTGTTCATATTTTATTTTCTCCTGCTCAAAAGCCACTAAATGGGGGAGTAAGTGCTTCGTTTGAGTTCAATAGTTTTGTTATCTCCATGAGAGTGAACCCCTGGTGTGGTGTGGATGGAAGCAGTAAATTTATGTAGTTATTTATTTTACGAGTTTGCATTAATTACATCAGGGCAGGAGGGTGTTAAAAGCAGGTGGGTGGTGGATTAGAGATGTAGTTGAGGGGGGGAAAGCTTTGTTCATATGTCCAATGGTCCAGGTCCTCCCTCAAAACATCCGTAATATGTTCCCACCAGTTGTGTTGACCACAGTATAAATGACAGACACAAAGGCTGTGTCATTTCCCACCAGAAGATGGCAGTAGACACCAGGGCACGCCATGGGATGCATTCTAACAGTTTGACATGTGATCTCTACAAGAAACATCTATCTTGTTGACTGTATCTTAAAGAATGATTTCAATCATCAAAAGCACTATAACAGTCGGATACAATAAATGTGTTATTTTCAGATAATTTATTTCTTTTTTGTCATCAAAACGTTTTGAAGATGCTCTGATACTTATACTAGTTTTACAATTACTTAAATTTAATTAAAATATAAAATACAATGATTTTGGCAAAATTTGTTTGGATTTATTCAATTTTTTTGTAAAATTTAAAGAAAGGTCCAAACTTGCTGACTTCCCTGACTTGCAGTAATGTGACTTTGGGAAAGGTGAAGCCATCTCTGGGGGCCAAGGTGCAGAGCTACAGTTTGAAGAAGTATTATTCTCTGTAAAGGGAGCTGGTTCTGCTTTCTGTAATTTGCATTATCCCCATCCTTGAGTAGAGATCACAAGCATGTTCTGTTTAAGCAAACACAGATAGACTTTCAGAAAGAAAACCATAAAATTCCATGCCAATAGTATTCTGAAATCTCTGACAAAATCTACTACAGAGATTTCATCACACGTTCACTGAAGAGACAGCTTTAAACGAGTAACCGGTTGCCAGAGATTGAGAAAACAAACATAAATATTCCACTTTTTGGCATGTAAATGTTGTTTGATGTTTCCTATTTCTCCTGAGAGGTTGAAAAAAAGGTTTTCAGAGAAACTATTGTCTAATGTATCTTTTAAAAAGTAGACACCGTTTGAAAAATTGAAAGAGAATTCATTTACTTCCTCAATTGGTTTCTTTTAAAATTTGTAAAAAGTAAAGCTGTTAAAGACCCAATTTGATGAGGGTTGATAGTATTACAACTTTGCACAACACATCTATCCTTAACGAACTGAGAATAAAAGACAGAGTGGTGGTATTAATGTTGCACTTGTTACAAACAAAAAGTACAAACAAATAAATGTAGAATTAGACTCACTTAAAATGATTTATTGCTGTGCTATTGCCGTGTGATGGAACCAGGAGTTTTTGCAAACCATTTTTACTTAATGTGTTGCTACAGTAAAATGTATAAAATGATCTGCTTGAATGTGGGATAATCAAAATCTATAGTAGAACATGTTCCAAGCGAAACCTTTAAAAACAGCAAAACAGTGGCACTTCCTTCACAAACATGACGCAACTCCAAAAACATGCTGCAACACGTCAGGATCAAGGCCTGATCTAATTCTGTTCATGCATGCTCCGGTTTACTCCTTTGGGATCCCTGTAACAGAACAACACTGTCCTCCCTCAACAGTGCATCCAATTGGAACTTCTGAGTTCTAACACCTTTTATAAGTAAGATTATCCCACACTGAGATCCAGTGCAGTAATAGAACCCTAAGCGCCGTCTCTGATTTAAACACAGAAACGACAACGTATGCTCTGAGAATAAAGAAATATTTTGAACAGCAAGCACAATAATAATAACTATGGACCAGGGTTGTACTTATAATAATGACAGCACAGACCATAATGACTGATTTTCACAGGTAAAAGGGAACAACAATTATATTTCTGACTACCTATTTCACCAGATTCAGTAAACACACAACCAATGAATGAGACCAGTGTTGGAGAACACATCTCATGTTAGAAATAATTACCGTATTTTTCGGCTCATAAGATGCACTTTTTCTTCCCCAAAACTGAGGGGGAAAAGTTGGTGCGTCTTATCGAGCGAATGCAGAGCACCGCGAAGTCCGGTTACGGCCGTATGAGAGGCGTAAGAGCTCCGGTGCTAGGCCGAAGCTGTGGCCATATTTGTACAGCCTGCGCTGCGCGCTGACGTCATCACCCATCTCTGCCATAGCGAGGTTGTAACGAAAACGGGAAAAAAAACTACATTTCCCACAATGCCTTTGGCTTACGCATCCATACTCACGAGCGAAACTACAGAGCTCAGCTGCGGTTTCTCACACATTCAACGCATTTGAGTGATCTCTCACGCTACAAACCCGATTTCTCACGCTAAAATACATTTCAAGATGTGAAATGGGCACAGCTAATAGTTTATCTGCGATGTTTCTTGAGCCTGATGTGACGCTTGTGCCGGATAGCCAGTGGAAAAAGAAGGAGCTTCAAGACGAGCACATCATCCCAAACTCAAACCTTTATTTTTAGCCTCCTTCAGCGTCACAAAACAAAAGTAAACAATATACAACAGGGTAGCGGTCCCAGGGGAAGAGCAGCGCACACACTCGTCTCTCCCTCTCCTCGCACACACTTTGGGGCGCTGCTCTTAAAGGGCAACATACATACAAATACAATGTGGTACATAGACCTAGCAGTGGACGTTCCACTTACATTAAGGAGTAGTTACATTTATTTTATATTAAAATAATTATTAATTAATTATTAAATAATTATTATTTTACATCTGAGGGTGCCCAGATTCTTTTAAAGGTTTAAAGGGGGGCTCGACTAAAAAAGTTTGCGACAATGTTACTGGCTATTATTAGTAATGTAGTGACAATGTTACTAGCTATTATTAGTAATGTAGAGACAATGTTACTAGCTATTATTAGTAATGTGGGAGCAATGTTACTAGCTATTATTAGTAATGTAGTGACAATGTTACTAGCTATTATTAGTAATGTAGTGACAATGTTACTGGCTATTATTAGTAATGTAGTGACAATGTCACAAGCTATTATTAGTAATGTAGTGACAATGTTACTGGCTATTATTAGTAATGTAGTGACAATGTTACTGGCTATTATTAGGAATGTAGTGACAATGTTACTGGCTATTATTAGTAATGTAGTGACAATGTTACTGGCTATTATTAGTAATGTAGTGACAATGTTACTAGCTATTATTAGTAATGTAGTGACAATGTTACTGGCTATTACTAGTAATGTAGTGACAATGTTACTGGCTACTATTAGTAATGTAGTGACAATGTTACTAGCTATTATTAGTAATGTAGTGACAATGCTACTGGCTATTATTAGTAATGTGGTGACAATGTTACTAGCTATTATTAGTAATGTAGTGACAATGTTACTGGCTATTATTAGTAATGTAGTGACAATGTTACTGGCTATTATTACTAATGTAGCGACAATGTTACTGGCTATTATTAGTAATGTAGTGACAATGTTACTGGCTATTATTAGTAATGTAGTGACAATGTTACTGGCTATTATTAGTAATGTAGTGACAATGTTACTGACTATTATTAGTAATGTAGTGACAATGTTACTAACTATTATTAGTAATGTAGTGACAATGTTACTGGCTATTATTAGTAATGTAGTGACAATGTTACTAGCTACTAGTAGTAATGTAGTGACAATGTTACTGGCTATTATTAGTAATGTAGTGACAATGTTACTGGCTATTAGTAATGTAGTGACAATGTTACTGGCTATTATTAATAATGTAGTGACAATGTTACTGGCTATTATTAGTAATGTGGTGACAATGTTACTGGCTATTATTAGTAATGTAGTGACAATGTTACTGGCTATTATTAGTAATGTAGTGACAATGTTACTAGCTATTAGTAATGTAGTGACAATGTTACTGGCTATTATTAGTAATGTAGTGACAATGTTACTGGCTATAATTAGTAATGTCGTGACAATGTTACTGGCTATTATTAGTAATGTAGTGACAATGTTACTGGCTATTATTAGTAATGTAGTGACAATGTTACTGGCTATTATTAGTAATGGAATGACAATGTTACTGGCTATTATTAGTAATGTAGTGACAATGTTACTGGCTATTATTAGTAATGTAGTGACAATGTTAACTGGCTATTATTAGTAATGTAGTGACAATGTTACTAGCTATTATTAAGTAATGTAGTGACAATGTTACTGGCTATTATTAGTAATGTAGTGACAATGTTACTGGCTATTATTGGTAATGTAGTGAAAATGTTACTGGCTATTATTAGTAATGTGGTGACAATGTTACTGGCTATTATTAGTAATGTGGTGACAGTGTTACTAGCTATTATTAGTAATGTAGTGACAATGTTACTGGCTATTATTAGTAATGTGGTGACAATGTTACTGGCTATTATTAGTAATGTAGTGACAATGTTACTAGCTATTATTAGTAATGTAGTGACAATGTTACTGGCTATTATTAGTAATGTAGTGACAATGTTACTAGCTATTATTTGTAATGTAGTGACAATGTTACTAGCTATTATTTGCAATGTAGTGACAATGTTACTGGCTATTATTAGTAATGTGGTGACAATGCTACTAGCTATTATTAGTAATGTAGTGACAATGTTACTGGCTATTATTAGTAATGTAGTGACAATGTTCCTGGCTATTATTAGTAATGTAGTGACAATGTTACTAGCTATTATTAGTAATGTAGTGACAATGTCACTGGCTATTATTAGTAATCTAGTGACAATGTTACTGGCTATTATTAGTAATGTAGTGACAATGTTACTGGCTATTATTAGTAATGTAGTGACAATGTTACCAGCTATTATTAGTAATGTAGTGACAATGTTACCAGCTATTATTAGTAATGTAGTGACAATGTTACTAGCTATTATTAGTAATGTAGTGACAATGTTACTGGCTATTAATAGTAATGTAGTGACAATGTTACTGGCTATTATTAGTAATGTGGTGACAATGTTTCTAGCTATTATTAGCAATGTGGTGACAATGTTACTGGCTATTATCAGTAATGTAGTGACAATGTTACTGGCTATTATTAGTAATGTAGTGACAATGTTACTGGCTATTATTAGTAATGTAGTGACAATGTTACTAGCCATTATTAGTAATGAAGTGACAATGTTACTAGCCATTATTAGTAATGTAGTGACAATGTTACTGGCTATTATTAGTAATGTAGTGACAATGTTACTGGCTATTATTAGTAATGTAGTGACAATGTTACTGGCTATTATTAGTAATGTAGCGACAACGTTACTGGCTATTATTAGTAATGTAGTGACAATGTTACTAGCTATTATTAGTAATGTAGTGACAAGGTTACTGCTATTATTAGTAATGTGGTGACAATGTTACTAGCTATTATTAGTAATGCAGTGACAATGTTACTAGCTATTATTAGTAATGCAGTGACAATGTTACTAGCTATTATTAGTAATGTAGTGACAATGTTACTAGCTATTATTAGTAATGTAGTGACAATGTTACTAGCTATTATTAGTAATGTAGTGACAATGTTACTAGCTATTATTAGTAATATAGCGACAATGTTACTGGCTATTACGGTATTACTAATGTGGGGGCAATGTTGCACTGGAACAGTGATGGTGATAACGAATGGCGGACTTTAGAGTGATGAGTGGGGGCAAAGGAAAACATTACAGCCTTTTTTTTGTTACTTTTACTGTTTACTGTCTGTTCATGTTACATGTTTGGCTGTTAACTTTTACACAGTTGATATACAATATTTTGTATTTGTATACAGTATTTGGTTCAGAATCTTTTTTTTTTCTTCCTCATTTAAAATTGGATGCATCTTATGTGCCGGTGCGTCTTATGAGCCGAAAAATACGGTAATTCAAAGACTGCTCAAGCAAACTGATTTGATAAATTCAAACACTTTACTTGAAGTGCATGCAAAAAAAAAACCCACTCATCCATTCCTCTCCAGGCAGCATTGGATGTAATAATATTATACTGAAGTGACAGCATAGACACCCTCACTTCTCCAAAAAGTACACAGTCTCCATTTACAGCAGACTTGCTCGCCAAGCAGTAAGAAAAGGACAATGAGTCTCGAATATGTCAAACATGTCATGGAACATTTTAACCCATTGCCAAATGTAACCTTATTTGGGTACAAAATCTCTCCAGATGTGCTTGCATTCAGACTTTACTATATGCAGCAAAGATTTGACCAACTCCAACACACTCACAAACACATTAATATGGCTGCCTTAATACCCGAGGGGACCTACTGGCCTCACCACAAGAGCGCATTCCCTCTCTGCAGCCTCCTGTCCAAACTGAATTATGGGACGACGGCCCCAGCTGTGAGCACTCTGGAATATAAACTACAGCAGAGACAGAGAGAACCCAACAACTCTGTAGGAGCCATCTTAAGACGACCAACAGATTGGACATTTACAACTGTGAACTATTTGAAAATCCCTTCATGTAGCAGAAAGATAGTTTGGAATTTCATTTTAGTTTAGTTTTAGGAAGCTTCCTGACACAGGGTCAGCTTCCTGTGACCAGTGCATATATATATATATATATATATATATATATA